>OX276335.1:100569596-100944596 GCA_946251815.1 Dasysyrphus albostriatus
TAAATTCACGTTTTGTTTTGATTCATTCCGTGGTTTAAAAATTAAAACTAAACAAGAACTGGAATATATCCGAACGAATTTTGGAGACGATGCAACATGCTTATTTGACACAAACAATATGCAAATAAACAATGCAAACGTCAATTTGAGCCGTCAATTCAATCATCATGTTAGATCAGAGCCATCTACAGTCCAGGATGTATACCACGAAGAAGGTGCGGGTTCCAGCTGTTATCGTAGTTAGGATATGGTGACCGCCTGCCACAATATTTTTTGTTCTTTAAACAATATTAAATAAAAAATTATTTGCTTGAATATTACAGGTTTTAAAAACAAATCAATAATGCCCGAATTTTGTAAACTCATTTCAAATCACGATACTTTTATACTTTTTGAAGAAGGAAAAGAATTGCAGTATCTTAAGTATTTTGAAAATTTTAAAATTGAATGTATTCCCGCTATCAGAAATAATAGACTCGGTAGAGCTAGTGGTGGGTTAATGTGTGGTGTGAAAAAAGGTGTTTGAAACAACACAATTAAATTTAAAAGAAGTGATTATTATATTATTATTGATATTACATTTGGCTCAAAACATCTTCAAATCATTCCCGTTTATTTAAACTTTAATAGTTGGAATTCAAATTATAACGATCTTTATAATCTCTTAGTCGATCATAACCAAACAAATTTGATGGTAATCGGGGATCTTAATGGGCGTATAAGTGGTTTTCAAAATTCAATTTTCTTGAACAATGAGAATCTTTCAGGTGAAAGGAAATCCTTAGACGGATGTCTGAACACGAATGGTTCTGGTCTGATAGAAATGATCCAAGACTTCGGATTTATTGTTTTAAACGGTTTATCTCACAGTGACATGAGAGGTTACTTTACCTTCATGTCTGATCAGGGCTGCTCAGTAATAGAATATTGTCTTGTTAGAGGTGAATGGCTTCATTTTATCAAAGATTTCGAAGTTCACCCGGCTAATTTTTCATCTCATTTGCCAATAATCATATCATGTCAGTTTGAAAATAATTATATAAGAACTACCCAACTCCCGACGACAAAAAACAAACTCAAATGGATAGAAAAAAAAGCTGATATTTACAAACGTAAGTTAAGTCGGCAAATATCTAGTTTGCCCAATCCATCCCTCAGCACCATTGAAGAAGCAACAAACTCTGTTGTTGCTGCGGTGAGACAATCTGCAGTTCATGCTCCATCTTAATACAAACCTTTACCTCTGTCTAAATGGTATGACAAAAAAGTAGACTGAAATCCTTTGCTTTTCTGAAACTCTTTAGGAAAATAAACAATTTGGTCTTCAAAAACCTTTATCTGCAGCAAAATAAAGCCTACAAAACTTTATGGAGGGAATTAACCTTAAAAAGATCTGCTAGTAAGCTCGTTGAATGTAGGGATTCAAAATCTTTTTGGTATAATGTTCGTACTTTGAGTGGTCAAGACAGGAAAGTTTCTCTCAACATTAATGTTGACTTGTTAGCAAGCTATTTCGAAAACCTCCTGCTGCCTAATCCCAATCAAAACACAATTGGTTTTGCTCTTCCAAACATTGTTATAACAGATCTTGATTGCTCATTCTCAATGGTGGAACTAATATCCTCTTTGATTAAAATGAAAAATAACAAAGCGTCAGGTTTCGATGGTATCCCGGTAGAGTTCTATAAAAATGCACCAACAGAATTCCAGGAGTTTGTTTTAGTTTTATTCAATAAGATGTACAATGAAGAAACAATTCCAAAAAAATTTCTTTTTTCAAGAATTTCTGCAATTTTTAAGAAGGGTAACCGGATCTGCCCGAAAATTACAGAGGCATTGCTGTACTGAACTCTCTTCGCAAAGTGTTTACGCAACTTCTCTATAATAGACCTGGGTTGAGCAAAACAATATAATAAGTTGTTTTTAAGCTGGCTTCCGAGCCAATTTTTCAACAGTTGATCAAATCTTTGTTCTTAGCACTGCAGCAAGGCATTTCATAGATACAAAAAAGTGTTTATACGCTTTTTTGTTGATCTGAAGGCAGCATTTGATACTATTAACCGAAGGTCTTTACTTTAAAAACTTGCAGGAATCGGGCTTTCGACAAAATTTATCAAAGTCTACGAAAAACTCCTTGGAAGCATGTCCGCAGCAGTACAAAACGGTAAAGACCTATCCAAGTTCTTTAAATGTGAAACCGGTGTCCCACAAGGTTGCGTTCTAAGTCCATTGATGTTTGCATACTTCGAAGTCAAAAATAATGGTTTTTAGATCCAAAAATCGTTCTATTAGCTATGATCGTAATTGGACATTGGATAATGAGATAATAGAAGTTGTTACAGAATTTAAGTATCTAGTTTTTGTACTTATATACAATTTAAATATTCGTGCACATATAAAAGAAAAAACAAAAAAGGCAAAATCAGCCATCAACACCATGTGGTCAGAATTCTTTACAAATAAATATGTAGATCCCGTATATAAATTTAAAGTTGATGATGCTACAATCACTAGCTGCTTCTGCTATGGAAATAAAGTTTATGGGTTTCAGCAGATATAGATGAAATTGAGTTGATACAGAGATACTTTTTTAAGCGTATTTTTAAGTTGCCTATTAACACCCCTTGTTATGCCATTCATGTTGAGTCAGGCTTACCTCCAATATTTCTAAGAAATTTGAAAGCAAATGCTGATTATATCGTTAGGGTTATGAAACGATCTAATAGAAACCTACAAAAACAAATACTTTTGGTTTGCTTTCAGAGAAGTTATAGTCCTATAAAGAACTGGTACTATCTTGCCGTCATTCATAACTTTCCAATGTCGCTTTCAATGGAAAATGTTGAAGATCTTAAAAATTCCTTCCATGATTGCATCTCTACTATAGATGATAAAATGTATCAACTCTGTCTTGAAAGGGCACGAGAGACATCCTCTCGACCCATTTATAAACAACTAAATTTATGCTTGGGTCAAAATAATTATTTTAGAGATGAGTTCTCAGCATTTGAGATAGGTTTGATTTTCAAAATTCGGACTGAGATGTTTGAACTGTATTGAACTGTATTCAAATTTTAAATGGAGAGACCATGGTTGGAAACCACTTATATGTTATATTTTGCATGCAAAAGACTATCGTTATACATATTTGAACTTTTTCTAAGTCAATGGTAATAATTTTTTGTTTTACCTAAACTAAAAGGCCAACTTCTTTTTTTTTTGAAAATATCTTAACACAATAATGCAGTTCTTTTGAAACTTCCCCACAGATGTAGGTTATTTTTTTTTTTTTATTTATCTTTGTTTTAAAACTAAAAGTCATCACACTATGTTTAAAAATGAACTGAATTATCTTGTTTTGTTTTAGCTAAACTAAAAGCCAAATAAATATTCACTATATTGCAAATTTCAAATTTACATTGAACTTTGATAACTGTTGTAATCCCTTCTCAATCATAAGGAAAAAATTGTTTACCTAAGCGTTTTTTTTTATTATTTTTAAATTCCATATTAATTTTTATTTAATTTATATGTAATTAACTTTTGTTGTTACTATCTTTATGGGCAGACGGCCCATAAAGCCATGCTAGGAAATCTTTAGGTATAAATTAAATTGGAACGATTTATTTTTTAAAAAATAAATAAAGAAAAAATCTAATCAAAAAAAAATTATTATTACTACTTATACATTATATAATATCAACAAAAATGGGTTGGTTTGATAAAGTGCCTATACTTAAAGTAGAGCATTGTGAGTTTTATGATATTTCTTAAGAAAGTTTTCTAGCTAGAAAATCTCCTCGAGTTGAAATAGTTTTAAATATATTAAAGTTCTTCTACTAAATTAAATATCATTTTAATCAGCTAAATTCGAAAACACCTTAACAAACTTAAAAAAGTTTATTTAAATAGATATTTAAGTATGTAAAATTCACTCCCTTTTTTGAAATTCTTACTTTTTAAATTTTTGTCCATGTTTCAAAAAGTTGCTCTGAACATTTAAAAAAAAAAAAAATAAAGTTTATTATATTTAAACGGATAGAGCCTTTGAGACTTTTTTACAAAAATATACATAAACTACAGCTCCCCAATATTTTTTTTATTTGTATTTTCAATATTTCGTAATACAAATACTAAGGGTATTCATGCTACTTCGTAAAATCGTAGATAAATTTACAAATTGGTTAAGTTTATCTTTTGGATTCAGAGCATGTAGGTGGAAAGTAGACAAGAACAAAATCCCAAGGGAGAAGGTAATATTTTCCCCCGCTTGGGCAGTTTTAGAAGTTTTAAGCACTATTCCAAAGAGATAGAATAACAAATTCGGAATTGTCAAAACTTACTAATGACTTATTTACCATGAATTATTAAGCGATAAACCATTAGGTTTAAGCGGTTTTTACTCCTTTTAAGGTTCTGCTAACTTGCTAACTTGATGTCAAATAAGCAAAGAACCACACTGCAAAGAACACTGCATGACAAATTCGAAACTATCACTTATCACAACTCATTAAAGACTAGTAAGTGACAAATTACACATTCGGAACTAGCAGTTTTTAACCCTTTATAGGTGATGCTTTGCTAACTTCATATCAAGCTAGCAAATGATCCAAAACACATTGAAGACATTGCACGATTGAATTCAATTTTTCACAACTTATTAAAGACTAACTAACGGCAAATTATTAAGCCATAAAACATTAAGTAAGATGCTATACCGCTTTTCGAGATTTGTCAAGTTAGCAAAGCACCTAAAAGTGCATAGAAAATATTGAACAACAAATTCAAATGTGTCAGAGCTAATTAATGACAAATTAACGGCAAATCATCCACCTATTTATTTTTCGATTCGTCAAAGTTGCTTCGCTAACTTGACGCTTATCTTTTTTCAAGCATCCACAATTTTCAAGAAAACCGATTTTAAATGGTTTTTTTTTTCAAATTTGACAAATGCTTTCGATAGATCCTTTGACTTTTTTGACCACGCACATCCAGAGCTATTTTTGAATTTTGAAATTTCTTACTACGATTTTCGTTTGCATTTTTTATAATCGTCGAATTTTGAAAGATGACCATTATAAAAAACTTACTCATATAAAATGACCAGATGACAACTCATTAAAATTTATATTACGATTGACAAACTGCCGTAATATCAATTTCGTGGCATTTTCTAGTTGGTATGATAAAGTAAAAATTGACATTCATTCATAACTGGGTTATTGTTGAAATGAATCTATTTATCTTTGACTAAGATCTATCAAAAAGTCGATCTTGACCATTTTTGCATTCAGAACATTTCAACATAAAGTAACAGAGTTGATTTATTTTTTAATTTTAAATAAATTTGGTAGATCTACGTTTTTGGGCAGAGATACGAGGTGATTGGTATAAGGTGCACCAAAAAGCAAGAGCGAGTTGGTTGGGCTAAGACAAGAAAATAATAGTATGGGGTTTTAAAAAAAAAAACTTTCAAAATAATTTTCTTTTTCAAAATTGTATGTAACTTAGTTTATATTTTATTTTCAAAATTTAATGCTGTTATCAATTTTCAATAAGAAACACAAAACTGGATGCAAAAATGTATCTTAGTTTTTGAGAAATAAGAATAAAATGAAAAGTACTTTTTTCCAAGGAAAGCACTTTTATTGGTTTTCCCAAGTTTGATCTGCTCAGGTCAATTATTAAATTAGTGGATTACCCCTTTTTTATTTTTTATTACCATCTAGTTTTGTGCAAAAAATAAGAAAAATAAACTGGATAAATTAGATTTCACTTTTTTTATTTCGGCATGTGTTCAATTTAATAAAATTGACCTGCACATCAACCTGTTACCCAAATAAAAAGGATTACCTATACCAAATAAAAAAAAAAACAAATATGTTTTACCTAGCCACAAATAAATTATTTTGAAACTTATTTCTAAATTGCGTATGAAATCGTCAATACAAAACCATAGCAAGTTACTCTCGGGAAGAATTGACAGATATGGACTATTTCTACGGTTTAGCGGATGGTTCCAGTCGGCAAGCACAGAGATTGTACGCTGAAAGTTTCCCCAATAGGATATGTCCCCACTTTTCACTTTTTGCAAGACCTCACAACCGTCTTCGGGAACATGGAGTGCTGGAGACTCGAAGGAGAGAAAGGTCATCTGGTGTATCAACAGACATAGAGGAACGGATTTTGGATTTGTTATGAAGTAATCCCACTCTTAGCACCAGATGAATAGCAACTCTGCTTGGATTGCCCCAAGGCAGGGTTGGGCAATGATTCATACCGATGACCTTTACCCATATTACTTCATCCCAGTGCATGGGACTGAATTCTGTAGAACGCTATTACTGAGGGAAGAAATAGAACACAACTACTTTAAAAGGATAGTTTGGACAGATGAAGCACATCTTACCAGAGATGGAATTACCAATTTCCGCTACTTACATTACTGGAGTCACAACAATCCTCATGTTAAAAAACAAAATAAATCGCAGCACCGCTCCAGCTGCAATGTGTGGCTTGGCATTGTGGGACGAACGGTGATTAGACCACGTTTTTTGAATACGGTTTTAAATGGAGAATCCTATCTGCAATTCCTTAGAACCCTTTGGCCAGATTTACTTGAAGATGACCCTTTGGCTATAATAGACAATTTAATATACCAACAGGATGGAGCTCCAGCACACTTTAGTCTGGCTGTGAGAAACTGGCTGAATAATAATTTCAGCGACCGATGGATAGGAAGGGGAGGTCCCACTGAATGGCCACCAAGATGACCAGATTTAACTCCTTCGGATTTTTACGCTTGGGGATTCATGAAGAACTATGTATATAAAGTTGAAATATCTTCTTAGGAGCAACTTAAACAACGCATTGAAGTTGCTGGAGTCAAATTGCAGGAGAATTCGGCGGACTTAAACTTATCTGCAGCCATAAGAAGAAGATACAACCTTTGCCTTGTAAATAGTGGGGATCATATTGCAAATTTCTTATAACATCATTTATTTTAGTTAGAATAGGCTAAAGTGTAACAGATATTAAAAATATTACTAGTTAATAAAGTTACTTTTTGTATTACTTGCTAATAAAACTAATGGTATTTATGCAATATTGAACAAAAAAGTGTTTTTCTTGGAAAAAAGTACTTTTTTTTTACTACTCAAAAAATAAGATACATTTTAACATTCAGTTTTCTGTTTTTTATTGAAAATTTATAAGAGCATTGAATTTTGAAAATAAAATATTGCACTTCATTACATAAAATTAAAAAAAAAAATAATTTGAAAGTTTTTTTTAATTTTTTTTTTTTTTAATTTTGAGTTTGAAAATTAATTTTTCAAAAACTGTCCACTTTGATTTCTGGCTTTCCAAAAAGGTATAGCATGGTATTGTAAATTATATCGTTGTTTTTAAATATTTTTTTTCTGTTTCAAGTCATTTTTAAAGAAAATTGCCCCTCCTGCCGAAACGGGGGGAAATAGACCCCCTCTCCCATACGATTTTTTTCTTGTTTTAGCCCAATCAACTCGCTCTTGTTTTTTGGTGCACCTTATACCAATCACCCTGTATTCCCCTTTTTAATGCCAAAACAATTTTCAATATGGTTTTTGATCAGTATATATATATATTCGTTTGTTTCGTTCAAAATATGAAGGAAATCATCTCAGGTACAAAAAATAATATACGAATACATGGATTAAAAAATAACAGACGATATATTATGAACATAACAACGTAGAAACAAAATTAAGGAATAGCATACACCCTAAACAAATTTTAGGTTTAAATCTAAATTTATCAAATGATTTTGGACTTATCTTGGAATAAATTTGTACGGGTCCCAAAAATTTTATTAATTTTTGTATGCAAATTTCTAAAATATATAATCAATCAATGCATCAATTTTATTACAAAAAAATATAAAAATATACATTGGTAGGCAGGTACCATTTCAGTTCTAGTTTTTCAGAACTATTTTTTATGACGCAATTATCGTGAGAAAAACCATGGAGAAGGTAATTTTAAATCTACACTTATTTTATACATTTTTGATTGTTCGAAGACCATTTCTGGTCTGTATTAAATTTTTTTGAACTGCGGCCAATACTGTTCACGTTTCAGGCTTCAATAAAAACTACCACAATTTTTGATGGAGGAGAAAATTATCTCCTCTTTATTAGTATTATTTTGAAATATCAGATAGTAAAAAAAAAAATGTAATGCAAACTGTCGCTTAAAACAAAATCCACTCTAAACTATATTCAACAAGATTAGAATTCGTAATCATTAAGCAGGAAATTTTTTTGTCCGGGGCCATGCAAAGCTTCTTTTTTTTTTAATTTATTTCAGTAGTATATAGAATTTGTACTATAAAAAAACCTTCTTATAAACTCTCCCTATCCCTCTCCCTCCCAACTAACAATTTAACTTGTATAAGGTCCAATTTTTCGAATATGGTTAGCTATAGCTCAAATAAAACTTAAATAAGGCTTTATTATACTAACCAACCGTTTTCCAATATAAATTTTTGAAAATAGCCTGTTTAGTGACCTTAAAATTGAAATCGGCAAGGTGTATACAAGACTTGTATGATTTAGTATGAAAAGGCCTGTTTAAGGCCTGTTCAAGTTGTTTTATTGAAAGTAAATAAAAACATTTTATATACGGCTTGCTTAAAATAGCTTGTAACTCACAGCTAAGAGATTTGACATTTCACTTTAGTTCAAAGTATTCTGCAGCGGGTTAAACAAATATTCGAAAGTGTTCGTCATTTATTTCAATAGATTAAAAACAAATATGTTATTAAAAAACTTTAATAACTAAAAAGTAGTGAAAATTAATAAGAAGTAATCAAAATATCAATGTAAATTTCAACTGCCCAAACTGCGCGCTCGCCGATGTGTTCCTCGATTGATGTGTTTCTTGGTTGAATTTGTATTGTTTTGTTTTTTTTAATTTTAATGAATAAATAACTATTTTTTGGTCATTTTTTTTTTTACAAATTCGCTCGTTAAACAATTGTTTTTAATCTTACAGAACTACGCGAAAAAAATGAATGCACTTTTAAATATTTATTTATTTTTTTTTTTTGCCTCAAATCTACAGTCAAATGGCACACTCAAAATCCAAAAAAATTGATTTCTTGCAAATATCCACACCCAAAATTCGTACCGAAATGGATGTAATGAATTCGGCATTAATTTTGTATATCTTTTCTATACCGATCAACAGGAATTTTGTAATTTGTTTGGAAAGATAAATTAAAATGTTTAAAACAAAACTATTGAAATAATTGCCTTTTTTATTGAACTATTTTGTTTTGCTTGTGACAGATGTTGCCCTCTGTAAGGAAATGTATAATTTTTATAAAATGTTGGTATAGTAAACTCTTAGAAATGAATGCCTTCTTTGGTGAGCTATTTCATTTTGCTTCTGACAGATAGTTTTTATAAAATGTGGGAAGCAAATTTATTCAAATGATTACCTTCTTTCGTGAGCTATTTCATTTTGCGAGTGACAGAAGTTGCCCTGCGTAAGGAAACATAATGTTTTATAAAATGTTGGTAGCAAACTTTAAGAAATGACTGCCTTCTTTCGTGAGCTATTTCGTTTTGCTTCTGACAGAGAGTTTTTATAAAATGTGGGTAGCAAATTTATTCAAATAATTGCTTTCTTTTGTGAGCTATTTCATTTTATAGTGACAGATATTGCCATGCCTAAGGAAACATAAGGTTTTATAAAATGTTGGTAGCAAACTTTTTGAAATTATTGCCTTCTTATTTCGTTATGCTTGTGAAAGATGTTAAATGTTAAACACAAATGGATCGCACGTACTTGCTGTTATAATTCAAGTTGCTTCTAAAGCTAATTTTATGTAAATATATAATTGTTTACCCAAAATTTAATTACTAGATGAATGATTGTAAGGATTTATGTTCTTCTTTCTAACGACCAGAAAATTTAGTATTAAAATTTTGGTTAAGTAGAAATGGAAGTAATACTTGCGATTTTAAAAAATCATTTATTTATTTATTCCCAACGATCCTGGCATAGGAATGTATGGAAAAAAATGTTAGTGGTTTAATTAAAAACTCGTATGTTCTTGCACATTTAAAAAATCAATTGTTTTACACTTAAAAATGAAAAAGGTACCAACAATAAAGAAGTAAACTTTTCCTTAAATGTATAGTGAAATATAAGTTTTGAGTAAAATCTCGAGTTAGGTTTTTTATAAATCCCACACGTCCTTTACTGCTCATTTATATTGCTAGTGAAATTGTAAAGGCTGTGAAGTTGTATACGTGAAGTGTATCAATGCATTAAAATTTGTATACGAGACTTTTAAATAGGGAATGGTGAGTAGCGCGCTTGATAGGTGATTGGAAGGACGTGAGTTCAAACCTCGGAAAAGTCATGTAAGTAGTAACATTTTTGTCAAATAAAATAAAATTCTTCACATTTCAGAGCAAAGAAAAACGTAAACCAGGGGGCTTTGTACCCAGAAAATAAACAATAAAATAAGATAAATAAAAATTAAAATTAAAAAAGTAAGACGTTTTTTTTATACATACTGCATTGAGTGGCTCTTATATGACCTTAATGCAAAGTCTATATATGGCCTTTCAAATGTCTTATTATACAAGCCATTTGCTATCATAGAATCAAATAGCTTGTTGAATGTTAGCCAAACTGATTTGTGTAAGCCCTGTTTTAGTTGCTATACAAGCCAGAAAATAACTTGTATTGAAACTTAAACAAGTTAAAATGTTAGTTGGGCTCTCCCTCTTCCTCTTCCTCTTCCTCTTCCTCTTCCTCTTCCTCTTCCTCTTCCTCTTCCTCTTCCTCTTCCTCTTCCTCTTCCTCTTCCTCTTCCTCTTCCTCTTCCTCTTCCTCTTCCTCTTCCTCTTCCTCTTCCTCTTCCTCTTCCTCTTCCTCTTCCTCTTCCTCTTCCTCTTCCTCTTCCTCATCCTCTTCCTCTTCCCCTTCCCCTTCCTCTTCCTCTTCCTCTTCCTCTTCCTCTTCCTCTTCCTCTTCACCTTCCTCTTCCTCTTCCTCTTCCTCTTCCTCTTCCTCTTCCTCTTCCTCTTCCTCTTCCTCTTCCTCTTCCGCTTCCTCTTCCTCTTCCTCTTCCTCTTCCTCTTCCTCTTCCTCTTCCTCTTCCTTTTCCTCTTCCTCTTCCGCTTCCTCTTCCTCTTCCTCTTCCTCTTCCTCTTCCTCTTCCTCTTCCTCTTCCTCTTCCTCTTCCTCTTCCTCTTCCTCTTCCTCTTCCCCTTCCTCTTCCTCTTCCTCTTCCTCTTCCTCTTCCTCTTCCTCTTCCTCTTCCTCTTCCTCTTTCTCTCCCTCTCCCTCTCCCCCTCCGTCTGCGTTTGCGTCTCCCTCTCCGTCTTCCTCTCCGTCTCCGTCTCCCTTTCCCTCTCCCTGAAATGAAATAGCTCAAAAAGTCGCCTCTACCACTTTTCTTTTCTTTAAGCCATTTTAAAAAAATCATGGACTCATGGCAAAACCAATATGAACTTCCATCGGTGACGTAGAAAAGACAGTCTTTGCTTTAATTTAGTATATAATTTATAGAAGTAAACTTAGCCATAGATGTCCGACCAGTGGTTTCGTAAATTGTTGGACTAAATCTATCGATTAGCATCCTTTTTGTTTGTAATAGCCCCATGATATATATAACCTTACGGTCGCTTTCCAGACGATATGTAATACATATTGAAAAAATTTAGTTATTTTTGAACAAAACTTGAACTATATACTTCGTAAATTAAATGAAATCGATACTTGAGAAATGTTTGGCAACAAAGGATTTATCACAACGAAATTTTAATCAGGGGACAGCTATGTCATGTATTCCTCAATTCTCTCAAGAACTTTAGTTCCATATAAAGCTGATTTTAGTTAATTTTTTGGAAAAAACTTATTCTAAAATAAAGCGCGAGCCGTGTATTAGCAGGAACTTTAAACCTAAAAGTTACAAAAACTCCGTATGGAAAAACATACCTTCATAGTAAGTCCTTATTTTTACATTTAATGGGACATTAATAATAAGGGTATTCATGCAACTTCGTAGAGCTCTAGATAAGTTTACAAATTGGTAAAATTTATCTTTTGGTTAATGAACTTTCAACTTTTGTATGGAAAATTATTTACACAATTTGGTTAAACTTATTAAGGATTTTGCTGCCGAGAATTAATCAAACTGGTTACCAATATCCATTCGTCATTGTCACTCTTACTCTGATTGAATTTCCTAGCATTTAACCAAATGTATATAAAGGTAGTTCATGCAAACTTTGCGTAAACTTATCACTTTACACAATTTGTAAACTTACAACGTTGGATACCCTTGTTATATATAATAAGGGTATTCATGCAACTTCGTAAAACCCTAGATAAGTTTACAAATTCGATAAGTTTATCTTTTGGTTAATGAACTGTCAAATGTTGTATGGGAAATGATTTACACAATTTGGTAATTTTGTTGCGTAAAATTATCCAAACTGGTTAAACTTATCCAAACGTCATTGTGACTCTTATTCTGATTGAATCACCTAGCATTTAATCAAATGTATAAACAAGGTCGTTCATGCAAACTTTGCGTAAATTTATCATTTTACACAATTTGTAAACTTACGACGTTGCATGAATACCCTTAATATGTTAGTACACACTTTTATACACCGACGCGGGTTGTTTTCTTAATTAAAAGTATAGCTTGAGGTCTCCACTTCAAAATTCAACATCAAAGAAAAATTAATCTAGAAATTTATACACTAATTTTCAAAAGATTAATCAATTTGCGGGGCACAATAAGCGGATGAAATATTATATTTATACAGTCCTAGACATATCGAAAAAAAACTATTCCGCATGACTGCATAAGAAAAGTAGGATGTTTACATCTTTCGGCAACTATATTCTTTTTAACACCGCACCTCTCAAAAGTATTGTGAGTATTATGGCGGAGGCATATGTATAAACGGAATTAAACGAAAAATACATCGCCTTTTGTTGAATGAATAGAAAAAGGATACTTGATCCCTTAAACATCTCATGCATGCTCATGTAATTTTTTATTATTCATGGGATAAAATCCTATTACGACAATTTCAAGGTGGTCTAATTGAAACATACCCTTAGTCCATTGTTAGGCGGCCCAAACAGTGGCATCTTCTTTCGTTAAATTCAACTGCGGGAACGCAGATCATCATCGGCATCGATTTGAGTGCTGTGCTGCAACTTCATAATAATCTCCGCAGGATACTTAATTTAAACGAAAATAAACAATTTTATCAAATTAATTGGAAGCTATACCTGTCCTCACGATTAGAATTCCTTTTATCATAGGAATGGCAAATTGCGGCTGTAAAATAAGGGTTGGTTGGCTCAATTATTTTTGGAACAACTTATAAACTTCAATTCAATAAAACCCTAATGCACACCCCAAACCAAATCGAAGGGTAATATGTTTTCACTTAAAAATTACTCAAACTCAATAAAAGTAAATGAAATACCTTACATACACTGACAGAAAAAGGAATAAGACAAACAAAGCAAAATATCAGAATAACTTAAAACAGGCAGAGAGACTTTGCAAGTTATTATTCATCAGAGTCTAATCCATAGAGTACCTATTTTATCTAGAGAACCGACTTCAGGGCTTTTTTCTCTTTCACCCTACAAACTCCACTGTTAGTATTTCCTCCACATGGCTGAGCATGTGTTAGCTGCCCAATGCATTTTAAATGGAACCTCACCAATACAATGATGACTTAATGGATTTTGGCTCACACGTATTCACGGACAGGGAATTTAAGAGAGTTTTCTCTTAATGTGCTCAAATAAAATTTGCGGGTGTTTTAGGCAAGAGGGGTACGAGTCGCGACTCTAGATAATATAGGTACTCTATGGTCTAATCTAAAGCATACACATAAAATTTGGTTTTCCTCTTTGCACTTCCCCCGTTCGTTTTATTTCAATTTCAGTTCAGTAATCATTGAATACCAAATTTCGGTCATAATTTGGAGTTATTTCTACTTACGATATTTGATATTAAACTTCATGAACTTATATCTTTGCATTTATTTTAGATCTCATTACCTTTTCTGGCTGACTTTTGACGCAAACGTTTCTTGTATCGGGGTTTTCAATAAGAGGGCTACAAAAATTTTTTCGGGATGCAATGATACTCATGAAGTTCGTGTGGAATGCTGCCTGACCAATCCCGCATATTTTGTTTATTGACGAAGCCATTCAGCCAGAAATGAGCCTAATCACTGAAGATGATTTTTCGAAGAAAATCCGAATCATTTTCAAGATGTTGCTTAGCCCAATTCACGAACATACGACGCTTCTGGTGGTCAAGCGGCTTCAGTTCTTGCGTCAATTTAATCTTGTAAGGATTTAGGCCAAGATTTTTCCGCAAAATACGCCACAATGACGTCACAGAGATGCCCAACGCTTGAGAACGACGTGTGAGAGACACATTTGGGCTTTCTGCAACTGAAGCCTCAGCGGCAGCAATATTCTCGACACTACGGGCACTTCTTCATCTCACTGGCACGAGAACATTTTGTACTGTGCCTGTGGATTCAAATTTTTCTACTAGACGCTCAATTGTTGATCTGCTAGAACGATTATGACGACCATAAATTGGACGTAGCGCTCTTAACAATGAGGCCACTGACTCCGAATTTCGGTAGTAAATTTTAATAATTTCAACTCGTTGTTGGCTCGTATATCTTTCCATCATAAAATGGCAAACTTTACTGAAGAGAAATGTCAAAAGAGCGGCAAGAAATATAGCGTCGTTTGTTGTCCCTGTCGCTCTACTTTTATAGCGTCCCTTTTGAAAAACCCTTTATATATAAAAACTTGACTTTTTCTTCACATTTATATTTTTGTTGTGATTTCACTCCGTTTTGCCAATTGAAAATCAAGCCCTATCGATCTACAAAGTTTCATAAATCTACGACAATCGTGATTGCTCCATATAAATAATACTCATAATAAAGATTTTGCGACCTTTAGTCCAAATGCAAATATAAATAATAACAATTCTGAAAAAAATGGGTGGATGCCACACCCACTGAATGTAAAATCTCAATTTTGTTCCCTTTAGCCGAAAACTAAAAATTTCTGACATTAAATTTGTTTGCACGTCAAACACCGCTACCGCTCTACCAATTTTCATCAATTTTCTACAACAATCGGAAGTGCTCCATGTATAGTTTATAAGAATTTAAAAAAACTACGTGGATGCCACGCCCCCTGATTAGAAATCGCAGAAATTCGATTTTTTTCTTCGTTTACACCAAAAGGTGTACCGTTGTGCGGAATCAAACAAAATGAGGTAGCGGCTAAAGGCTTTTATATGACATGTTCAAAAAGCACATTTTAATTCAAAATCGATATATATAGAGCTGTTCGAACTTTCTTATCATTTTGTTTTACAGTTTTTTAAGTTGGTTTTTGTTTACTTTTTTTGTTTAAATTCATATAAATGTTTTAAACTCTTTGAAATGGACAGTAGGAAATATAATTTTGAACGAAAAGTTTTAAGAATAAAATTATCAAATATTATGGAGTACCAAACGCAATTAAAAGTAGCTGGTATGACCATTCTGTCAGAAACAGAAGACAAAAATTCAAATTTTGTCCATAAAGTAATTAATTTTTATTTCGAGTGGTTTTCGAAAACAGTAAAACTACATAAAATTTCAACTAACGCTTAAGTGTAAATGGTTTGTCACAGATAAAAAATCTTTAACAGAAATTTGTTGGAAATTGTGTACACTTGCAGTTGTATGTACCTTGATATTTCGCATTCTTTATAGTTTTCGGTCCACAAGTGAGAAAGTCCCAAAAAATTTTGCATAACTTTTTGCATTTTTTACATGTTGAAAAAAAAATTCAGATTCAGCACCGCCAAAAACATAAAGCAGGGACAAAATCAAAACTACCTCACAATTTGCTTGTTTAAAACACAATATGACTGGACTATAAGAGGAGCTAATGGATATTTCTCCACTGTTTTTAGTATTTGATTTTTTGTTTTGAGTGACTTTTTTAAAATAATTGCCGCTCCCACCTGAACGGTGAGATATGTACCCCTCTTCCTTTACCATTTTTTTTTTCTTCTTCTAACCCAACCTACACGCTCTAGAATTTTGAAGCATCTCCAAGTACATTGTATTTGTCAGTACTCATTATCATACATATTTTTGTTGGATAAGAGTACAAGTAAACCAAGAAGATAGTTTTCCAAATCAGAAAATTTCCTGATGACATTCAATTGCTTGTGCATATTTTTACTATAAATGCACATTGTGCCCAATACTAAACTAAGAATATGAAGAAATTTTCAAAAAAAAGATTATTCTGTTTAGTAAAATGACTATATGTAATTCAAGTTAAAAGTTGGAGTTGATCTCATTTGAACTTTAAACTTGAATACAAAAATGTAACTTTCATGAAAGAGATGAAATAGAATTTATTTATTTATTTCAGAAAGTAGTTTCTTTTCACAATTTGCTTCCAATAAGATGATTTATTCTAATGAAATGCCGAAATGGCATCTGCGGCTGTAAAATTTCAAAAAATATCTCTCAGACAAACTCAATGTTTTCAAAAGCAACAGAAAAGCACATTAATGCACCAATAGCTCTGTTCCATAGACTTTTGAGCTAAAATTGGCACTCTGTCAAATTTAAATGATTCTCTCAGAAATTGCGGAA
The DNA here is from genome assembly GCA_946251815.1 of Dasysyrphus albostriatus. NCBI lineage: Eukaryota > Metazoa > Arthropoda > Insecta > Diptera > Syrphidae > Dasysyrphus > Dasysyrphus albostriatus. The sequence continues at coordinate 100,586,330 of OX276335.1, forward strand.
AAAGAATGGCATTATTTTTGCTTGCGTTTATCTTACATCTAACTTACGTCAACCTTGTATCTCACCGACCAAACGATTTCCAGGCACAAAGATTTCTGGCGCGGAATTTGTCAGGAAAATGGAATGCTTTATTCTCTCATGAGCGCTCTTCTCTTACAAACCCAATTTGTGATGTGTGAACTGTGAAACAGGAATTGGGCAATAATTGGTGATAAATAGGTACTAACAACTCGCAGCTATGGTCAATGTGTGTAACAAAATTTATAAATACATGCGGTTTCGTCTCAAGAGGTGATTTAATTTCCCAGCAAAGAAAATATAACAATAACAATAACATATATATAAATGTTTGAAGCTTTTCTTTGGGAATTTGTGAAATTAGTTCCTTATTTAGATCTTATTTTTATTGTATTTTCAACTTTTATTTTGTCAAATCTTCTAAAGTTTTTTAAAAACTTTTTTAAGAGTATATTTTTACTTTTTAAGCTCATATTTTTTCTCATTTTATGTGCATATTTTTTGCGCATATTTCGTGTTTTTGAGGAGCTTTGCTCATTATGCTGTTCACTATAGTACTTGTTGATGTAAATTTATTAATGGCATACTGTGAAAGGCTCTCTCTGCAAAAACTTGTATTGTGCACTAGGCCAACATCATAAACAACTCAATAAAAATCCGAACTATCGGATCTGACGCAAGGTCTGACGTCTGATGTATATTATTACTGGACTAATCAACTTCTCCTGTTTATCCTACAAGATTCAAAGTCAATTAATTAAATGTTCTTAAATAGTCATTAGGTCATCATTTAAAAAAGTTCTTCCGAGTATACACATAAAATAAGGCGTAAAGTTGTCTTAAACTGTGTAAATCAGTCTAATTTTCCATACAAATTGTGACGGATTTGCGAAGTTTAAAACTTAACTACATTTTCGACAACCTTACGCCACAACGCCACTGTTGTATGAATACCCTTAATATTTTGTTGTTTTTGTTTTGTTTTTTATTTCAGTGTATGAAGATGACAATACATTTATAGAAGAAAAACAGTAGCCCAAACCACAAAAGTTGTATCCATAATATTTGTATTATACCTACATATACTGCGTTTTTTCACGAACCCCTTGATATGTTAACAAAACAATGAAAATGAAAACAGGGTGCAATCTAATAATGGCATTAGAACACTTAGAACAGACCTGCTCTACACACATATAATATGGCATGTGCCGTGCGTTGATGCCAGGGCAAAAAACATAGCTGGAAGAGGATAAGGATGTGATTATTCTCACCGGATATGTTAATAGGGTTGGCGTTGTGCGAGATTAACGGACAAACTAGTTCATAAGTATATAATATTATTGTACACATAGGTGGATTTCTGACTACCTCTGCTTCCTTCTTTTGTGATCAATTGGACCTCATCCGTTATTTGCAATCGAATACTTTTATTTTGAATACGATAATGAGTGCAGTGAATCCCTTCTCTAAACAAACCTATTACCTACATACTCGTAAACTAAAGGACTATGTTTGAATGTGTAAATCGTTCCAATTATTTAGAACTTATTCGTGGATTGATATATGGGAACACCAAGTGAAAAACAACTTCATTGCATTCGACTTGCCAAATAAAGATATATCGCCCAGATTTCTGATGAAATAAATAAATAAACTAGAAACGAGTAGGTAGGTGAACTTATAAATGTTTTTAAATCAATAGCATTAAACGTTATCCATTATTTCCGATCTCCTATTGAAAAATTAATCTTAATCACTTAAAGGACGCGTACCTACGTATAACTTTTAGGCTACTCTACTTCGATTTGGAACAATTTGTGTCTTTTAAGTATAGTATTTATATTTTCGTACACAATTAAAACTGGCAGTAACACATTTTAAATTATAGGCTGAAAACAGATAAATGTAGATATGTTATATGTAAGGTAGGTGCGGGTTATAAGGCCTATCGGCTAATAAGGCCTAAGTTTCATAAAAGTAAGTTTAAATAGTAGCAGACACCAACGGCCGGCCTACTATGTAGCTAACGCTCATAAATGACTCATCGGACTTGTTGCTACGTGTTTCCTCGCTCATAGACATCAGTGTTGTGTAATTTGTTGTGAGAGGTGATTGTGCAGTGTAAATAAGAAGAAATCATCAACTTCAATTGTAAGTATTTTTTGTAAAATTAGAGTTATGTTTCTAAATTTGCACTTTAGTTTTATATTATATCCTGTTTTGTTTACTTTTTATGTTTAGAAATGTATTATAGTTTCTATAATATGTTTTTTTAGTTTTTCTTTACAAATGGTGTAGGGGGTTATTAAGGCCTACAAAATTTGATGGTAGGCCTTATTATCCTCCTTCTTTTTTGTATCAACATTTGTCTGTTTAAAGTTTCTTTATACGTTTTTCAAAATTTTGGACATTATTAGTAGTTAATAACAACAATTTTGTATTTGATTTACTGTCTTTTTAGTGACTTAAGCTATATGATGCCTCCCAAACGAGCAATCTGGTGTGAAAATGACTTAGCGTCGGCTGTCCGAGCAGTACAAAGAGGGACGCTAAGCACTTATAAAGCTGCTGAGAGGTATAAAGTTCCCAGAAGAACCATTAGAAATCATCTTCAGACTGGCAGTTTGAAAAAAGCTCTAGGTCGAAAATCCATACTGAATGACACACAGGAAGCTCATCTTGTAAGCAGAATTATGAGATTCGCTGAAGTTGGGCTGCCTGTAACTCCACGGATCCTCCAACGCTTGGTTTATAAATACTGCGAGCTTAATAACATCAATCATAGCTTCAATCAACGTGCTAAGGTTGCTGGTAAGGACTTGTTTAAATCTTTTATGAAAAGACATCCAGAAATTTCCAGAAGAAAAGCTCAGTTTATGAACCCGGCCAGGGCACAGAAGCTTAATAAATTTATTGTTGATGACCACTTCAAGAAACTCAAGGAAGTCTATGATGAACTAGATTTGAAAAGTCATCCAGAAAGGATTTATAATATGGATGAGAAAGGATGCCGCCTAACAATCCATCACCAACAGATTGTTTTGGCAAAGAAAGGGGCTAAAAGAGTTCATTTACAGTCTTCGGAACATGCTGAAAGTGTCACCATCGCGGGATGTGTTAATGCTCTTGGTAGTGCCATACCACCAATGATCATATTTAAAGGTAAGCGATTAAAGCCAGAATTATATGACAACTTGCCAGCGGGATCATTGGTAGAAAAATCTACAAAGGGTTATATGACTAATGAACTTTTCAAAGAATTTTTGAAGCACCTGGCGAGGTTCAAAAGTGCGGGACAGTGCCTTTTGGTATTTGATGGGGCAGCTTGTCACTTAGACCTATCCATCGTTGAAGTAGCAGATTTACTCGACATATCATTGTATTGTTTACCTTCAAACACCACCCATGAACTCCAACCCCTCGATAAAGCAGTCTACAGATCTTTTGAGCACCACTGGGATGCTGAACTTTTATCATTTATGGAACAAAATCCAGACAAGAAACTTACTAAAGCACGATTTAATATTATCCTTTCTAGTGTTTGGTCCAAATGCATGACACATAATAACATCATAAGCGGCTTTAAAGCAACTGGTTTGTATCCATTTAATCCGCAGGCTATTCCAGAAATAGCTTTTGCTCCGTCTATATTGACAGAAGCTCCAGCTCCTCCTAGATCTGTCAATATTGATGAAGAAAATTTACAACCTCAAACCTCCCCAAGGCCAATGACCCCAGAGCCATCGACATCAACAATACAAGAAAGGATTGAGCATAAAACTCCAAAAAGACCTTGCCAGTTTTACCGCATGGTTTATGGCATTTCTAGTTCAGATGATGATGAAGATAATGTTCCACTCGCTCGAATAAAAAAGATAGGGTTTAATGAGCTTATGCCTACACCAGCTAAGAATACTGAGAAAACACCCTCAACTATCAGACGAAAAGCCATTAATTACAGAGGAACTCCAGTCCCCAAAGACCTGTTCGACAAGGGTAAAAATACAATAAAAAAGACCGCAACCCCCCAAGGTAGAAGTGGTGAAAAAGAAGAAAACCAGGTGAGTTGGTACTGTCACGGTTGTGAGGTAGACAAAATGGCTGATATGAGGCAGTGTTATAAATGCGGCAAGTGGTATCATGAGGAGTGCGTCGGCTTATCAGTGGATGATAAAGACAATTTTGAGTGTCCTGATGGCTGTTAAAAGTATTTAATGTCTTGTTTTAAAGATTTTTATCAATAATAATGCAATCACATTTTTTTTGATCTCAATTACCAAATGTATGAATTTTTTTTGATTTTAAGTATGTTAAAAACTTAGGCCTTATTACCCGACCATGGTATAATAAGGCCTATTGACAAGGTTTTTAAAAAAGTTGAATTCTGTTTTTGTTTGAGGCAGAAGTTGCCATGTTTTTTATTTTTTGTATAGAAATATATATGTTACATTAACCACCAATAAAATTTGTTCATTATAATAAATAGTTTTTGTTTTATTTCAAATCTCCCTTAGCTGGGCCTTATTACCCGCACCTACCTTACATACGTCTTGTTTTGTTAGACCCCAGGCTAAAAAGGTCAAGGAAAAGACCTTTTTAACGTGGGGCCTATAACACAAAGCTACAATTACTTGTTATACAAGTGAATCCTTACAATTACAACAAATTTTTGTAACACAAAGCTACGAGTAAGCTGGCTCTTCTACAAGTGTAAGGAACCATCATTACAAGTGGGAAATTCTGTAATTTCCCTCTTTCGCTGTAACACAAAGCTACAAGTATAGAAAAAAAACTAAATCTTACTTGTAGAATAACCGATGAGATCTTATAGGTGATTCAAGACTTGTAGCCAGCAGAAGATGTATTGAATTAATACAAAAATACAATATTTTTAATCAACCAATATTTCAATAATTTTATATCGTGATTTTTGCTTTTTTACCGAAAAAAACTCCAATTTTTATGTATCTTTGCAGATAGTTTTGTTTGTACGTTTGTGATCCCAATAGAAGTGTAAGTTTACAATGAATAATTTTTGAATAAACAACAACAACTTAAGTGCATTACCACCAAGTATTATAGGCTGGAGTTATAGCTTGATCATCAGACTCCTTTAGTGGTGCTTAGTCTCGTTATGCTCGTACTGCACTTGTGTGGATTTCAATTTACACACAAAACCCTACTCAATAGAATTGTAAGTTGCTTTAATAGTTTCGTTTATAACACAGGTTTACAAATATGCGTTAGCATGAAAACACAATAAAGTGTTCTTAAGCATACTCGTATATTTAGGCGCTGAAATCAAATCCACCAACCGTTTTCTGCTCTCAGCTCGAGTTTTCGAAAAAAATTTTTAATTTTATAGCCAAGCAAGGTAGCTTAAAATTAAAAAAAACTTACTACTTTTTTCTATTATAAAACAAAATTTAATTTTTTCAATATCTTCTTTATTCTCTGAGATATTCTAAGCTAGGCTAGGTTAGGTTAGGTTAGGAAGGGTGTGCACAGCACGGAGGCCGTTGCATACACGGAGGCCTATTGGTGTTAATCTCCTTACGAAATAAAAGCTGAGATGCTTCTAAGCTACTGGTCCAGGTAGACTGGTTCGTTTACAATCTAGCCTGAACTTTCTATGAATTTTCTAATGTTTGCCATTGAGATCTGAGCTAGATCATCCAGTTCTCCAACAAACCTGTTTCCAAAATAACGGAAGCAATTTGTTTGGAGGTTTGGACAGTCACAGAGCATATATTTAATGGTTTTATTTATTCGAAATCCTGACAGCTCCTACAGAAATCGGGTGCAAATACACCCATTCTAGCGGCCATTGTGCCAATGGCGCAGTGACCCGTTAGTACACCTATCAAGGTTCTAATATTCTTTTTACTCAGCGATAAAATGTACTGAGTTTTCTTTTCATTAATTCTAGGCCATAAGCTTCTAGAGATAACGCAGTCGTTCCTGGTCGTCCAGGAGTTATTAATTTGATCTTTCGTTATTACGTCTATTTTCCTTTAGTCACGCCGACGGGGATGTCTGGTCTATTATTATTTGAATGATTTGCATTTTTTGAAATTATGACAGAAAAATTCTATCATGTTCAGTTGTTTAACTTTTTAAAATTGATTTTTGAAGAATATGAATGATTTAAAGAATAGAACCCAGTTGGATTGGTTGACCTGTAAAAAAAAATAAAACTGTTGTGCCTAATTAGCTCAAATTTGGAGCACTCATTCCACATAGTCAATTAATTAGTTTTCACATGAAACTAGATTTGCTTACTCACATTTTAAACCGTTAAAAAAACTGTAGAGTTATCAAAATCCGGTGTTGTTATGATTAGCACTGTAAAAATAACATCATATTTGGAAGATAGTGGAATTCCTCTTAAATATTTATAAATTCAAGTAGATATATAAAGAACATTATTTTCAAAGGGTTTAAAAAACGAAACATTTAAGCGCATATTTTCTTTCACTGATAGAACAGTGATACCAGGTTTTGACATCATAAAAACTAGTTATATCCTGGACTTCTTTTTTTATTGTTCCTTAAGGTCTACATCATAGTAAAAAAAATTGGCATATTCCCCCTCCCAGCGCTTCGCAACCCATTAAGCCACCCCTATTTTTTAAATCGATTTATTTCAATACCTATTGGTCTGAGAGAAAAAGTGTGAATTATTAAGCTCTGAATAGTTTGTCCATTTAAAGATAAAAATTAGAAAAATTTCCAAAAATGACTATGCATAAGAAGATTTTTTTAGAATCCAAGTTCTATATACTTACTGACTTAGCATTAAGGATTGGACTTGTTGAATTATTTATTCAAAATAGCTTTTTATGACCTACAAATTGACGTTTCGTCCGGAATACTTACTTACACTCATCAGTGACATAGTGAGGGGCCTTGTCATGTGAGCAAGCCGGACGAAATACCAGGCCCCGGGCAAACAAAATTTCTAATCTTGTTGGATATAGTTTACAGTGGATTTTTGTAGAAGAATTCATGTAAGTTAAACTCAACTCACTCTGTGACTGATGAGTGTAAGTGAGTAAGGCGGACGAAACGCCAATTTGTAGGACTAAAGGCTATATAAAGCTATTTTAAATCAAAAATGAGTATGTACTACATTTTACATTTTTTACCTCAGTGGTTTTTGGAAACTTTGCTGTTTTGAAAAGAGAATTAATTCCAAAAAAATTATGTAAGAAGGTGAAATACTTTTATTCAGATTTTATTCCTATTAGTAGTTTTGTTAGAACATTTCAAAAATTTATTTTTGACGTCGTATGTCAAAAACGAGACTTTGAAATTTGTGTGTTGAAATTTCTGAAAACGTGATGTGCGAGCAATTTTGACTTCAGGTTTATATTCACCATACCAAGATCCTTAAGAAATGCAAGGTTTGGTTCATAGGTGATTTTCGTAACAGACCATCAGTGTTATCAATGGCCGCGTTCCGCCGGCTATCGGATAGGTTATCCAAGATAACTGAGTAGTCGATTCTTTTGTGAACAACCTAGGTATAGGTTAGCTGAAAAAAGCTGACAGATAAATTGAATTAAAATTGTTTTTAATTTGCAAAAAATTTTAACTTTTTTAACGGAGTTTTATTCCACTTACATTTACCTATTGCGTAGAATCCAAGGTGTTGCAAATAACCATTTTCTAGCTGCATCTAACTAATTGATTTCATTTCAAAAAACCCGATACTGAACTCAACATGAACAACTCAAACTTCTTGTCAAACATCAGCTATTTTGAAATTTCTCTTTGGATTGCTGAGTATCCTAAAATTTTTGGGATAACTTCGGATTTGTTTGTTGGTCACAGATGATTTGTCATCAGCTGTTTTATAACAAGGGATTACAACAGCACAAAGCTATCTGGATAACTGAGAATTTACATCGGAACGCGGCCAATATCTCTTGTCAAGCACTAAACTAAAAACGAAAAGTATAGGACAAAATTTTTCGTTTATAATTTCGTTGTCTTTTATATAGGATTTTTTGATTCGTGTTAAACTCGGTTGAGTTTTTCCTAGTTTTATTTTTCGTTATTTCTAGTACAACATTGTTTTCTGTAATTTTTATTACAATTGTTTTTGTTTTTCTATTTTATATATATGTATTTCTATTAAAATATTCATGAAGGCAAACGTTCCTCAGCGTTTCCGGGTGTATGAATTACTAAAAATATTTTATATAGTTTATGAAATTGGCGATTTTATGTTCAACGTTATTCATTTTTATATTTTTTTCTTCTTTTTACAAATGCATAATTAGTATTTATATCTTAAAAAATACCGTAAGATCTCGAGTGGGTAAAATACTTTTAATTTTTGTGTGGTTGGCTTCTAAGAGTAAAAAGTCCTATAATTATGGCATCTACAATTTCAGCTTTCATTAATTTTATTGGTTAACCCAACGGAAAATGAAAAATTTATGTATTTTAATTTTCAAGAATTCTAACCAACACGAATATTTCTCTTAAAATGGTTCGTTAAAACATGTCTACACGCACATCCGAAAAACATGTGCATTCTAATAAAAAATTACGAATTATGTTTTTACGATATAGGACTCAGTTACCTTTTTAGTACGAAATTTAATGCGAATGGAGATTGATATTTTGAATTTATTTTAGTGTCTTAAAGATCCGAGTAAATATTAAGCTAATAATATCGACGTTTGTCCACAATTTGCTGTTTTTATATTAAAATCAATTTTTCGATGGACAATTTATTGAAATGCCCCTGCTGTCTCTCCCGTTGCATTTAGTCTTAGCAGATTACTTACAAGCTTGTACAAGAGGGTTGGACAGTTACTTTAGAAAACACAACTTTTCAAAATTGTGAAATTTTTCAATCAATTTAAGGCGGTATTACACTATCGTAAAGCCTATAAAAACCGTTATTTCAGTAGCAATTAAATTAATATTTTTAAAAAGTTGTTCGTTTAGTGCCCACTTATGCTGCGTTTACTCGAGGGACAAAATACAATTACTTCTACCTTTTATTTCCTATTTTCTTGTCATTTAACACGACTATGGTTTACATATTGCATTCCTTTATTTTTTTAGTGCATAAATGCGACAGCAACAAATTTACCCAGCTCCTCAATAGAAAGCTATTTTAATTAGGATAAAATCAATGAAGAATTCTTTTTAACTATCCAGAAGCAAATAATAAACATTAAAATTATGAGACACACTTATAAATATGTAAAATCAATCGACTATTATATGACTATACGGCACAAGACTTCCAAATATATATGACAGTGCCTTTGTTTCGATATTACACTGTGACATATATATGTATATCTCAAAATCATGGTCATATATCTGGCGTCATATATATTTTGTCATACAAATATGTCGATCACACATACAGGTTTGACTGTTTTGGGCCATATTTATATGACCAATTTGCTGTATATATGTATATGCAAGTGTAATATCGCCCCTAGCATTTTAGGAAATGAAAATAAAATTGATTGGAAACTCAATCTGCCATCTTGTACGAAATTTTGCATACCTCCTCAAAAAATTGTGGCTATACAAAAATGTAGCGTCATATCTATCGCTTATTTCAAGACCTTAACTTTGAAGATCGGACAGTTAGAACCAAAGTTATAAGCTTTCCAATCGGTCGATTTAAGAAGAATAGAATGCTTTACAAGTAAGGGAAACATTTGTTTTATTTATTATATGCGAATCTGATCAATACTGGAATCCCAGCTAGAAATTCTGGTGAAACATATTTAACTCAGACAGTAATCATGGTAAAAAAACGGAAAAGATTATTCAAATCAATACTTTTATTTATTTAAGTGAGGCCACGTCAACAAAAATAGTTATTTTCGATTTTTTGTATGAAATCGTTTCACAAATGCAACGAACTGAAGACCAAAAATTGTTTAGTAATTATTTTTTGTTGCTTTTTCCCACACAAAAAATCTATTGAATTCTTTTACAAAACCTATCAGTACATTTTTAATTATGATCTAGTGTAGAATAAAATTATAGCTCGAAGCCGATAACATTGTTTTTCGTAAGAAAATAAATTTAATAGCAAAATACTCGTACAATACATCATTATGTTTTAATATTGTATTCGTTTTCAAACCTTAAACTTGAAACTTGAAACACTTCAAACATATATAGAATGATCCTTAAAATCATTAACATTTGTAAGTTGGATAAAAAAGGAGAATTAGCCCTTAAAAAATGCCCAATGAAATTGGAAAAAAAAATGAAGATGAGTTTTTGCAATTTTTATGTACAGCCGGTGACAGCTGATAAGAAACTATTTTTGATTAAGAGAAAATAAATTATTTTTTACTATTGATTTGAAAAAATAAAAAAAAATAACACAATTTTTGAGTTTTTTATTAATTTATATATTTTTAAACAAATGTTTCCTAAGCTATGCACCGATATGTAAGTAAATTTGAATATTTAATGAATGGAATAAGAAAATATTTTATTTGTTCTTTAACAAATATCGTTTCTAATAAGCTATTAGTGTGTACGTAAGCTCTTTTATTTCAAGACATTAAAGAAGTTCTGAACCTTTGGCACTTCAAATATGTATAGGGAATTTGAAAAAAGAAAATGTCATCTAATTGGTCAGTAACTGATGGTCGCCCTATGTAACTTGTAACTAAGGCTTAAAGTATGTCATGGTCACACAAGGTCACGCGCGATTTTTGGTACCTCATTTTTCAGAAAATCTTAGTTAATTTTTAAAAGTTTTGTTCAAGGTCAAAGCACCTCAATAATGGGAAATTTTCAAAAAATTAATACCACCTGAATGGCCCTAAGATTGCATATGATGGGGCATTCCATGCCAAATCACCGAGATTTTGACCTGACCCTCTTCGATTTTTCTTATTTTTCACTATGTTGTGGCGGGAGCGTATCGGCATCCCACTTTTTAAAATCCCATTTTTCAAAAATCATGAAAAATAAGTCTTAAAATCACGTCCTACTAGAATACTGCTTTTCAAAATTCTGTCTTTTAAAATCCAGTTTATTCAAGATCCTTATCTATTATAACCCCTATTTTTTAAATCCCGTCTTTTCTTGATAAGCCCGTTTTTTCGAACTTATATTTTAATCTTAATGATTTAATAAACTTGTTTTTATAGGCTTTCCAGTAAAAATGAAATTAAAAACTGCAAAAACAGAGAAAATAAATTACTATCAGCCTTATTTAAACTTTGCCCAAAAAAGGGAGATTAAGTAAAAAATTATTTTTATTTGTTGATTGAGAGATGTTTCCCTTATGTACTTATACCCGAATCAACTGTCCAAACCTTGACCAAAGTGGCATTTAGTTTCATAGAATAAAGCGTGTTATTCAAAATGTATTTGACATACATATTAAGATAGAGTTTTTGAACAGTTGAACTAGATATCTTTCTAAGGAGTTCTTATAAATAGCAATATAAGTACATGTATGAAAATTAAGCTCTAACGCACGGCAACGTTGCAAATAGTTAAGCCAAAATTTACATAACTGCTTAGTACAAACTTGATACGTTAAAAAATAATATATATGCATGCACTTAAAAACATTTATATTTATTTCCTTATTTCTCAAGTTTCTTATCATCCCGCTTTTGTAATCCAAACTAGTTGTCTTATTTTAAAAAATCGCGTGATTTTTTAAAATAAAACAACTTGTTTTGATTACTAAAACGGGGAAATAAGAAACGGAATTTTAAGTATCGAAATTTTAAAAGCAGGATTATTAAAAGCGAGTTTATAATAAACGTGCTTATAAAAAGACGGGATTTAAAAAAACAGGATAATAAAAAGCTGGATATCGTACCTTTGTGGCATGCATTGAAAATAAGTTGAACACCAACTTTCAGCCTTATATTCCCTGCCGGCATTGAGTAATCGATTTTCTAAATATTTAAAGTAGTTCCCTTCAATTAATAGTAGACAAGTAGTTCATATCGATATCTTAAAAAGTAGGTTAATTTTTTTTTATCTTTAAATGTAGTTTCAGGAAAAAAAATAAATTATTCGAAGTAATTATAACCCAGTTATTAACGTTTGAAAATTTAAATCGTCATTTTCAAAAAGTGCGACCCCTTCGATCTTTGATCGTATTTCAGTTCAGTTCAAATTAATTTGCAGTTTAAATTTTTAAGGTTATTTAACATTGATTAATTAAAGTAAGAGTTACAGAACCTTCTTCTTTACATCTATAATACAATTATTTTATAACAAAACTTTAGCATTACTACAACAAAAATATATTTAAGGGAAAATACTACAAGAAAAAAAACCCTTACGTAATACTTAAAAACTAAGATTGCACATAAACCCAATTTTACTGGAGCAGCAAAATTTAAAGATCAAGTATAAGTTCATTATCTGAGTAAGAACATCTTGCAAAAGAAATTTTCTTGTTGTTTGTAAAGAACAAATTTAATTGGGTTGACATTTGCTCTACTGTGGAGAATTTTATTTTGGCTAATTTGTAACTTTTTTATGTGGGTCTCAGCACAGTCAAACCATACTGGGGCCCCATACGTTTGTACCGGTTGGAAAACAGTTTTAAAAATTAAGATTTTATTATGTATGCTAAGTTTAGACCTTCTATTTATAAACGGATATAAAATTTTTGTTAAACGATTAATCTTGTGAATTATGGTTGATATATGTCTTTCAAAAGTCAATTTTTTATCGAATATGACACCAATGTATTTACATTGTTCCGACCATTGTATATCGGTGGAATTAATTTTAATCATAGATTGCGGGAGGAAACTTTGGTTTCTGCGTCGAGTGAACCACATAGCTTGACATTTGTCAGCATTAACTTTTATTTTCCATTTAATAAAGTAGTTCATAAGGGTGTCTAGGGAACTCTGTAAACAAGTCAGTGCTTCTTGAGGGAGAACACTTGATGCAAAAAGCGCAGTATCATCTGCAAACGTGGCGACTTCAGTATTATTTCCAAAATGGGGAAGGTCTGACATAAAAATATTGAAAAGGATGGGTCCAAGTACTGAGCCTTGTGGAACTCCAAAACTAATACCGTGCATGGAAGACTTCGCAATTCCGGTTGAAACGAAAAATTTTCGTTTTTTCAAAAAACTCCAAACAATATTGATAAGGTAGTTTAGTTAGGAAAATTAAACAGAATTAATTTGAAGATAAGTCCTTCGTGCCACACTGTATCGAAGGCTTTTTCAATATCTAGCAATACTAGACCAGTTGAACGTTTTGAATTAAGGCTGTTTTTAACGTACTGTTTAATTCTAAGTATTTGATGAGAAGTGGAGTGACCTGTTCTGAAACCGAATTGCTCAATAGGGTATATATTTTTTTCCATGACATGCTTTAAGAGGCGATCCTTTAAGACATTTTCAAAAATTTTACTCAGGGTGCTTAATAAGCTTATAGGCCTATAGTTGTTTGGATTTTCTTTTGGCTTACCAGGCTTGCCAATTGGAATAACTTTGGCTATTTTCCACTGCTCTGGAAAATAAGAGTGCATAATAAAAAGATTGAATACAAACGTAAGGTAAGTTATACCTCGTTTGGGTAATGCTTTTAAAAGTCGATTATTGATGCCATCAAGGCCAGGTGATTTTTTAACTTTTAACTCTTTAATTAAATTTTTAACAAGACGGTTGTTTTTGATTAAAATATTTGTTTGGCTAATAGGAGGATTCCTCTCTTCCATAAGCTTATCACTCACAAGATTTTCAGTTTGAAGGTCACTCAAGTGTGCTGAAACTTGATGATTTTTACTGAATGTTTCTGCCAAAATATTTGCCTTTTCCTCCGGAGTTACATAAACATTGTTTTGCACACGGAGGGGAGGGAGATTTGAGCTTTCCAAAATGGTTTGGATCCTTTATCAAATCCAAATATTTTCTGGCAGCGGTTTGAGGTTTGAGTTAAGAATTGTATGTTTTGTCTTTGGAATTGATATCTCAGCAGCACGCTTGATTGTTTGTTCAAATGTATCGATAACCTGGTCTATCTGTTCTATTGACCGCACACTGTCTAACGCTAAGTTTCCTTCGTACAAGTTATCAGATATATAAGACCGATATCGCTCCCAATTCGCAGAAGAATAATTAAAAAGGCCATTTGCATTGTTTCTAGAACAATACGACTGTAGTTGTGTACAAACCGGCAAATGATTTGAACTCAAAGCAAAGTATTAAATCTATGATTTCACTTTCTTGAACACGGTAGTTCGTCAGTAATATTTTAGGGGAGGCAATTTTTGAAAAATTAACCTAAAATGCAAATCAACGAAAGCACATGAGTAAGGTGCTATAGTTTTTTTTAATTTATACTTCATCGTTTATTTGTTTTTTATTTTTAAATTTTAAAGTCAAAATTTATAAACAATATTGTAAATTTTTTTCTTAAAGTTAATATTTTTCAAAATTTGAATATTAAAAAAAAAGTAAATATTTTTCAAAATTTAATGTTATAAAGTGCTATTTTTGTGTTCGATATTTAATTTCATTATTACCATTTAGTCAAATACTGAACATTTTTTCTTATTTTTCGAGAAATAAAAGAAAAATCATTTCAAGTCAATTTTTCAGAAATTGCCCCCCCCCCCCTCCTGCCTCAAGGGAGGAGATAGAGTTTTCCCTAGACGATTTTTTTCAAAGGATATATTCAAGAATCATGTCTGAAAATATTACTGACGAGTTACCGTTTTCAAGAAAGTGAAATTAAAGATTATATACAAAAAAACAGCAAAAAAAAATAGAAAATATTGTGGTCACAAATTGATTTTCAAATAAAAATTGCGTTATAAAGTGTTGAATTTTTGACGTTTCTTATTTCAATCGAAGGGGTCGCTTTTTTTGAAAAGGATTTAAATTTTCAAATTTGGGTTTGTATAAACCCAAAACTTACCCAATAGTATACCTATACCACAAGTAAAAATAAGAATGGGCTAGCAAATTTGCATGTTGGCTGTGTGTTTTCTTTCAAGCCGTAGGAAATTCTTTGAAAAAAACAAAGTTGGGTCTTAACAGTTTGCGTGTAAACTCAATTTTTTTTCAAGACCATAAGGAATTGAACGACAAAACAAAGTAGACGAAAAAAACGACACTTTTTGTTCGCAAGCCGCCCAAATGGGGTTATTTCAGAAAATTAACATATAAAATGCAATTCAGGAGCTAAATGACATCATCATGATATTTTCGTTTTATAATTTTTTGTCAGAAATTGAAAAACCAAAACTTTGAAGGGTGTTTGTATTGGATGAATACTGTTACCATTTGCTTTTAAAAATTCACATACAGGGTGGCGCACGAATCGTGCTACAAAAATAAAACGTAATAACTTTTTTTCTGTGTGAGTAATCGGCTTATTTTTTTTTATTTTGTAGGTTACTATTTAGATTTATAAAAATGGATGCTTGGTATACGGAGAAAAGAATTTGGATAGTGCAACGGTACCATGCTTTGCAGTCCGTCATTTCCGTCCAAAGGGAATTTAGGCGGGAGTTTGGCGGTAATCCCCCGAGTAGATGGACCATTATGAGGTTTGTAAACATGTTTGCCGAATCTGGAAGCATCGCACGAAGGCCGTACCATCGAGATGCCAATGTTCGGGTTCAGGATACAATCGCAGCAGTAGCATCTGCAATACAGGCCAATCCGAGCGTTTCGACCCGAAACTTATCGGGGCAATTTGGAGGTAATAGACGGTCCTTACAAAGGATACTTCATGACGATTTAAACTTGTTTCCGTACAAAGTCCAAATTACTAGCAAGTTAAACCCTCAGGATTTGCCTGTTCGCCTGGAATTTTGCCAAAAAATGATATCAATGGCCGAAGAAGACAACACATTGATCAATTGTTTGTTCATGCCTGATGAGGCCCATTTTGATCTTAACGGCAATGTAAACAAGCAAAATTGCCGTATATGGAATGAGTCTAATCCCGAAATGCTCCATGAGACGGAACTACACCCAGAACGAGTCACTGTGTGGTGCGCAGTTTCATCAAGGTGTATTGTCGGGCCGTACTTCTTTGAAGAAAACGGTGTAACCGTTACTGTCAATGGGGACCGTTATTTAAAGATGTTGAAGGAGATTTTTTACCCAGAACTGCGCCGAAGACGTATACCATTCAACAGCGTTTGGTTTCAGCAAGATGGAGCAACTGCACATATAGCCAGACCAGTTATGGCGGAGCTAAACAAAAAATTCGCAAACAAATTCATTTCTAGGAACTCCACTCTTCGCTGGCCCCCAAGGTCACCTGACCTGACTGCACCAGACTTCTTTTTATGGGGTTATGTCAAGCAAGAGGTGTATAAAACGAAGCCCAGGAATTTCACTGAATTAAAGCAGTCCATAACGACAATAATTGAGGCGATCCCAACTTCAACTCTTCAGGCCGCAATGAATAATTTTTTGATCAGGTGCCGCATATGCGTGGGAGTGCGTGGAGGTCATTTGCGGTCTATAATCTTTAAAAACAACTAACTATTTAAAATAAAATTTAATTTTCTAACCAATAAAAAAAAAAAAAATGAAATACATCGATTAAAAAAAAAGTTATTTGAATTTCTTATTGTAGCACAATTGGTACGCCACCCAGAAAGTGTGATGGTTTAAGAACCGTTCCTAAATATTTTCATGTATTAACATATGTCAAATCGTGTCGGACGCGCTGTCAAGTTGTGTGTGATGAAATTTTGTATGTACATGTACTTGCATGGCTTTGGTTTGGTTTTCGTGATGGTTTTTTGTCTCAAAAAATAATATAACCACACGAAATTCACATTTTTTCATTTTCATGCAATGGAAAACTACATGTCGCTTATGCAAATGAAAGCTGAAAATCTGAAAATAGATATGATACAATACAATACCAACAAGTACATGAAAATATCTAGAATGCAGCAGAAGAATGTGGAATGATAAAGTATTATAAGTCCAACAATACACCTATACACCCAAGAAATAAATGGTTTAACAATGACTGTAGAATTAGGAAACGAAGTATGAGGCAGACAATGCGAATATATCGTAAAGACGCAAATAACATGGAAAAAAGATCTGAGTATATCATCAGCAGGAAACTATACGCGTCAACAATATACGAAGCTTAAAGACAGTACAATGAGACCCTATCGCAACAACTTCAAAACACAAAAAACAGCGGGGGTTTCTGGAGATTAATCAAAAGTATACAACCGAATGCCTTCACACAAAACCCCATTTTAAAAGAAGTTTGGATGAGCTACCTTCAAGAGGTATATAGAGGTAATATGGTCCAGAATGGTTATTTTTATGAAACGTATCATGAATTCCTCGATAGAGACATAAACCAGGAAGAGTTACCTTCAGTAATACTAGGATTGAAAAACAGCAAAGCCGCGGGTCCTGATAAGATTTCAAATAAGTTTCTTAAGTTCCTACCTAGCATATGGCTTGACAAACTGCTTTCTCTCTTTCATAGTCTGTTCTATAATGATAGAAGCTACTCATCAAATATACTTAGGGCCGATATAACAATGGTGTACAAAAAAGGTGAAAAATTTTTCCCAGCAAACTATCGCCCCATTGCAATTGAAAATGCCATAGTGGAAGTCTACACACAAATCTTATCGAATAGACTTCAGATTTGGGCAGAAGAGATGAAATCAATCCCTGAATTTCAAAACGGTTTCAGAAAAGGAAGAGGATGTGCTGATAATCTCTTTATCTTAAGTACAATAATAGATACTACTCTTGCCAAAACGAAAGGAAGATTTTTTGTAGTCTTCGTCGACCTTAAAGGTGCATTTGATAGTGTGAGTCAAGAAAAAATATTGATGCACCTTAGATTCATAGGAGTAAGTGGGAAAATAATGTGTTTTTCAACACATTTATTCACAAACCTTGATTGCTATTAAAATAACAAATGGCTTATGGAAAAGTCAAACATTACAAGAAGTGTCCTACAAGGAGACCCATCAAGTGCCCTTTTATTTAATTTATTTACAAATGATCTTGAGGAATTTCTTAGGAGTGAAGGCCTCACAGAAATTGAAATTTCACAGATCATAAATGTAATTTTGATAGCTTATGCTGATCCTTGCTAAATCAGAATTGGAGATGAAAAAGACCTTAGAAGCTTTGGACAGATATTTAACAACAAAAAGCATGATGTTAAACACAAATAAATTGAAAATTATAAAGTTTGCTAGGAGAAAAAATACATGTCGCCCAGAAAGATTTTCATACAAAGAGAATTGGGTTGAAGTTGTGGATAACTTTGAATATTTTAGAGTAAACCTAAGTCGCACAGGTTCTTGGAATGAAGCCATAAATATCTTTAAAACCAAAGGAATAGCAGCTGCAGCAATAACTGATAAAACTACTCGTATTAGAAGTTCTTATATGGAAAATTGGGATGGACGAATTAAAGTGTTTGAATCAAGTATCAAGTCCACTGCACTCTTGCGTCGAAATTTGGGGATTGGAAGCCAGAAATAGAATTAAAGTTATTCAAACAACAACATTAAAAAAGTTGTTTGGTCTTGCTAGCAACGCTCAAAGCAACGTAGTTCGTATGGAAACTGGATCTCTCCCATTAAAATACGAAATAGCTAAAAGAGCTTTGAATTTTTGGATGAAACATTTAAGTGCCACCGATGATCGTCTCATTAAAAAGTGTTATGATGAAGCTTTAAGAGTCCAAACAAACACCCAACGACCGAACTGGGTAACAAAATTAAAAAATCTTCTAATGCATAACTTTACTGCGATATGGGAAGAGCAAAACTTAGGAATTGTGCGAGAATTATACGTTAGTATTCTTGAAGATAAGAAGAGAGTCCTCTTAGATGAAGATAACAGGAAAGCAATTATTTCAACCTATTGCTTATACTATGACATATGCTTGGGCATACAAGAGTCAGAATATAAAAGGGCTCCATATTTGAGGGTGACCTCCAAGCTGCTCGTTCATAAAGCCATGGCGCAAATCAGATTCGTTCTGCATGGTGATAGACATACTTTCGATTCAGCAAATATTCGAAATACACATAAATGTGACACAAATGAGCACTTCCTTTTAAGATGTCCTGTTTTCTATATAGTAAGAATCCAATTCCTGTTTTCTAACAACTTGACTGATCTTTATAGTACTATGGCTGCCGAAGACAAAAACATTACGCTCAGTATCTATAAATACATTGCCAACTCACTCAAACTTAGAGCTTTTATTTTAAACGAATGATCAATCCAGGTTTCATATTAGGTAGGATATTAATCACGATCTTTTTATTTTCACCAACTTAGTCGTCCAGCACACCTATGGACTGATTGGAGGATATACCTTCGACACAACTCCATCTGACGCTAGAAACTTCTTGGTGAACTGGTTGGATGAAAACTGCGAGCATCACTCATTCCTGGTGGTATCTCAATCAAAGCCAACGTTCCCAAGAACACCATCCTGCCTGGACTTCTACCTGGTTTCCTCAAACTTCATCAACATTGTTCCCGAGCTGTGAAATTACACATGCCACACCTTACGGAAGATTCGGACCACGAGCCAGTGGAACTTCACATCAAACTGAGCCAACCAATCCTAACAACGGATGCACAAAATGAGGAATACATCAACTACAACCAACTGGATATCGAACGATTCCAAAGAAAAATAGAGGAAACCGTAGTGATGCCGGGTGCCAACAGAAACCTTTCCAACAATGAAATCGAAGAAGCCATCGAAGCCATGGAGCTCTCTGTAAACAACGCCCTGAACGAGCAGAAGAGATGGAAGACCTCAAGGGGCAGATACCAGCATCTCCCAGAATGAAATGTTCGACTATATGATCATCGACAGCGATTGCGGGAGTGACTGCAAAGGATCAAACAAAGGGATTGGAACACGGCCAATAGAAACTATCAAATGGTGAAGAGTAAACTTCGATGTACACAAATTATGTTGATAAACGCTCTTCAACATTTCAACAAAAACCAGTTCCAAAAAAGGCATGTAACAGCTACTCTGAAGAAAGCAAACTACGCTTTCCACTGCATCCACCCCCTAATGCGGAAAAGGAATGGACTCAGCCAAAGGATGAAGTTGCTTCTTTATAAGCAACTTCTCAGACCGATCAACACATACTGCTTTCCTGTCTGGTTTACTTTTTCCAAAACCAGCATGAAAAAACTGGGAGTGTTCGAGAAGAAGATCTTGCGGATCTGCACGGGACCCACTTTGACCAACGGCGACGAAAACATTTCAGCAACACGTGACTCTATGAGGCATCCGGAATAACACCCCTTGACAAATACATGATCAGTGCTGCCAAAATACTGACGAGCAACCTTAGCAATCATCCAAAACCTCTAGTGAAAACCATCACAAGTGAAGAAAGACACACGGATCCACGATACCTTGATGTACTCGTAACAGCACTACTGAACTAAGGAATCATTCCTATCAATAAAACGAAGCAATTCAGTTTTACGAAGATGCAGCGTCGAACTACCACCGAAGCCCCACAACCTTCCAAAAAGACAACCGGATTTGAACAACCCGAGATGAATCATCTATATAGAATAAAATATAACCATCAATCAAAATCTTTTAATTATTTTTGTATAAAAATAAAAACAATGTATATAATTTGGCCCCTAATGTGCCAAAACAAATTAAAGTATCAATATAATAATAATATAAAATATAATTAAGAACCAGTTGTTAATATCTATTTCCGTTCAATAAAAACTAACTAACTTTCATATTAGGAAATACATTAATAAATATATTGTTATTATCTTTTGAAACTAGCTAATAATTATACTCTGTGAATGAATTATTTGTAATTGCCAGAAAATTTGTAGAAGCAAAGCTTACAAACAAATAAATATATCTTATTATCTACCTATAAATATATCTAACTAAATCTGACTAAAAATGTTGGTGTGTTCTTTTAAAAGATGCCTCTTGACAAACAAAATATGGGATTTGTGTTGTTTCAAACACAGGTACTTATTGTATTGATGCACCCTCGTTATTTATTTCTTGATTTCATAATAATTTGAAATTCAAACGCACCCCCCTCTCCATGTACTCCAACATTAAATAAAAAATCGCAAAAATAAATGCATCGTTTGAAAGTAGTCCTTAGCGTGGAGAAAAACTATGCTCGAATTATTATTTTCGGCAGCACTGAACGCTGCCATCGGATACTCCAATAGTCTTTCCAGTCAGTGCTGAAAAATTGGTTGGTGGTTGGTGGGTGGACAAAATTGAAGCGTCACATTAGGTTACGACAAAAAAAAAAACAAATAAATACTCGATCACGCTCTTGCTCGCACTTTTACGTAATTTTCTTTTATTGTTTTTTAGTTATTATGATTTAGTTACCTTTTAAGCCGTCATTACTGAAACCCAAGAGGTTTATATTCATACAATTCGTAATTTACGACTATTTACCAGCAATTTGCGAAACTGAACAAAATAAAGATATTAATACTCAAAAATCGTAAATCATCACTCTTAAGTATCAATTATTCAATCGAAAAAAAAAAAAACAAAAATAGTGAACAACAAATCGCAATTTGATCCAAACATTCCTCAATTGCACAATTTGTAAATTTGCAAAAAAGAATTGTGATCACCACTTTTCTTTCGTGATATTGCCACTTTGAAAGATCAATCTTGCAGGTATACTCATCTTTATTTTGCAGGTATACGCATTTAACTTTACTTATTTTTATTTATTTGAATTTAATTAATTAATTTAAATACTTTGCGCTTGACTGTACTTGGATTTGAACTCGCAACCCTCCAGTTGCGGAGCGAGCATCCAACCACTATGCCAATTTGCAATATAGGGCGTTGGTGTCACACATTAATGATTAGATACATTCATTTTGTGGTACTTTATCTCATCGAGAAATTAATTGCGACAAGAAAATCGTAATTAACGATTTTTTTTGGCGACTTGCAACTATTTTCATGGAGTTGCAAATTGCAAGAAAAAAAAATCGTAAATCAGTGATTGTGCAATGTAAATTACAAACCATTTATCGCAAATCAATATTTTTAAATGCTGTTTGTGAAACTATTCTTTTGGAGAGTAAATTCCGGCATAAAAGTTCTATTTCAGAATTTGGCTTTATTTCGCCTTACTTAAGGGATAAAACCCCGAATATTAGCGTTCGGTCTTATTTCGCTTTGGCAAAGTTAAATAATGCCGATTCGGCGTTATTTCATTTTGAAAAGGACTAAAGTATTATTGTGTAGTTGAAAAATACAGGAGTTCAAAGTTTCTTTAAAGCCATAATTATTCCTAAAATGCAAAAGATAGTTTGCATGCACCCAACCTCGCACCTACCCCAAATCCTATAGTGAGCCCAAGCAGAGGGGTTGTATACATACTTCACTGTTTATTTGCGAATTTTTAAATTTCACAAACCAAATAAAACCTCTCCTTTAAATGGTCTGTGAAGTTTAAAAAGTTACAAATAAACACTGTGGTATGAATGGGAGCATGCTGCCCCCCTGCAATCCCCCTGCTTGGGCTCACTATAGGATTTGCAGTGGGTGCGAGGTTGTGTGTATGCAAAGTTTCTTTTGCATTTAAAGAATATGGCTTTAAACCTATATATCCAACAATAATATTCGGTTGAATTTGTTTGTTTTCTCAGCTAATATTCGGCTGTATTTCACTTTGCAAAAGCGAAATAAGGTCGAACGCTAAAATTTAGTCTTATTACACTTTAGCAAAACGAAATAAAGCCAAATTTCGTATTTCGGAATTCGCTCGGCGTTATTTCACGGCACCGGATTGCATATGTAATCCTTGCGACCAATCGTGTCCCTTATTTTTAAATTATATCTCCCTTTACAGGGAGGGGGTAAATAGGACATAAGCTTGGACACGGACTGAAGTAATTCTGATACATAGGTTGATGGCATATGTAAAGGGTGATTTTTTAGCTGGTTTGGTTTTGGCAACACTGGTTTTGACAGCTGACGTGTGTTTAGTACCTTGTGTCACTGTCAAACAGCTTCAGTTTGGTTTGCAATTTAACCATGGATCGTCTTACAAATGAACAACGCTTGCAAATTATTGAATTTTACTATCAAAATTCGTGCGTATCAGGATCCGCTTTTTTATCGAAAAATTGTGTTCCGCGATGAGGCTCATTTTTGGTTGAATGGGTACGTAAATAAGCATAATTGCCGCATTTGGAGTGAAGATCAGCCAGAAGCATTGCAACAGCTACCAATGCATCCCGAAAAAGCCACTGTTTGGTGTGGTTTATGGGCCGGCGGCATTATTGGGCCATATTTCTTCAAAGATGATGCGAATCGCAGCGTTACTGTCAATGGTGAACGCTACCGAGCGATGATAACAAACTTTTTTTTGTCCGAAATGGAAGTTCTTGATTTGCATGATATGTGGTTTCAACAAGACGGTGCCACATGCCACACAGCACGCGAAACAATGGCGCAATTGCGAGGCGAGAGGGCCGGTCAATTGGCCACCTAGATCGTGCAATTTGACACCATTAGATTATTTTTTGTGGGGGTATGTCAAGGCTAATGTCTATAGGGACAAGCCCGCTTCGATTGACGCACTGGAAGCCAACATCCATGCATTCATTCGTGAGATACCGGCCGATATGTGTGAAAGAGTATGCCAAAATTGGACTCAGCGGATGGGCTACCTGAGACGCAGCCGCGGTCAACATTTGCATAAAATTATCTTTAAACATTAAATTGCAAGGTTCAAACTATCGATTCAAATAAATATTTCATTCATTTTTTTTCGAATTTTTTGTGTTTTTTTTTTTTTTAAGTTCTAAACCTCTTAAGAAATCACCCGTTAGTTTGAATTGACTTGTTCTGGTAACATCTTCAAAATACCTGTTCGTTATATAGTAATTTTTGTCTCCTGCGATTTTGTTAAACTTGAATTGGTAATAAGTGTGAGTGTAAATTTACCTTTTTTCACAGCACTACGATGAATAAATAAAAACTGATACTATTGTACCATTGAAATGCGCTTCATCTACCATCTACGTCTACAACACGATACCAATTTAATTTAATAGATTTTCGTGTTCGCACAAAAAAAAGATGGTAAGTTTAGATTCTCAATTCATTTTCTTCATTATGCGCAGTAATTACAGAATTAATTTGTTAATGGCTTCGTAATAAAAAGCAAGAATGATTCTCAAAGGACCTCGCAATAGGCTGCTATCGTTCAAAGATGCTTTCCCAGAGATAACGCACTAAGTTTTCTCACTTTGTTGCGCGTATTCATTTTAATCAAATGAAGCGAAGGTGGAAAATGTTTTTATTTTTGTTTGGTTTATGTGATGATAGAAAAGTTAAAACCCCAGAATACGAAAGGGAAGCAAAAATGGTTTTAACTAATTATCCTTACCGGACATAACTTAGCTTAAGCTGAGTTTGCATTAACCATTTTTTTTCTAGGTTCAAGGTGTACAGCCGACATTTACCCATATAGGTACATACATATTTTAATCACTTACCCTTTGGTGGATGATCTAGGTAGGATTATGATTCCTAATATAGGATTTGATTTGCGCTAGAGGATCTACATCTACATACAGTAGCTATTGAAGTATAAAATTTAATTTTGACTGGCGTCAAGCTACTGAAGCAGAAAATTTACAATAAATTGCGGACGAAAAAGAAAGAAGGAATTCCAACAGCGAAATAGCTGCACCTCAATTATGCGCTTAAATTTGTAAAAAATTTCAGTTCATTGAACAGTGATCCTGATTGTTGTTTTGCATATACCTACTTACACCAATACTTTTTTGGAGTTTTGGAATGTTATAAGAAGGAATAGTTATTATTGAAGGTCTGATTTGTGTGCATTAAAAACATACAAATTATAGGTTTTCATTTTTTTTTTTCTTTGAGATAAATGCATTTGAATGTTTTTGCATTTCTTGCCTTCAAAATAAATAAATTTGAAAATTTTGCAAACAAAATTATGTTACAAATTTCACTATGCGCATAAGTTTAAGTATAATTTTGGCAATTGCTTTGAAAATGAACTTCCTACTTGTAAGCTAATCATAATCACATAACATGCTTGAAATTTGCAATGCTTCACATTAAAATGAGACAACTGGTTAAAGGTTCCAAATATCGAAATATGGCCATTCTTTCTTTGGACGATAATCTGAAATATACTGCCGTCCTTCATATAACAATGGCTTTTTGAACATGTTATATTCTTAACACGTTACCTTGACTCAGTGTATTCCTAAAATGATTAAATAATATGTAATTGTAACACTGAGACTTAATTTTGACGATAATAGTATACCTTCTTGAAATATAACAGTTTTAGGTGCACCATATCGAGAAATATTTATTTATATAATATTTGAAAATATCAAAAATCAACAAAAAAAATTCTTAAAAATATGGCTGATAAGCTTCACTTCAGAGGCTCATATCCTGATTTCTGAGTGCTAGGTTTTACTTGGATCGTTAAAATTTTAGTTTTACTTGGATCGTTAAAATTTTAGTTTGTTTAGTAAAAATTAATTAGCATCATTTACCAATTAAAAAAAGTGTATTGAGGTGGTTGTACATACCTTTGACACAAAAATTTGGAAGCACAATTTTCAACCCCTCGTCGCTATCACCGGCGTCAAAAAAAATCCTGCCAGATTTTTGTATTCGATATCAAGACACAAAATAGTAAGAAATAATTTATCAATTTCAATATACCATCCCTAACACGGGCTTCAAAAAATCCTGCCAGACTTTTGAATTCTATATTAAGATGCATGCATATCCGGAAACTAATATTTAAGCTATGCATTTTTCCAAAAAAAATTGCTAACAGTTCTTGGACTTATAGTGGGATCTTCAGGTCGCAGCGAGGCAGAACCAATGACTCTGGAGATATATTTTTTGTTTTTATGAATTTTTATATAGAGATAGATGGAACTCTAGAAACAGTTATAGGATACTTTTTTAACCATATGAAACAAAAAATGAAAAAAATATTCAGTAAAATTAAAGTTTGTAGACTTATGAAAAATTAGATATTATCATTTCTCATTTTAAATGAAAAAACGTATCCTATTACCGTTTCCAGAGTACCATCCATCTCTTTATCAAAAATCATCGTAATTCATTCAGCGGTATATGCGTGAAAAAGTAACAAACAAACAAACAAAAACACTTTCATATTTATAATATTAGTTGGGATTATTTATACAATAACATTTTCTTTTGTGATTATTGCTATAGATTGAGGTATTTTGCGATATATATCCTAAATTTTTTAGCTTAGGTCCTGTACCCTAGTGGCACGCTTTGTTAGTGATAAGTTGGGATGACTTCTCAGTAACAAAGTGGCGGTCGCATTTGTTAAAAAAGAACTGGTCACAGCAACACCATTGTAACCAGAAAAGGGTAGGAGCGGTCCAATTGTGCAACTAAATTCAAGAGACCATTAAGTTACACATACCATTTGTGTAACCAATGGTAAATCGTTTTAAAATTATTTCTTTAAACTGAATTGCAACACGTTTGACAGGTTACAGTCAAGTTTTTGTTGACTTAATTGAAATAGGTCAACAAGTTTTAGTTGAGTTAAACCAAAACTAACTGAAACCTTCAAAATAGTTATTGTTTTACAGTATGTACTATAATAGAGAATAGACGTATCGAAAGTTTCGTGCGGCAAAACATTTATTTAACATTGTTTTAAATATACAATACAACCCAAATTGCGGGGATATAGCAAAAGTGACTTGCGAGTATCGATTTGAAATTAATTCAAAGTTTAAACGTAAAAAACAATAAATCAAATATATCGCCTTTGTTACTCTCGCAAATTTTTACATTTCTTAAAATCTAAAAGTGTCGTTATTTTGATCTCTGTGTGAGAATGGCAAGTAAAACGCAGTTTGGCAGTTACGAAAAAGAGAACCAAAAAGCCAGTAAAGAAACCCCAACTGGGAAAAAACAAGAGAAGTTAACGAAACCAACTGCTTCCAGAACCCAACCACTCCAATACCATCAGGCTCCAAAAACTCAGAGAAATCAACATTCACTCCCAAGACCAACACTTCAACTTTACCAGCAACAAATAATTCAGAGAGCAGGATAAACCCATCAAAAATTCCACCTTCCTCTACCGAGATGGACATCATACTGAAAAACTTGACTGAAGATATCGTTTCACGAATTTCAAAACAAATAAATGATCTCCGAACCGAGTTTATCTTACGATTCGAGCAAATAGAAAAAAATTTTGTTTCTCACGTCAAAGAAGCCGAACAATCGATTCAGTTACTCAAAGAGAAGGTTGCAAAAATTGAATCCCACCATTTTGACACCTCACACCTTTTAAGAGAAGTAGCTGATCTACAGAAAAGAAGCGACACATCTGAACGCAAGGAAGTTGCAGCCGATGCTGTTCTATTTGGCATACCCGAACTAGAAAATGAAGACATAATTTCAATTGCCAAGAAAATTTGCGACTCCATCGACTGCGCACCTCCCACACTGAAAGCTGCCTTTCGATCAAAGAGGAGAAACAATAACAACAGAAATGAACTCCCCGCACCTATAATATTGAAATTTGGATCCCCACACGAAAGAAATTCCGTTTTAATATCTGTTGCTCTTTTTCATAAAACGAACAAGAGACTACTGCAATTGAAAGACATTGGTATCAAGACGCAAGGGAAATATATATATATAAATCGATCTCTTCTCCATCAAGCAATGCGTCTCAAGAGAAGTGGAGCTCTTTTCAATGCATACACACGATCTGGTTCTGTTCTCGTCAAGGAGAGTGCAGATGGGGAATCAATCCTCATACACAACGATGCAATGTTGAATGCCATCGCTGCCGCTACCATAGAGTACCTATATTATCTAGAGAACCGACTTCAAGGCTTTTTTTTTTTTTTTTTTTTATAATAAGTAGTCACTAAAGGGGTTGTGACTACCCTTAAAATGATTGAACACAGTGCGAGCGTTAGGAAAATAGGGAAGGATTCAAGAGGAGATACCGATGCACATTGGTTTTGTAGTTCTGAATATCAAAATGGGAGGGAAATACAGAGTCAGGTAAAGCATTCCACATTCGGGTAGTGCGACTAAGAAAAGAATCTCTATACTTAACAGTACGTCCGAAATTGGGCTCAAGGGTAAACTGATGAGCATGCCTAGAAGCACGAGTATTACGGCGGAATTGTTTAAGGGGAGGAATGCAACTGGCTAAATCACTAGAACATTGCCGGTAAAAATAGCGATAAAATAATGATAGACACGAAACATTGCGGCGGTGTTCGAGAGATGCAATTTTTTCCGTTGTAGCTCTATTACCTATCATTTTTAAAGCTCTATTTTGGATTTTATCTAATAGACTTAATTGGGTCTTAGGAGCACCCGCCCAGATATGAGAATTATACTCAAGCTTTGGACGAATGAAGGCTTTATAAATTGCAGCCAGATCAGAAGAGGAGAAAAACTTTTTGCATCTTCGAAGAAAACCTAAACATTTTGCAGCGTTTTTGGCGATGTCGAATATATGATCATTCCACAGAAGGTGGTCTGTGATGCACATACCTAGAACTGAAAGTTGTTCGGTTTCTTCGATGTAAGTGCCACTCATGGATAGTGGCAAAGGGGGTGGATTTCGCTTCAACGACAGAAGACAGCATTGAGTTTTCGAAGCATTAAATTCTACACGATTTTTTATTCCCCATTCGACAATGCTGTTAAGATCAGAATTTAATCAGCTTATCATACGCTGCCGTTCAAATTCAACATCCGAAGAAAAAGGAAGCGAATCTGGAAACGAATATGAAAAGCTGAGGGTACTGTCGTCTGCAAAACAATTTAATAGATTGGAAGTTTCAGACAAAAGATCATATATGAAAATGAGGAAGAGAGTCAGAGACAAAACGGAGCCCTGGGGCACACCAGCATTTATTTTATGAATGTCAGACTTGAACCCATCCAACACAACTTGTATTGAACGGCCCGAAAGGTAATTTCCAATCCAACGAAGAAGAGATTCATCGATACCAAATGCACGCATTTTCGATAAGAGAGCTTGATGCCAAACTCTATCAAACGCTTTTGAAATATCAAGTGCAATAATCTTACTTTCTCCAAAACGATGTAAAGATTTGTTCCACTGCTCGGTTCTCTTTCACCCTACAAGCTGCACTGATTGGATTTCCTCCACATAGCTGAGCATGTGTTAGCTGCCCAATGCATTTTAAATGGAACCACACCAATACAATGATAACTTATCGGATTTTGGCTCAGTTTTGCTCACTTTTCCTCAACTGAAATTCCGATATTCAAAATAGGAATCAGTTAAATTCAAAAACTGAAAAAGAAAATAATATAGAAGAAAAACATTTTTTTCTAACACTTTATAAACGAAAACTATATTAAATATCT
Source organism: Dasysyrphus albostriatus (assembly GCA_946251815.1). Lineage (NCBI taxonomy): Eukaryota > Metazoa > Arthropoda > Insecta > Diptera > Syrphidae > Dasysyrphus > Dasysyrphus albostriatus. The sequence goes on from OX276335.1 coordinate 100,615,808, forward strand.
CTTTTTATAGCTTTCAGCACACAAATAAAGTAATATTTATGATTAGTTTTGTTAAAAGCAGAGAAAATTTACCTTAAAAGTGGATGCACACCCTTGAAGTTCTATGCGTACGTGCCCTTATCTTGTTCCTCAAGAGAAAACCCACTGAGCAAAAAATGGTTGACATTTTTGACATTTGTTTTAAGTTTCGGGAGATGAAAAGTGACAATATTGACAGATGAAATTAAGAACTAGAAATAAAAACAAAAACATATAATGTTGTTTATTAATAATTTTTGGCAAGTTTAATTTTGAAAACAAAAAATCATCCAAACAAAAGTACCAGGTACTAACATTTGATTGGTTTTTATTGACTCATGTGAATGTTATATTTTTTTATATTACTTTTTACCTTGACTGTTTGTAGATGATATCATCGAAGATAATCAAAAGCGAACCCACGTCCAAGGAGATCAAACAGGAACCCAACATTCACCGAATGCACCTTAAGGAACCTCTAATCCAATCGATTAGAGGGTATCCGAGCATGTACCAGCGACAGCAGCTTAGTATGCCTCATCAACATTCACCGCATCTTGCACTGAATTAGGAGCCTAGAAGGCAGAAGATGAAAAATATTTTTATCGCAGCCGACATATTCTAATTGAAATTTACTCTTTTCAGATATTACATCTTCTGGAGCATAGACGCAACGATTTTCTGTAGCAAATGTCTGGGTCAAATCAACAGCCTCGCGGCTCACAAATGAAGACCGAAGATCTATCATTGTCGGCATAACAACAACAATAGTTTAGTCACCAGCAATCGCAGCAAATGCAGACTGAGCAGCAGGCACAACAACAAGCTGAGCAACAAGCTTAATAACAAGCTCAACAGCAAGCCCAACAACAGGCCCAACAACAAGCTCAGCAACAACAATGGCAACAGCAACAACATCAACAGTAATAGCAGCAACAACAAAAGCAGCAGTGTGGCTGGTATACCTGCCACAGTAGCAGTGGTAATCCAGACGATAGTCGAAGTCCACCACCTCAAAGACATGTGCATACACACCATCATACGCACGTTGGACTTGGCTATGTTATGTATCCGGCACCCTATGGAATCAAGTGAAGATAAGTTAGTAGAATTACACTAACCCAAATCCAATCAATATCGTTGATTGTTTTCAAAAGAGAAGAAAAAAGTAATTTAACAAATGTTCGGTAAAGTTTCTTGTAGTTTTTTCACTTTGAAAAATAATATTTGTTAAATTATTTTACAAAACCAATCAAACATTTTTATCGTAGCCAACATATTCTAATTGAAACTTATTCTTTTCAGAAATTACATCTTCTCAGGGCAGAGGCGCAATAATTTTCTGCAGCAAGTACAGTCTGGCTCACATCAACAGCCTCCCGGCTCACAAATAAAGCCCGAGGATCTACCAATGTCAACACAACAACAACAACAGTTTAGTCACCAGCAATCGCAGCAAATGCGAGCTCAACAGGAAGCGCACCAACAAGCTCAACAGGAAGCCCGACAACAAAAAAAAAAAGACGAAAAGGATATAAAAATAAACCCGGAGGGCAACCTCATCTTACATTAGTCCGAGTCTTTTTGGTTTCGATGCCAGTCACCCGCTTCTGGGCAAACAAAAGCAGCAGGGACCTGGCGATGTGGCTGGTATACCTGGTAGTGGCAGTGATAATCCAGCCGATAGTCCAAGTCCGCCCAAGGACATGTGCACACACACCATCATACGCACGTTGGACTTGGATATCCTATGTATTTGGCACCCTATGGAAGAGCTTTAGCCTTAAATTGCTTCAATTTAAAACATAAACTTGCTCGATCCCAAAGAAAAATAAAAAGAATATATTAGTCATGTATGTATGTATGTATGTTTCATTTTTAATTTCTATTTTTGTTTTCAATTAATCAGTGATTTGATATCTGCGTTTTAACGTCCACTTTGTATCGAGCTAGAGTCTTAATGTGTGAAACAATTTTCTTCAAATTCAGAGCATGATTTTTTAAAGAACATATTCATACCTAACTATTCCAAATTTGAAAAAAAAAATCGGTCTACCCGTTTAAGCTTGGAGTATGGAGTTATTAAGGGTATTCATACAACAGCGTAAACTCATCGTAAATGTTGTAAAGTTCGTTATTTCTGTCACAATTTGTATGAAAAATTTGACAGATTTACGAAGTTTACAACTTTACTACGTTTACGACGACTTTACGCTGTTGTATATTATGTTTCTACGAAATACCACTGATATGTAGTAAATAGTTTAAATCACCTTTTATGAGATTATTGTTTTTGGGTATCTCACTTTGAGGATAAATGTTGATGATAGGTTGATCTTTGTAAGTAAAGTACAGTAATTCCTTTAGCGTTACCCAGGATGTACCACAAGAAGGTAAAATTGAATTCCATTCCGCGTAGCAGTCAAATATTTATTTTACGGTACAAAATATGAATGTTTGTTTGTTCTTTTTTGTATATGATCTAAGTAGGTATACATACTTACATTACAATTGCATTATATATATGTACTTAAGAGACAAACATATAATGTATGTATACATTAAGAAATTATATAAATTTGTTACAGTGGTACACCAGTACCTAGGTAATGTAGATTTCTAATAATGTCTTACATTTTCATGTCTCAACATTTTTAATGTGCATCTTTGGGCCATGTATACACATTCATACATTCATATTCATATATTTTATATCAAACTAATTATAAACAATCACCCTCCAATATAGATAAGTAACACAGGCGAAGTACGTGGGATAAATACTAAGGGAGAAAAATATTAATGTGGTAAAATTTTACATAGAACTTATTCAAACGGCCGGCAGTGTATATACAGCGTTGAAAAGGTAGGTGAAAAGTTATTTAGGTCTTGAAAAAGATACCACATAAAGACAATCGTCAGCAAAATTAAAGGTTCTTATTCCTTCTCTTTTTTATAATATTTTTTAGAGCTTTGTGAAGAGCTGGTATCTTTGTAACGAGTGGTCATATTGAGTTGAAACAAGAAGAAATCAGAACTTTTGTTTTTTTTTTTCAAAGTTGCTTTTAGCCTTTAGTCCTACAAATTGGCGTCTCCTCAGGCTTACTTACTTGGACTCATCAACGAAATACGCAATTTGTACTAAGTTCAGTTTAACTTACATTATGTCTTTTACAAAAATCCACTGTTAACTAACTATATCCAACAACATTTGAATGTCTAATCACTAAGCTGAAATTTTTTTTGCCCGGGGCCAGACATAGTTTCTATATGAAGGTTCTTTTATAATACAAATTCTACATATGTATGTATATACTGCTGAAATAAATCAGCCAAGTAGGAGACTTAGCAATAAGGATTGGATTTGTTGAATTGAAGATTTGTTTGCAAATAATTTCTAGAATTTATTAGAATTTACAATTTATTGATTTGCCCAATCAAAATTTGAAGATAATCGCTTCCGTGGTTTGAGCTACACATTGAAGTGCAGATAGACAGACCGAACACCAACAGAGAGAATTGTGCCACCCACTTTCTTGGTGTTCTCTATCATCGTACTGACATGTTTGATTTTACCTCAAATTGTTTTTCAACGATCCAAAACTTGCCCTTTATTACTTATGTATATATATCTCAAGTAAAAAGATTTTTTAGTTATCAGAAAAGTTTTTTGAATTTTATTAGAACTTCTTAAGCAAACAGATAAAAGCATCTAATAAATAAATTATAAATTTGGATATAAAATTAAAGACAACAATAAACAATAATTCAGCAGCAACATATTCATATCATTTGTTGATGGCAACTTTAAGTTTTTCATCGTATTCCTATGAAACTTTCCCTTCATAGTACGTATTTAATTTCTATATCGAAAAAAGACAATAAAAAACATGAAAAATAATAAATAAGAATTGGAAAATTTACTTTAAATAAAAAGAAGCATCAAATTGAATTGTAGGTCATATTGAGAACAAAATGCTATGCGAAAATGTATTTATATGCAAAAAATAGGGCTTATTATAAACAATCAAATTTTTTTTAATTTGATAAATTGATTTGATATTTAAGACAATATAAAGACGTTCACTAGTGTCTTTCTTTATCAAAATAAAAGACTAACAAAAAGAAAAAACTAAAGGGTAATTTTTTAGCTGGTTTGGTTTTGGCAACACTGGTTTTGACAGCTGACGTGTGTTTAGTACCTTGTGTCACTGTCAAACAGCTTCAGTTTGGTTTGCAATTTAACCATGGATCGTCTTACAAATGAACAACGCTTGCAAATTATTGAATTTTACTATAAAAATTCGTGCTCGGCTCGAAATGTTCATCGCGCGCTGCTTCCATTTTATGGTCGGCATTCTCGACCTTCTGAGCAGTCTATTCGGAAGATTGTGACCAAACTTCGCACCAAATTTACTTTGTTGGACATTAAACCACCAACACGTTTACGTACTATGCGTAGTGAAGAAAATATTGCGGCCGTATCAGCTAGTGTGACAAAAGACCGCGAAATGTCGATTCGGCGCCGTTCCCAGCAGTTAGGCCTTTGTTACAGCACTACGTGGAAAATTTTGCGGAAGGATTTGGGCGTAAAGCCTTTTAAGATACAGCTGGTGCAAGAACTAAAGCCAGCCGACCTACCACAACGCCGAATTTTTGGTGAATGGGCTCTTGGAAAGCTGGCCGAGGATCCGCTTTTTTATCGAAAAATTGTGTTCAGCGATGAGGCTCATTTTTGGTTGAATGGGTACGTAAATAAGCATAATTGCCTCATTTGGAGTGAAGATCAGCCAGAAGCATTGTAACAGCTACCAATGCATCCCGAAAAAGCCACTGTTTGGTGCGGTTTATGGGCCGGCGGCATTATTGGGCCATATTTCTTCAAAGATGATGCGAATCGCAGCGTTACTGTCAATGGTGAACGCTACCGAGCGATGATAACAAACTTTTTTTTGCCCGAAATGGAAGTTCTTGATTTGCATGATATGTGGTTTCAACAAGACGGTGCCACATGCCACACAGCACGCGAAACAATGGCGCAATTGCGAGGCGAGTTTGGTGAACAGTTAATTTCACGTTTCGGGCCGGTCAATTGGCCGCCTTGATCGTGCGATTTGACACCATTAGATTTTTTGTGGGGATATGTCAAGGCTAATGTCTATAGGGACAAGCCCGCTTCGATTGACGCACTGGAAGCCAACATCCATGCATTCATTCGTGAGATACCGGCCGATATGTGTGAAAGAGTATGCCAAAATTGGACTCAGCGGATGGGCTACCTGAGACGCAGCCGCGGTCAACATTTGCATGAAATTATCTTTAAACATTAAATTGCAAGGTTCAAACTATCGATTCAAATAAATATTTCATTCATTTTTTCGAATTTTTTGTGTTTTTTTTTTTTAAAGTTCTAAACCTCTTAAAAAATCACCCGTTACAAAACACACATAGCATCCTTTTCAATATAATGAAAGCCACTTTTACAAACGCTTTCGAGTCCTTAAACCTTACATTTTTTTTATAACCTTATACAACTCATAGGGAATTCTTACCGTATGTTGGTGTATGTAGTTCAGTTATGTGCAATTTGGTTGTAATGCGCATTGGTCTTTGATGTTGAAGAATTTTCTTAACAACTTCTTGGTCATCGGAGCAAGTTGCAATAATATTGTCAGGTATTGAAACAGCGTACTCAATATCAGAAAACTCCGAAGATGTAATGGAGATGTTGCTTCCAACGGAGCTTACGGATGTTTTACGTTTAAAGTCTGAAAAAAGGAGAATTTATAAGATTTATTTATAAGCAAAGATCGCTTTTGGGTTACTTCCTACACTTTGTGTTCAATGCCAGTTGTATTCTCATAGGCAGGACTGCCAGTAATGAAAAAGCTATCTTTTTCCCCTCTCCGAATAAGAAGGCTTATGTAAGTCAGCTTGAGCCGAAACATGAAAGACTTATTGGTACTCGTAGCCATCGACACAATCGTAACTAAATGCTGTCTGACCAGCAGCTTCTTCTTTACGTTTAATTTTACAAAATTTTCCCACGACATGCTCATCACTTGTTTCTAATCGGTTACGTATATTTCTTAGGACCTGACCCATCTTCGTTAGGTTTAAATCTTGTTGTATGATTTATAAGTTGTATTTTGTTTTTTGTGCGAGTTTATTTTACGAGGAGGTTTCTCTTCGTGGACATTAAATATTGGAAATAGCTGTTTACATTGAGGAATTTTCTCTTGCCTTGGCGGAGATTGGACTGTTAGTGAAAACTCAAATTCAGTTTGGGAACTCTTTGATGTTTTAGCCGGAGTATTTGAAAAATAGCTACTTGGTGGTGATTGAAGACTAAAACGCTTCAGGTAAATGAGTTTTCCTGTACTGCATTGCTGCTTTCGGTTGATTTTTCTCTTTCCAAGCTTTTAATATCACTTAGTGAAGGGCAAGAAGGTATTTGTTTTGCGCTTTTGTGTCATTTTTGGGACAGGAATTCCCTTCTGATGCAAAAAATCATCGAGAATTTTTTCGGCATCTCGTTTTGAAGACGCTGAACTTATAGAAGCTTCCAACGGTGCTCACGGATGCTTTATGGTTAGTCTGAAAAAAGGAGAATTTATAAGATTTAAAGATGTCATAATTATCATAACTTACCAGTTAAGAATGACGTCCTATCGTGATCTGTTCTGTGGTGAGTAGATACATCAGAACCACCACCCACCACAGAGGCCAGTATGACTCATTTGACATGGTCGTGGCGTTGGAAGAGGTAGACTTGGTGCGCGATCTGCTGCAGCTAGTGCTTGAAAAATCTCCTTGACTGCTACTACTAAACATTGGGTTGCTATAATAAATTTAATGAAATATTAGTTACGTAGATTTGACAAAATATTTAAATAAGTATGATATGAGTATTTATTTATTGCTTTAATAGTTTATTTAGTGCAAATATTTATGTAATGTATTTTGGTATGAGTCGATTAATAGTAAGATGCACAGATTTGAATAATCACAACCAAAAATATAAAACCCATAAAAAGAAAAGTTTTCAAAAATCTAAAAAAAATTTGGGTTGTTTCGTGGTGCATTAATTAGAGTTCTCGTAATCCTGAAGCTCGTAATTAAAACGACCGATTTCGCCCTGCACCAACTTGGTGTGAGACGGTGCTTTGGTATTGTGTGGAAGGTTTTGATTGCTTCCTTGCAATTGAACCACCTAAGTGGACACTTGGCACACAGGCTTATTATCTTAAAAAATTAATTTGATTTTGTGTTTTCATTGTGTGCTATTTCGTAGTAGCTTACACGCAAGTTAAAACACAAACTCCGCGCACAAATTCAAAAGAAATATGCAAAAGTGCATTTAGTTTTTTACGTCATATTGTTTTGTGCGATTTAAAACAAATATATTTCACAGAATAGTTGCACAATAAGCAATATTAGTTTGAGAACACCGAAGTAAACAAACAAAAATCAAGTCGACTAACACATCAAGTTTCACTTGATCAGTCGACTTTTGGCACTTGAGATTTAAGGTATTTATTACTGTTGTACACTTTTAATTAATTATTACTAATATTTTACTTATAAAAAATATAATTTTCCTTAAATACCGAGTTTTTGTTGGAAGAATTCAATATTATAAATTCCACCCAACACAAATTAGAACCGAGATCTGTCATTTTGACATTTCATAATTTAACAAAAAAACAAAACGTCACTTTGAGCTACTAACCCCATTTTTTATTTTTATCCACAATTCACATGTATTCACCGACACGGAATTTGAGAGAGTTTTCTCTTGGTGTGCTCAAATAAAATTTGTGGGTGTTTTAGGCAGGAGGGGTACGAGTCGGTTCTCTAGATAATATAGGTACTCTATGGCCGCTACGATAAACGAAGAAGGAAGAGAAAACAACAGCCCATCAACATGATTAACCAAAGTACTTTATGTATCTTATTATTTTATTATTTTCACTTATCTTTTACTAATCTATCTATTCTTTTTTCATTTTCTTTTTCCTTTTATTCTATTGCTTTCAAATTAATTATTTATGGCTATTTGTCTGTAATAACTATTGTAAAAGTAATTGTTTTGATGTATTTAATACTTTGAGTATGTTGCTAGTGTCTCGTTGTATAATTACTCGCTACAGAGTTGAGTGAGTTGAATGTGGGTTCCATTGGTAGCAACAGTGACGGTATACTACGATCAATGGTTAGAATTTTAAGCCATCGCGTGGAGTGAGTATGAGTTCTTTTGATCTGCATTCTGTAAATTTATCTGTACCTACGCATTTCACTATGACTTCAAGTACATTATTGGACCTTTTCTTGGTAAGTGAGTAAGATCGGGTACTTTTTTATAATCAACTCTCCGCTCCAGTTTTTTCTAAGCATGACCTGATTTTTCTGACCTACGACTTCAGTACTAAAAAGAGATCCGAAAATGTAATCATTAAATTTAGGGATTTTGAGAACGTTGATAAACCAGCACTTGAATAACATATCCGCTCGATTCCTTGGGACAACATCTTTCTTTTGCCTTCACCCGATGATCAAGTGGAGTTCCTTAATGAAAACCTAAATTTATTGTTTAACTCTCACGTGCCTTTGAAAATCAAGAAAAATAATTACAAGTCAAAGCCCTGGCTTAGCAATAGAATCAAAGAAATGATGAACCAACGGGATCAAGCTAACAGAAGGTGGATACTTTTTCGGGTGGAAGAACTTTATAGAAAATATAAGTCTCTGCGAAATAAAGTTGTTCTTGAAGTAAGAGCTGCCAAAGAACAACACTATTCCAAGCAACTAAATATACATTCTGATGGTAAAAAGCTATGGGAGAGTCTCCGTTAACTTGGAATTGGGAAGCAACGACCAGTGTTTAAAAACAAAATCGGTATAGACGAACTTAACCGTGTGTTTTTAACTACTCCAAACAATGCCACTTCAAGAGAATATGAACTTTTTACTCTTTCATCCGTGTCCCTAACGGACTCCTCATTTAGTTTTTCTGATGTAAGCAATATTGAAGTCGTTGAAAGCTTTCTCTCAATAAAGTCCAGTGCTGTAGGGGTTGACTACGTAAACCCGATATTTTTAAAAGCTATATTGCCAATGCTACTACCGTACCTTACACATATATTTAAAACTATTCTCACAACAGGAATTTTCCCACAGAAATGGAAATTAGCTAAAATTATTCCAATTCCTAAAAACTCTTTGTGACGAATTTAGACCAATCTCAATTCTTCCATTTTTATCAAAAGTATGCGAGCGTATCATGCAAAAACAATTAAATGACTTTATAAACCGTAACAAATATTTAGTACCAATCCAATCAGGCTTTCGTGCTCAACACAGCTGCACCACTGCACTTATTAAAGTTATTGAAGATATAAGGCCTGAGCTTGATAATGATAACGTTACATTTTTGGTTCTTTTAGATTTTTCCAAGGCTTTTGACATGGTAAATCATACCGTGCTCATGAATAAGCTGCGGCAGAGATTCAACATATCTTCAGAAGCAATAAAATTACAATTGTCGTACCTAAGTAATAGAAAGCAAGCCGTGTGTCTAGATAATAGTCTTTCTGAGTTTCTTCCGATACTTCAAGGTGTTCCTCAGGGCTCCATTTTATCTCCTCTTCTTTTCTCGCTGTATATGAACGAAATCACTTTTATTATTCCCGATGCATCAAAGCACTTTTATGCTCGATCTCGATCTGTGAAAGCGTCCACACGTTATCGGCTTTCACATTGTATACAAATATATTCGGAGTGTTCATACAAAGGTTAAGTTTGGCCTAGCTAAATTTAATAGTGCAATAGCACGAAGGAAGAGTTGGCGAACCGCGGCGCTGAGGGTTCTGGGTTCAAGTCCCACTCGGGCAACAAAATTATAGAAGCTTTTTTTCATAATCGCGAGGTTGAAAATTTTATTGAGTGGGAAAACAACCATATGGGTGACGAAAATATTGCGGGGACATCGAAAGGTGTCCCAGCAACAACACTTAAGCTGGCTACGGCAACATCAGCCCATGCATCGGATGATGCCAAAGCATTAACGGCTATAGAGGCAACAGCACAATCAGCCGATACAAACAAAAAGAGGAAGAAGAAGATTCTTTGTGCTCCGAACGTTGTAAGGCACCGCTCCACCACCACTTCAGCTGAGCTGCCAGCTGGGGTGAAGGAGACGGTGCGCCCATCCAAAACAAAAGCAGCAGCGAAAATACAACAACAGTTACAGATTACTTCGCCATCCGACGAAGAAATTGAATATATGTCCGACGGTGGAGAGGTACATTATACAACGGGGGAAAGCAACCTGAATGTTGACCTCTCGGCATCAGAGCTGGTTTCCGACGAAGAAATTGAAGAACAAGCGATTCAAGCTCAAATTGGTGCAGTCCAAGGCGAAATAGATCTCCTTACTGCAAAGATAACGCCACTGATAATGGCTTTGAAGAAAAAACAAGAGGCTCGCCGGGAGAAAGAAAGGGTGGAGCTTGAAAGGAAAAAGTCGCTACAGCAGCCACAAAAAGTAGCGCACCAAAAATTAAGAAATGCTGAACTGCCACCAACACCAAAGCAGCAAATACAGCAACAACAAATAAAAACAAAAAAGATGCCACTACAGCAGCTGCTCCTAGAACAGCCACAGCAGAAGATAAAAAAAGCCTAACAGCAGCAAAAACCAAACGAACAACCAGATCAGCAGCAGCAGCAGAGTCACCAGCAGCCGAAACAACAGCAGCCGATTAAACACCAGCAGCAGCCACAGACAAGGGATAAGAAAGAAAAGGTGCCTCCCATAAATACATATAAAATGGAGTTGAAGGAAACCATTGACCTATGTAAGTCGGCCATAGGCCAAAACTTTATAATAAAAAGATTGAACAAAGATAGACATGCTATCCACTGCTTCACACTGGAACAGCATAAAATAGTTAAAAATTTGTTAAAACAATCCACAACGGAGTTCTTTAGCTTTACTCCTAAAGTGGAAAAATATCAAACGGTCCTTCTGAAGGGCATAGATTCCTGCACGGAACCAGAGGTGCTCTTAAATGAGCTCCGTCAAAAAGCGAGCGATGATCTCGATTTTGTAGGGGTCAAGCCATTTGCTACAGTCAGAGCCAGACGGGAGAAGCGGTCTTTGCCGTTCTTCCTCGTTCAACTTTCGCCCAGCAGCAAACTGGATAGTTTGAGGAGTATCTCCGTCCTCAACTACCAGGTTGTAACTTGGGATAGACTAAAGAGACGCGGCGACATGCTTCAATGCATGCGCTGCCAAAGGTTTGGCCACGCTGCAGCAAACTGCGAAATGCATTCACGCTGCGTTAAGTGTGGTGAGGACCACATTAAGGGAGAGTGCAAGCTCGGAGAGGAAAGGGTCGAAGACATGACCCAGCTTAAATGTGCACTTTGCAGAAAGGAGGGGCACCCTGCTAATTATCGGGGTTGCTCAGTTTTTCAGCAAATTCGCACCAATAAAGCGGCTAAGCAGACAATGGCAGAGATACGCCCATCAACGCGTGCTCCCACAGCAACGCCCGTTAATCCCCAAATTTCCTACGCCCAAATGGCAGCAGGGAGGGAAAAAACGGTACAGCCTGCAGCTAAGGTAGCCCAATCGGCCTTAGCGCCAAAATCACCGGACGCTCAGGCCGAAATTAGAAGTATGTTGCTGGCAATCCAAGGCCAGTTAACAGGACTTCACAACCAGATAAAGGAGCAGGCGACTAGGGTAGACTATCTCTACTCTGTTTTGCCTAGCCTAACGCAAATTAGAGGTTAAAGGCGCGCTGTCGGAGAGGCCTCTTAGGATCCTTGCTGTGAATGTAAATTCACTGATTAGGACCGAACGTAGAGCTAATCTTTTCCAATTGTTGAAAGACCAGAGTCCAGATGTGTTTATGGCCAGCGAAACTAAGCTGAACCAGAAACATAAATTGACTAACAACAATTACAATATCGTTAGAAGAGATCGACCCAACTCCACTCAAGGGGGGGGCGTCGCAATCTTCATACGAAAAGGCATTAACCATAAAGTTATATATAATAGTGATCTGCGCAGATTTCGGCTGTTAGAGGCGTGCATCGTATGCATTCCTCTCCAACAGGGGAAGCGAATGTATGTGATCGCGGCTTATGCACCGTCATCACCTCAGCCAACTGATTTTATGACAGAGCTTGAAAAACTTTTCGAATGTCTACACTTGAGCTTGGAAGAAAATTACTTTCTCATGGCAGGTGATTTGAATGCCAAACACCAAGATTGGGGAAATCAAATTCAAAATCAAAGAGGTATCCATCTTTTCAATTGGATGAGTCAATACAACACTGAATATGGTGTCGACCTGTTGGCTACGGATCGACCATCGTTTCCAAGAAGCGGTGCCTACCTGGATCTATTGCTAATAGACGCAAGACTGACAATTACTGACACTGTGGGCCAAAGACCAAGAAACTGTTTACGAACGATCGAGTACGACAGTGATCACTGCGGACTCGCCGCCGTAATACAGCTTCCGAACGAGCTCATGGAGTTGGATGAGTATGTACCTGTGCATACTTACAACTACAGTAAGGTGCGCTGGCCACGCTTTACCAACGCCTTATCTAGCGAAATCAGTTGGAATAACATATCCCCACCAAATGACAGGAATTTGACAAATAACGAAATAGACCAATACTTAGAACAAATAGACGAGACAATCAAACGAACAATGAACAGAACAATACCGAAATACAAACAACGGGACGCAACCAACATGTATCGAAACGCGACCATTGACGCACTACACAGACAAAAAGTGGACTGCTGACAAGACTAAAACTCTTATACCGACGGTTTACTGACCCTCACGATCTTGAGATTAGGACACTGAAGTCGTCGATCAAGAACATCAACCAACTAATTAAAGAGAACTATCGGTTGTCTATTAATTTGTATTGGGATAACAAAATTCAGGCCGTTAACTCTAGCGACCCGAGCATGTTTCCCCAAATTAACAAGATATTTATAAGGAATGATCAGAACGACCTTCCTTGTCTTAAGCTCCAGAGAACGACAGACAACAGAGACGTACTTCTGACAGCAGGAATTAATCCAGAAGACGCCGTCTTGGACGATAACCTCTTTATTGTCGAAGATCCGCAGGAGAAAGTGGAGGCTGTGGGGGCTGCTTTCCAGCAAGTGTACAAGGTGAATGCGTGCATTCGTCCAAATCACGACCTGGAAAACAGAGCTTTGCTCCATCACTTCTACCTTCGGAATGACATAACGCAATGGCGATCAGAGAACCTCGGTTTCATCGGGTTCAATGAAGATCATTTGGCAAACACCATAATCGCCGAGCGAAATGGGCCCAGTTCCCTGTTAATTACGAAGGTGGAGCTCCAGCTCATCTTCGATTCATTAAAGAAGAAGAAGTCAGCAGGAGTCGATGGCATATCCAACGTTGTACTTCGACATTTACCTCAAGAAGCAGTAGACATTTATACCACTCTGTTTAACAACGCTCTGAATAATGCATATTATCCAGTGCGGTGGAAGACAGCTGTGGTGCATCCTCTCCCGAAAAAGAGAAAGGACAACTCCAATCCGGCGAATCTCCGGTCGATAAGTCTTCTTCCGAGTATCAGCAAGGTATTCGAAAAAGTTATCAATAGAGCTCTGTCTAAGTGGGCAGAGGACAATAATATCATACCGGATAATCAGTTCGGTTTTAAGGCGGGACATGACACCATTCATGCCACGTCGAAACTCGTTTCTGATGTCCAATGGAACAAATCTAAGAAGCAGTGTACGGGTGCCTGTCTGGTTGATTTGGAGAAGGCCTTCGACACCGTATGGTTAGAGGGTCTTTATCTAAAGCTGACCAGACTTGGCATTAGTAAACCACTATTATATATGCTTTATGATATGCTCAATGGCAGAAAGTTTGTTGTCAAAAGTGGCAATGTAACTTCTGCCACAACCGCCGATTCTATTCAGCATTTACACCAGCGATCTGATAAGTAGTCTAACTCAGGCAATTGCGTATGCCGACGATCTAATTGCGTACAGAACAGCTCCAAAAGTCGAGGTCATCAGGATTCTTTTGCAGCGAGACTTCGAGAAGATTCAGCAATATTGCGATGACTGGAAGTTGAAAATCAACTTTCACAAATCAGAAACTATCTTGTTTAGGACTCCGTTGCGTGGAGCCACAAGGGATACGAGAAAGAACTGGCGCAAGCTGGTGATCGTAGGGCCAAATGGACATCCACTGGCGAGTAAAAGTGTAGTAAAGTACCTTGGCATCTGGATGGATCAGTATTTGTATTTCGACAGACATATAAATTCTGCTCTGGCCAGGGCTAGGGGAGCTTTTGCCCTGATGAAACGGTTGTTTTATAGCAGCCGGCTTGACAGCAGGGTGAAGGTGATTTGCTACATGGCCCTTATCCGGCCGATGATTGCCTATGGATGCCCGGTTTGGTTCAACGTTGCCCCATCTCAAATGGAAAAGATTCGGGTGTTTGAGAGGCAGTGTCTTCGACGCTGCCTTGGATTGCACAGAACACCAGAGTCGGAGTACAAACATTACTATTCCAACCTGGTTCTATACAACGGGGCCAACATAAACAGGATAGATAATTTCTTGCTGAAGCTTATTCGAGGTCACATTGCAAGGGCGATGTCCTCGTCTAACAGCTTAATTTTCGGGGCATATTACCCTAATTACGAATACTACGAGAGTGTGCGTCTAAGCGGCTTTATTCCGCCCGATGCATTCCTCCACCTAGACAGTCGAGGGCTGATCCAGGATAGAGCGGCGGTTCCGCTAATCTACCACGTCGGCCGTAGAATTGTAGATCGGCGGCTCCTTTACAGTCGAGACGTCCTCGCACAAGACGGAGCTGAGCACCTTCGGTTCAGTAGGACTGTGTCCGAACGGGACCGAAGAGATAGGGGAAAGCAGGAGAACCAGTTCTGGTGGTTGAAAAACGAAGACGAAGTTCCTTCAGACATTTAATAGTTGACCTTGCTATTTTCTTCTGTATGGCCGACTTACGTAGGTTTAGGTAGTTAGTTTTAAGTAGGGACAGTCAGGGTGGCACCAAAAAAAAAAAAAATTATAAAATCAACAAAAATACAAAAAAAAAAAAAAAAATATAAAACCGAAAAATGCTTGCTGTGGCTGTTCTAGTTTGTAAATAGTCTGTAAGTAGCTTATAAGTAGGTTGTAACTAGTTTATAATTAGTTGTAAGTAGTTTTAGGTAGCTTTAAGTAGTTTTAATTAGTTTTAATTAGCTTTGATTTAGTTTTATGTAGTTTGTAAGTTTTATATAAAACCAAAAAAATAAAGACATAGATACCGAGTTTTTTGTAAATTCTTCTCGGTAAAAAATAAAACCGACCTGGATTTAGTATTAAGATAGTTCTTAGGCCGAAAGGCATTAGCATTAAGTTATTATAGTTTAACTTAGAGCGCCCGACTGGGGCCAGTAAGTTAGTTTTAAAATATTGATAAGTAGGCTAGTTTTTATGAATTTTTGTCTAGCTTTAAGATAGTTTTAAGAAAATTGAAAAATAAAAATGAATTATTAAAAAAAAAAAAGCACTTTTATGCTGATGACATCCAAATGTATAGAAGCTGCCCCTTAGGATTAATCGAAAACTGTATCGTCAACATCAATCAGGATCTCGAGCAGATTTCTAACTGGGCATCTAGTAATTATTTGGCTCTTAACCCGAATAAATGTAAGTGCTTAATTATTTCAAAAAAAGTACTGGATCTGTCATACTTTCCACCAATTATGCTCAATGGTACTGTATTAGAGTATGTAAATACTTCAAGGAATCTTGGTGTGGTTTTTAATAGGACCCTAACATGGAATGACCATATAAACTCAATAGTTGGTAAAACCTGCGCAACTCTTAGAACATTATGGACTGCCCAGAATTTCATGCCGATCAATATAAGAATTCTGCTCGCGAAGACTCTAGTTATACCAATTCTTACCTACGGATGTGAAATCTATCATAACTGCGATGTCTCCAGCAAAAACAAACTTAAAGTAGCCTTCAACAGTACCATTAGATATATTTATGGATTGAGAAGGTATGACCATGTTTCCCATTTGAGGCGGAGTCTCTTAAAAATGTCTTTTGATAATTTTGTCAAATTTCGAACACTGCTATTACTTTTTAAAATCCTTAGTACACGTCAACCAAAATATCTTTACGAGGAACTCCGGTTTACAGTATCAAGCCGATCAGCATGTTTGATTCTCCCTCGTTTTTCATGTCTAACTTCAGAAAGACAATTTTTCATAGCTGCCTGTCGCCTGTGGAACTCACTTCCAACTAGCTTGCGAGCGCTGAGTAACATACAACAATTTCAAAAACGTCTACATGACTTCTTTTCTAATCAAAACGACTAACTTATTCTTTACAGACACTTTACCTCTTTTATTTTATTTTTTCTTCTTTATCACTTCTTTAGAAATTTAAAGCATACAAAGTTGAATATCATAAATTTACCTTTTCAATTTGCAGTTTTTTTGTACATACATACATACATATAATTTATATTGCCTTTTCAATTTTTCAATTTAATTTTTTGTATAAAGTATAAATTATTATATTCCTAACCTATATTTACCAATAACTTATATTTTATTTGTTGTTTATTCATAAACTTTCACTATTTTATAAGATTTATCTTAATGTGTTAGTATCAATTATTAAAATTAATAAACTAAACTAAACTAAACTAAACTAAACTAAAAGTTTTAAGTAACTTTATTTTAGGTTTATTGACATAATAGTTTCAAATAAATATTTTTCAGTTTCTAAAATGTATTACTTATTAAAATAAGAAACTTAAAATTGAGTCAGACGTTTGTGACGTGGCAACAATTTTTTGTTTGCTTATTTGTAAATACATAGGAACATAGAAACAGATTTTGTTAGAAATTGATTCTGAGGTTTCCAAGTATTTGATTTTCATAACACTTGAAATTGTATCAATTAAAATTCTTTGCTACCCCCTTCAAAACTCACGCACTTGCAAAAAAAATAACTTTTTGTATTTAGTTTATAAATTTGTACTCTTCAATTTTTTTTAAAGATTTTTCATGTAGAAATTATTATTCACTATTTATATTTTGTAGTATTTTATACATTTTAAATGTTAAGTATTATTGTTTAAATATACATAATTAAAAACAAAAGATAAGCGATCCTAAATTTTTTTCTGAAGCCATTAAAATTAATAACAGAAAAAATGGCTAAGATTGAGTTTCCTTTCAATTACCCAAGAGCAAACCATCAATTGACCATTCTTGTTTTTTACAAATATGAGCTTTTCCTAATTTGTCAAACAAAGAACTTAAAATATGATTGATGAAAATGTCAGTTCTGTTAATTTCCTTTTCGAAATAAACAATCTTCAATATTGTTGAATCGAAATTTAAGTGTTTTAACTGACCTAAAAATTGATAATCGAGGCAAGTTTATATTTGCATAAAATCGAATCATCAAACAAAGAAAACCTCGCCTTTTCAATATATGATGCGCTCAAATTACATTATAAATGTTTCACCGACAAAAATGAAAATATCATGAAGTATCAATTGTAATAGAAAATATCAAAAATCAATTTCAAAATTCAAAATCAACAATAGAAAGAATCAAATTGAAAATAATCATAGAAATAAAAATAATTGCAATTCAAAAGTAACATTTTGGAAATAATGAACGCTGAAAGTTAAAAAAGCAGGCTTCAAATAAGAAAAAGAACGCACTTCCTTTGATACAAAGATACTTCCTCTCAATTACTGTTCAATAACTAAAATCATGACAGAAGCAATTGTCATACTAGAGTTGCATCCATCCCTTGACGGTGTTCACATTGGACTGAAAAACTGGATTTTTGTTTCACGTTTCAGTATTCACATCTCGCTCCCACTTCTTCAGTAAAGGAAGATGTAAATACTGAAACGTCAAAAAAAATCCAGTTTTTCAGTCCAATATGAACACCGTCCTTCAATAACTTCAGATACCGAAAACAGTTTTATGACTGTCTGTGTCTGTTTATTGTTGCAATTAAGTTTGTTTCTGTCATTTCATTTTAGTTATGCTCATGAATTATATATAATAATTAAGTTACATGCTTGTTTCTGTTAATATTTCTGTAACTTTAAGATCGTTAAATAGTAATTGAATGGATTTTCAACATTGTTACAAAAAAGTGTTACATATTTGTTTTCTGAATCATAGTCAATTTTAAACACTACAGTCACTTTGAAGCTGCAAAAGTTTAAAGTCGCAAAACAGTTTAAATTCTGTTTTTAAAAACAGCTATTTGGAATTAGGTTGCATTGTAATAGATGAATAACTTCTCAGTTACTATTAAGCCACGCCCAGAAGTTTTGGTCTCACTTAATAGAAATAGTGACCTAAACATAACAGAGTTGAAACTCAAATAATTTAAAATAAAATGAGTGAACTAAATAACAATAGAAAAAATCACTCTGCAGCAGAAAGTGCGCAAGAGTGATGTTAACCTGAAAGGCACTATCTTCAACTGGTCTTCTCAACTGCTTGGCTATACGGATTACATTGACATCACCAGCCGTTCCAACCCAACTAACAATTTTACTTGTTTTAGTTTTAATACAAGCTATTTTCCGACTTGTATAGTAACTAAAACAAGCCTTACACAAATTATTTTGGCTGACATTAAACAAACTATTTGATTCCCTTAAAACCTGTCATCACAGGTGCTAAACAATGAAATAGCTTCCGATCAACAGTTTAATAAGGCCTAAAAAAAGCCAAATATTGCTCATCTTAAGAAGTTATTATATGAAAGCAAATAACTTGTATAATAAGACTTTCGAAAGGCCATATATAGATTTTTCACTAAGGCCTTATAAAAGCCACTTAAAGATGTTGTATTAAAAAAATGCTTAATTTCAATTTATTTAATTTTTATTTATTTTATTTCTTCTGATTACTTTCTCCACATGAGAAAGCTTGTATTAGCTATGTTTTATTTTGTTCTGAAATATGGAAAATTTTATTTTATTTGAAAAAATGTTACTTACTTGAATTAATTTTCCGAGGTTTGAACTCATGACCTTCCAATCACCTGTCAAGCGCGCTTTTTTTTTTTTGAAATTAATTTTTATTTTCCATTTTTTTAAAACTCTTAAAGCTAGACAAAATTCATAAAAACTAGCCTACTTATCGATATCTTAAAACTAACTTACTGGCCCCAGTCGGGCGCTCTAAGTTAAACTATAATATCTTAATGCTAATGCCTTTCGGCCTAAGAACTATCTTAATACTAAATCCAGGTCGGTTTTATTTTTTACCGAGAAGAATTAACAAAAAACTCGGTATCTCTGTCTTTATTTTTTTTTTGGTTTTATATAAAACTTACAAACTACATAAAACTAAATTAAAGCTAATTAAAACTAATTAAGACTAATTAAAACTACTTAAAGCCACTTAAAACTATTTACAACTAATTATAAACTAATTACAACCTACTTATAAGCTACTTACAGTCTACTTACAAACTAGAACAGCCACAGCAAGCATTTTCCGGTTTTTATAATTTGTATTTTTGTTGATTTTATAATTTTTTTGTGTTTTTGTATGTTTTATGTTTTATATATTTTTTTTTTTTTGTGCCACCCTGACTGTCCCTACTTAAAACTAACAACCTAAACCTATGTAAGTCGGCCATACAAAAGAAAATAGCAAAGTCAACTATCAAATATCTGAAGGAACTTCATTCTTCATATTTTAACCACCAGAACTGGTTCTGCTGCCTTACCCTATCCCTTCGGTCCCGTTCGGACACAGTCCTACTGAACCGAAGGTGCTCAGCTCCGTCTTGTGCGACTTGTGTGAGGACGTCTCGACTGTAAAGGAGCCGCCGATCTACAGTTCTACGGCCGACGTGGTAGATTAGCGGAACCGCCGCTCTATCCTGGATCAACCCTCGACTGTCTAGGTGGAGGAATGCATCGGGCGCAATAAAGCCGCTTAGACGAACACTCTCGTAGTATTCGTACTAAGGGTAACAAACCCCGAAAATTAAGCTGTTAGACGAGGACATCGCTCTTGCAATGTGACCTCGAATAAGCTTCAGCAAGAAATTATCTATCCTGTTTATGTTGGTCTTGTATAGAGCCAGGTTGGAATAGTAGTGTTTGTACTCCGACTCTGGTGTTCTGTGCAATCCAAGGCAGCGTCGAAGACACTGCCTCTCAAACACCCGAATCTTTTTCATCTGAGATGGGGTGACGTTGAACCAAACCGGGCATCCATAGGCAATCATCGGCCGGATAAGGGCCATGTAGCAAATCACCTTCACCCTGCTGTCAAGCCGGCTGCTATAAAACAACCGTTTCATCAGGGCAAAAGCTCCCCTAGCCCTGGCCAGAGCAGAATTTATATGTCTGTCGAAATACAAATACTGATCCATCCAGATGCCAAGGTACTTTACTACACTTTTACTCGTCAGTGGATGTCCATTTGGCCCTACGATCACCAGCTTGCGCCAGTTCTTTCTCGTATCCCTTGTGGCTCTAAGCAACGGAGTCCTAAACAAGATAGTTTCTGATTTCTGAAAGTTGATTTTCAACTTCCAGTCATCGCAATATCGCTGAATCTTCTCGAAGTCACGCTGCAAAAGAATCCTGATGACCTCGGCTGTTGGAGCTGTTCTGTACGCAATTAGATCGTCGGCATACGCAAATGCCTGAGTTAGACTACTTATCAGATAGCAGGTGTAAATGCTGAATAGAATCGGCGAGTTGACCGCTCCCTGCTGAAGACCATTTTTAATATTAAAGGTTGTGGCAGAAGTTACATTGCCACTTTTGACAACAAACTTTCTGCCATTGAGCATATCATAAAGCATATATAATAGTGGTTTACTAATGCCAAGTCTGGTCAGCTTAAGATAAAGACCCTCTAACCATACGGTGTCGAAGGCCTTCTCCAAATCAACCAGACAGGCACCCGTACACTGCTTCCTAGATTTGTTCGATTGGACATCAGAAACGAGTTTCGACGCGGCATGAATTGTGTCATGTCCCGCCTTAAAACCGAACTGATTGTCCGGTATGATATTATTGTCCTCTGCCCACTTAGACAGAGCTCTATTGATAACCTTTTCGAATACCTTGCTGATACTCGGAAGAAGACTTATCGACCGGAGATTCGCCGGATTAGAGTTGTCCTTTCCCTTTTTCGGAAAAGGATGCACCACAGCTGTCTTCCAACGCACTGCATATGCATTATTCAGAGCGTTGTTAAACAGAGTGGTATAAATGTCTACTGCTTCTTCAGGTAAATGTCGAAGTACAACGTAGGATATGCCATCGACTCCTGCTGACTTCTTCTTCTTTAATGAATCGAAGATGAGCTGGAGCTCCACCTTCGTAATTAACAGGGAACTGGGCCCATTTCGCTCGGCGATTATGGTGTTTGCCAAATGATCTTCATTGAACCCGATGAAACCGAGGTTCTCTGATCGCCATTGCGTTATGTCATTCCGAAGGTAGAAGTGATGGAGCAAAGCTCTGTTTTCCAGGTCGTGATTTGGACGAATGCACGCATTCACCTTGTACACTTGCTGGAAAGCAGCCCCCACAGCCTCCACTTTCTCCTGCGGATCTTCGACAATAAAGAGGTTATCGTCCAAGACGGCGTCTTCTGGATTAATTCCTGCTGTCAGAAGTACGTCTCTGTTGTCTGTTGTTCTCTGGAGCTTAAGACAAAGAAGGTCGTTCTGATCATTCCTTATAAATATCTTGTTAATTTGGGGAAACATGCTCGGGTCGCTAGAGTTAACGGCCTGAATTTTGTTATCCCAATACAAATTAATAGACAACCGATAGTTCTCTTTAATTAGTTGGTTGATGTTCTTGATCGACGACTTCAGTGTCCTAATCTCAAGATCGTGAGGGTCAGTAAACCGTCGGTACAAGAGTTTGAGTCTTGTCAGCAGTCCACTTTTCTGCCTGTGTAGTGCGTCAATGGTTGCGTTCCGATACATTTCGGTTGCGTCCCGTTGCTTGTATTTCGGTATTGTTCTGTTCATTGTTCGTTTGATTGTCTCGTCCATTTGTTCAAAGTATTGGTCTATTTCGTTATTTGTCAAATTCCCGCCATTTGGTGGGGATATGTTACTCGAACTGATTTTGCTCGATAAGGCGTTGGTAAAGCGTGGCCAGCGCACCTTTCTGTAATTGTAAGTATGCACAGGTACATACTCATCCAACTCCACGAGCTCGTTCGGAAGCTGTATAACGGCGGCGAGTCCGCAGTGATCACTGTCGTACTCGATCGTTCGTAAACAGTTTCTTGGTCTTTGACCCACAGTGTCAGTATTTGTCAGTCTTGCGTCTATTAGCAATAGATCCAGATAGGCACCGCTTCTTGGAAACGATGGCCGATCCGTAGCCAGCAGGTCGACACCATACTCAGTGTTGTATTGACTCATCCAATTGAAAAGATGAATACCTCTTTGATTCTGAATTTGATTTCCCCAATCTAGGTGTTTGGCATTAAAATCACCGGCCATGAGAAAGTAATTTTCTTTCAAGCTCAAGTGTAGACATTCGAAAAGTTTTTCAAGCTCTGTCATAAAATCAGTTGGCTGAGGTGATTCCGGTGCATAAGCCGCAATCACATACATTCGCTTCCCCTGTCGGAGAGGAATGCATACGATGCACGCCTCTAACAGCCGAAATCTGCGCAGATCACTATTATATATAACTTTATGATTAATGCCTTTTCGTATGAAGATTGAGACGCCCCCCCCCCCCCTTGAGTGGAGTTGGGTCGATCTCTTCTAACGATATTGTAATTGTTGTTAGTCAACTTATGTTTCTGGTTCAGTTTAGTTTCGCAGACCATAAACACATCAGGACTTTGGTCTTTCAACAATTGGAAAAGATTAGCTCTACGTTCGGTCCTAATCAGTGAATTTACATTCACAGCAAGGATCCTAAGAGGCCTCTCCGACAGCGCGCCTTTAACCTCTAATTTGCGTTAGGCTAGGCAAAACAGAGTAGAGATAGTCTACCCTAGTCGCCTGCTCCTTTATCTGGTTGTGAAGTCCTGTTAACTGGCCTTGGATTGCCAGCAACATACTTCTAATTTCGGCCTGAGCGTCCGGTGATTTTGGCGCTAAGGCCGATTGGGCTACCTTAGCTGCAGGCTGTACCGTTTTTTCCCTCCCTGCTGCCATTTGGGCGTAGGAAATTTGGGCGTTGCTGTAGAAGCACGCGTTGATGGGCGTATCTCTGCCACTGTCTGCTTAGCCACTTTATTGGTGCGAATTTGCTGAAAAGCTGAGCAACCCCGATAATTAGCAGGGTGCCCCTCCTTTCCGCAAAGTGCACATTTAAGCTGGGTCATGTCTTCGACCCTTTCTTCTCCGAGCTTGCACTCTCCCTTAATGTGGTCCTCACCACACTTAACGCAGCGTGACTGCATTTCGCAGTTTGCTGCAGCGTGGCCAAACCTTTGGCAGCGCATGCATTGAAGCATGTCGCCGCGTCTCTTTAGTCTATCCCAAGTTACAACCTGGTAGTTGAGGACGGAGATACTCCTCAAACTATCGAATTTGCTGCTGGGCGAAAGTTGAACAAGGAAGAACGGCAAAGACCGCTTCTCCCGTCTGGCTCTGACTGTAGCGAACGGCTTGACCCCGATAAAGTCGAGATCGTCGCTCGCTTTTTGACGGAGCTCATCTAAGAGCACCTGTGGATCCGTGCAGGAATCTATGCCCTTCAGGAGGACCGTTTGACATTTATCCACTTTGGGGGTAAAACTGAAGAACTCAGTCGTGGATTCTTTTAATAAGTTTTTAATAATTGTATGCTCCGGCACTGTGAAGCAGTGTATACCATGCCTATCCTTATTTAGTCGTTTAATATAAAAGTGTTGGCCTATGGCCGACTTGCTTAGGTCTATGGTCTCTTTTAATTCCATCTTATCGGTGTTGATGGGCGGCACCTTCTCTTTTTTGCTTTGGAGCGGCTGTGACTGCTTCTGGTGTTCTTCCTGCTGCTGTCGGCTCCGCTCGTGTTGCTTTTGCTGCTGCTGTTGTAACTGCTGCTGTTTTGTCTGCTTCTTTTGGTTCTGTTGCTGCTTTTTATTTTGTTGCCTTTGCTCCTTAGGCATTGGCTGCTGCTGTGGCTGCTGTACAAGCAGGTTTTCTTTGGGCTGCTCCCGTATTTGTAGCTGCTCTTTTGGTGGCAGCTGTGGTTGCTGTTGCGCTTCTTTTTTTGGCGCCTGTGGTACCTTTAGCTCTCGCTCCAGCCTTTCTTTTTCACGGCGAGCCTCTTGTTTGTTCCTTAGAGCTAGCACCAGTGTCGCAAGTTGGGCATTGAGGCGCACTATCTCCCCTTCTATGGCTCCAATCTGCTCGCTGATTCGCTGTTCTTCTTTCGGTTGTTCATCAGCAACCTCTTTAGTTTTTTGTGCCTCATCTTCTTCGTCTGAGGACGCCTCTGGTTATGTTCTGTCGATGATGTTGATCACCCGTGGTGCTGTATTTTTATTGCTGCTGAAGATTTGTTAACTCGCGACGCCCCTTTTCCCCCAGCTGGCAGCTCTGCTGGAGTGATGGTAGAGCGCCGCTTCACCAAGTTCGGCGCACATCGGATTTTTTTCCTCCTATTTACGGGGGTATCGACTGATGACGCCGTTGCTGCTGATGTTGTTGTTGTCGGTGCCGTTGCTATGACATCTTTCGATGTACCAGCTACTGGTGCCGTTGAAGCTTTGCTTTTCGTTGCTGGGTCACCTTTCGGTGCCCCCGCACTTTTCTCTCTTTCCATCTGCTGTTTTTCCCAGACAATAAAATTTTCCACCTCCCTGTTGTGAAAAAAAGCCTGTAATGTTTTTATGCCCGACTGGGACTCGAACTCGTGACCCTCAGACTGACGGTCCGCCGCCTCTTCCTCTGTGCTATTGCAAAACAAAATCTTGGCTGTGGCACTAACTTGTACTGGACACTCCGATTTTATTTGTAAACACTGTGAAAGCCGAAAACGTGTGCACACTTTCACAGATCGAGATCGACTGGTGTCCAGCGCGCTAACCACAAGGCCACTCCCAATTCAGAAAAGTCATAAAAAAATTTTAATGAGTTGATACAACTCGTATACTTCATAGCCTGTATAATTTTACCAGCAATATATGTGTGGTAAGGGCCATGTGTTGGATTTATAAAAAACGTAGCTTGAAATTTTAATCAAAACTTATACTACGATATAATCGTATGCCACTATACATTTAGAGATAACTTTACTTCTTTATTGCCTGTACGCATCAACCTAGCCTACCTTAACCAAGATTTTCTTTAATCTGGGTTCATTTTTTAGTCTAAAGTGTGAATCAATTGATTCTTGGCGTGTTTGAAAGAGAAATTTCAAAAAATTTATGCTTAAATCCTTAGCATTTTTTCCATACATTTGTATAAACTTTGAAAAAAATTAATTGAAAGATTTTTAAAAATCTTCTATTTTTATTCAACCAAAATTTTTATATTAAATTTTCTAGTTGTTAAAGAAAAACTTTAATCCCTAAAAAAATGCATCTTGTTATAAACTTTTGGGTAAATGTTTATTAATTTACCTATAAAAATAAAGCTTTAGAAATAACTTGAATAATAACAGCAAGTACGTGTGACTAATTCATAACATCTGTCACAAGCAAAATGAAATAGCTGGCGAAAGAAGGCAATCAATTCTAAAAGTTCGCTTGTAACATTAAAAAAAAAAAAAAAAAAAAAAAAACAATATATTTCCTTACGCATGGCACCCTTTGTCACCCTTAAAACGAAATAGCTCACGAAAGAGTGCAATCAATTCTTTAAGTTTGCTACAAATATTTTAAAAAACTATATTTTTCCTTACAGAGGACAACATCTGTGCATCTGTCAAAATCAAAAGAAAATAGCTCGCGATAAAAAACAAAAATTTCCATAGGGTTTCTTTTTAAAAATTTTATTTTATTTTCCAAACAAATATGTAGACTTATACGTATAAAAATAATTCTGTTGATTGGTAATCAGAATAACTTTAAAAGATACATTAATTACAAACAACTATTAAGGTTTTAGGCAATAGTAAACGCACTAATTCACATATAAATTCATGGAAAATATCCAAAAGTGCATTTATTTTTTTGCGTAAATTCAAAACAAATATATTTAAGAGAATAGTATCAAAAATAATTATTTATTTCTTAAAATTAAAAAAAAAACAACACAAATTCCATGAAGAATAACACATCAATCGAGGAACACATCGTTTTTCGACTTTGGGCACTTGAATGAAAGTTCAGTAATATTTTTATAACTTCTTACCAATTATTTACAACATTTTGATGAATACTTTTTTTAATTATTCGGTATTTGTTTATAATTTATTCAAATGAACCACGAAAAAATATTTGTTAAGCCCGGTGAAGTCTGCAGAATATTTTCAACTAAAGAGAAATGTCAGATCTTGCTGCTGTGTATAACAAGCTTATTTAAGTAAACTATATACAAAATGTTTCTATTTACTTTTAGTAAAACAACTTTAACAGGCCTTAAACAGGTCTTTTCATACTAAAGCATACAAGCCTTGTGTACAACTTGCAATTCTCAATTAAAAAGTCAATTTACAGGCTATTATCAAAAATTAATATTGGAAAACGGTTGACTTGCATAACAAAGCCTTATTTTAGTTCTTTGTGAGCTATAGCTTACCAAATTTGAAAAATTGGACCTAATACAAGTTAAATTGTTAGTTGGGAAGCGTATAAGCATTCATAAAAATTGATAAAGACAAAGTGCACGCCATACAAAACGATTATTTTACCAGTTCTACTCTACGGTGCAGATTGCTGGACTTTAAGTTAGTATAAAAGAGGAAGTGAATCTAAGGCACTTTCGACAGAAAATTAATCGATGGATATTTGGTCCTTTATGCGAAGAAGGCAAATGGAGCAGAAGATTCAATCGTAAATTATGCAAGCTGTATCAAGAAGTGGAAAGTTCAAAGAGCCAAAACACATCGACAACAACGCTCCAGCTGGGTTCCAGACAGTCAAGAAGACCAAACCTCCTCTACAGGGACCATTCGGTTACAGGTACAAGAGTGCTTGGTCTCGACGACTGGAGGGAATGTGAGTTATAGAATTACTTCCAAACCCAAATAATAATAAAAGCATACCAAGCATATTTGCTTGAGTATGAATAGTATCAATCGACACCAATAGGATGTCATAAAGAAATTGTGTTTTTTGAAAATTAATAACACCGAAGTTGTTCGTCGACAAAACTCACAGCTATTTTTTTGATATTTACACTTTATTTATAGGTATAAAATATATTAAAATTGACTGAAAATTACATCAAATTAGTTCTTAAAACTCAGTTAAATTTTGGTATTACAAGTTTGTTCTTTGAAATAAATGATTAAATTATATTTGTTTGTTTGATTATTGTATTTGAGTACGCGTCTGTTCGCTATCGCTGATCGTTGTCGACTGACTCTTCTCTTTACCTTTACATTCCACCCCCCGTGGATCCTCTAGGATTCACTACTTATCGTCAAAACGGCTAGTTTATTGGCAGGACGTCTCAGAAGGGCACTCGCTGTTTTTACTTCGGCAATTCTAATATGGCCGTCCTTAGCTGGGACTACTTTTGTTATTCGCCCCTTTTGCCATTGGCTACGAGGTTGACCAGAATCACAAATTATAACGAGGTCGCTGACTTTAAGTGGTGGTGGCTTGTCATGCCACTTCGAACGGCGTAAGAGTTGTGGAAATATTCAACAACCCATCTCTTCCACAGGCGATCTTTAAGATTTTGGGCTATTCTCCACTGCTTCTGAAGGCATATTTTTAAGTCGACGGGATGTGGTGTTTGTGTTGAGTTGACGCATCCTAGCAAGAAGTGGTTGGGTGTCAACGGCTCATCTTGTTCGTTGGACAAAGGAATCTCCGTAAGTGGACGTGAATTGATTATATTTTCCGCTTCCAAGAGGGCACATCTGAGCGTTTCTATCCTTGGTGATTCTTCTCTCAAAGTTTTGGCGAATAACAGCTTGACAATTCTTATTAGTCGTTCCCAACATCCACCAGAACTAGGATTTGAAGGACAATTAAAAATCCATTCTATGTTATCCTTTGTTGATTCGTCTATGATTCTGTCGGTGTCTAGGAGGCATACGTTCTTCTTTAACTCTTTCTGTGCTCCTATGAAGTTTGTACCATTATCACATCTGATGGACACTGGCGTACCTCGGCGGTTGATGAAGTCTCTTAGGCATATTATGAAGGCGTCTGTTGAGAGATTTTCGGCTATCTCAAAATGCGCTGCTCGGATGGTTAGGCATGTGAATATAACCACCCATCTCTTCTCTCGACGTCGCCCTATAGATATATTCAAGGGGCCAAATAAATCAACTCCTGTGTAGGTGAATGGTCGAACGAATGGTGTTACACGATCTCTTGGCAATTGTCCCATTATAGGCGGTTGTGGAACGGCTCTGTCAATTTTACATCTGGGGCATTTCTTCTAGGCATCTTTTAATAACGTTTTTATGCGAGGCATCCAAAACATTTGGCGAATTTGATTGATGATAACGGCGACATTTTGATGGTGATACTTCCTGTGAAAACTCTCAACGATAAGAAGTGTAGCTGCGTGATTTGGTGGAAGTATGATAGGTCTTCGTGCGCTGTATGGTAGGTATTGCGCCTCGTCTAACCGGCCTTGAACTCTCAGCAAATTTTCTTCATCTAAATACGGTGTTAGGGCATAAATCGAACTGGACCTAGGGATAGGTTTTCCCCCTTCTAAAACGCCAATTTCAAGTTGATACTCTTCACTCTGGATAGTGCAGCAGATGAAGCATTCTGCGGCTATCATGTCGGCAGCTGTTAAAGGTCCTTGTGACTTGTAAATTTTAGCTTTCAACATTTTGGCGAATCGCACAATCCAGGCACATCCTCGCTTTAACTTGAAATAAGAAGAAAATTTAGTAAATTTTATCAAAGGTCTACTTGCCTGGCAAAATAAAAAGGTTTTCGTGTGGATTTCTTCTTCAACGGCTGTTTTTGGTTTTTCAAGCTGAAATACTGGCCAGTGTTGTTCATCGGTTTTCAGAAAATCGGGTCCTTTTATCCATCGGCTTTCACTGTGGAACTTTGGTGGGAAAGCAGGTCTAGTTGCTTTGTCTGCTGAATTTTCTGAAGTTGGTACCCAGCGCCATTGATTCGGATCGGTGTTGGTTATAATTTCCGAAATTCGGTGGCCTACAAAGGGTTTGTATCTTCGTTCACTTGAATGGATCCAATAAAGTACAGTTCGAGAATCACTCCAGAAAGTTGTTTTGGTCAGTTGTATTTCGTGACCCAGAGCAATGGCTTTGCTAAGACGTAAACCAAGTATGGCCGCTTGTAGTTCCAATCTAGGAATTGACATCAATTTTTTGGGAGCAGTTCTAGTTTTTCCGGCTACAAAGCTCAGGAAGATCTGGTTGTCTATGGCAATGCGAAAGTAACCGACGGCTGCAAAGGCGGTTTGGCTTACATCTACAAATATATGCAGCTCAACGTTAAAGTCGAAGATTCGGCGAATGACATCGTGGTATTTGAAAGTCTTTTACATGTCGAAATTTGTTCCACCATATTGTCCATTTTAGATGCAACAGGTATGGCATCATCCCAGTCAATGTTCACCTTCCAGCAATCTTGAACCAACATTTTTGAAAAAATCAAAAATCAGCTAAAAACCAAAGGAGTCGAATATTGCCATCACAATTCCAAGAAGTTCTCTCTTAGTTGGTGGACGGAGACATTCTAAGACCTTTTGTGGAATGCGATGAAATTTGGTTTCAAAGATGAAAGAATCTGTTGTTACGTCCCAGAACGTCCCAAGAATTTTCTCCGATGTGGCTTGTCGTTCCATGTTAATTTTGTTAGATTCAGTACTTGACTTACCATTCATTGTTGATTGTAGTTTCGATGAATTAGAAACAAAGTTTCTCAGATGGAACCCTGCTTCGGCATTGATGATTGTGACTTGTTTATAAATTCGTTCGGCTTGTTCTTCCGTCTGAAAGCTGCACACGAAATCGTTAACATAATGCTTGTCAACAACAGCAGCAACGGCTTCTGGATACATGTCTTCAAATTGTTTGGTGTTGATATTCTTTATCCATTCAGCACAACATGGAGAACAGACTGCTCCGAAGATCATTGACACCATAGCGTATTGTTGTACGGGCCTTTTGGGATCACCATCCCTCCATAGAAAGCGCTGTGCGTGTTGATCATCAGAAATAATGTGAATTTGAGAAAACATTTCTCGTATATCAGCTGCGACTCCGATACTATCTTGCCGAAACTTGAATAGTATTCCAATCAGCGGCTTTGCCTGTTCTGGACCCTTGGACAAAACAGAGTTCAATGAAATCCCATTAGTAGTTAGTAGCTGCGGCATCAAACACAATCCGAACTTTATTTGGTTTATGTGGACTTTGTACGGCGAAATGAGGCAAATACCATATTGGATGTTCTGTATTGCTGATCTCTTCTTTGGAAAGTTTTCTGGCATATCCGTTGTCAACATATTTGTTAATTTCCTCACGATACCTGTTGGCAAATTCAGGCTCTCGGCTCATTTTATTCTCTATGTTGACCAAACGCTTCAGTGCCATTGAAAAACTGTTGGGGAGTGTAGGCAAAAACTTCCTCCAAAGCAACCCGATCTCATAATGTTTTCCTATCTTTTGTGTTGTCCTTTCCATTATTTCCCTGGCTTTCATATTTTCTTTTGACTCTGGAAAGGCATAGGATTCGTTTGAACCAAAGTTTTCTGTTGATATATAGTCCTGGACTATTTTATGTAAGTCACTGTCCTTGTTTTGACGTACGTGAAGAAATAAAGGACTCGGTCTGGTTGTTGCTGGTCCGTAGGCAACCCAGCCTAGCTTGGTTTTGGTGGCGATCGGTTGGGTATATCCAGATTGTACAATCGTGGATGAAGCACTTAAATGAACATAGTCTAGTCCAAGCAACATGACTGGTCTGGCATCGGCATATTCTTTAAGTGGCAGGAACTCAAAGTGGCTATAGTCCGACTTCCTAAATGATTGCACAGGTAAGTTAAGGTTTTTTTATAGTTCTTATATTTTTGATACTGAACCGCTGATCTTCTCCCAGGCCTTCGATCTCCAGACTTACCCTTTTGGAATCTTCTGTGGTTACCTTTTGTCCATACCATTGTAATTTCAACGGGTCCTGTTGACTTTTCAGTCCGAGCTCCATCGCAACCTCTTCTTCCATTAGGGATATAGCGGAGCCTTCATCGAACATTATAAAGGTATCCATTTTACCTGCTGGACCATACAATGTGACTGGTAACATTTTAAACAGCTGGCCGTTGTCATCTGGTGTGTCACAATTCAAAAGTGGTTGAACTTGTGTTCGTGATTGGGACCTCTCGTCATGAAGGATGGGATTATGGTACCGTTTACATCCAAAAATACCACACAATTTTTTGCTGCGACAAATCACTGAACTATGGCCCTTGTTTAAACAGGAAAAGCAAAGTTGATTAGCCTTAACTTTACTCCAGCGATCATCCACCCTAAGCTCATTCTTAAATTTTTCACAACTGGCTAGCTTATGATTTTCTTCAAAGTGGCAGCATTTGAGTTGGTTTGTTGCAGTTTGATTAGCATGCATTACTCTGCGCTGTGTGACCTGATAATTGATACTGGAGGTACTTTGAGATGGTGGCGGTGGCATTTTCCCCATTATTCTCGCCAGCGTGCTAAGCCAAGCTGAAAAATCTTGAATCGTTGCGTAAGGCTTTATATCCATGCTATTTTTGATCCAATCGTATTGTTTGCTTGTCGGCAACTTTGCAACAAGTTCATCAAGTAGATTTGGATCTGAAAGTTGTCACTCGCATTTCGATGCTTTTAGGAACGAAACTACGTTCCTTACTTTTGTCGAAAATGAAAGGATCTGATCAATTTTATTTTCCGGTATAATCGGTATGGCTTTCATTTTGTTCAATTGGTACCTGACCATATGTTCTGGTCTTCCGAATGTGAACTGAAGTTCATCGATGATTTTGGGAACTTCACTTGGGTATATAAGCATGGACACCACTGCTTCTCTGGCCGCACCTACTAAGGCTTTTTGAAGGCGCATTAAATTTTGCCTGTTGCTATATCTAAATGCATCTGTGGTATCTTCAAAGCTTGCAAAAAATAAAGGCCATTCTTCGGCGTTTCCAGAGAACGTGGGCAAATCATACAGCCGTGTCAAGTCATTTCCAGGAAGATTCGTACTTACCGGTGTTAAAAAATTGTTGGCATCTGATGTGTTTAGAGACTCCATGTGTTGGGTGGGCAGTGCTTCGACTTGGCTACTAAGATCTTTGATTTGGGCCTGGCTTTCAGCAGTATTCTTACGTAGCTCTTCCACCGATGTTGTCAAGGCTTTTATGCTGGCGACCAATCCTGCAATTAATGAGGTATCCACTGGTGGCGGATCTTGATTTTTATTCGGCATTGCTTATTCGATTTGTATTAAAAAATTTCGGCAGAAATTAATTTTGGCAAAACTTCTTTCCTCGTTGCAATCTTCTATATCACTCTCGATCATCAACCCACAAAAAACGACCCAATTCAAAAATTGAACGGTAAAGGTTGGCTTCTGCTCCTGTCTCTCTCTTCGCAAAAGGCAGATGACAAATTGGGATGGGGAATAATTGGCACTAATTATGTATTTTTCTCTCTCTTCTGTGTTGGCGGCAACAGAATCTATCTTATTGCGAAATTGGAAAGCAGCTGGTTGTTTTACTTTTTTATTTTATTTCTCCTGTGTTGGCAGTAACAAAATATGGTGGCAAAGAGATACTTTGTCTCTTTTCTGTGTTGGCAGTAACAGAATATGGTATGGCGGCAATGAGATACTTCGTCTCTTTTCTGTGTTGGCAGTAACAGAACGTGTAGCGTTGTGGTAGTGAGATACTTCGTCTCTTTTCTGTGTTGGCAGTAACAGAACGTGTAGCGTTGTGGTAGTGAGATACTTCTTTCTTCTTGGCAACCACAAAGGATGGTAGATAGCTATGTATCTATCTGTTTCGATGTATGTATCTCTCCTGGATACAACTTTTGTGCGATTTCAGATACGAAATTTAATAATCAAAACTGTTCGTCGACAAAACTCACAGCTATTTTTTTGATATTTACACTTTATTTATAGGTATAAAATATATTAAAATTGTTCTTTGAAATAAATGATTAAATTATATTTGTTTGTTCGATTATTGTATTTGAGTACGCGTCTGTTCGCTATCGCTGATCGTTGTCGACTGACTCTTCTCTTTACCTTTACAGAAGTGTTTTAGTGGACAAAACAATTCTCTTTTTCGCTGAAGTGATAAAAAAGAAACAATTAAAAACAAAAATTATCGTAAAAGCACCGAAGTGTTTTTTCGAATTTTTGCTTACTAAAGTGTTTATAAAAAGTTTTTATACACAAATTCTCGTAGAGAGATTAGTAAAAAGAAATAATAAAAAGTGTCTACGAAAAAGACAAAGTGTCTATTTAAAAGACAAGAAAAGTGAAAGAATAGCTTAAATAAAAAAAGCTCCAAATTTAAATAAATAAAAATAAAAAAAAATAAATAATAAATACAAAAATGGCTCAACCAGTACCAGACCAGAATGTTCCATTATTGAGATTGGAAAAACTCCCAATATTCTCGAGACGCTCAGATGAAGACCTCATTTCATTTATTGAATACATAGATTATGTATATACATATGTGAATGTGGAAAATCAGCCGATAGCTACATTAATAATTCGAAATAAAATACAAGGAGCAGCAATAAATACAATACGGAGAATTTTAATGCCGCGAAACATACGAACAAATTCTTCAAGACCTTCACATGATCAACACGAGCGATCTTCAACAACTCTTCAACCAGACTGAGGAAATCCTTTTAAAACTTAATAAACAAAAGTAAGTTAGAACTTAAATAATTTAAATGCAAATCAGGCATCTGTCACTATCGCACAAAATGTTCAAAATATAAGAGAGGCTTTTACTTTGCTAATATAAACAGGGAAATTCAAATAATTTTAAAATAAATCAGGCACAACAAAACAATAACAGTTACAGCAAAAATAATAGAGGAAATAATTATATTGCTAGACCAGCACTCCAGAATAATTTAAGAAATAATTTTAATAATCAAAACCACAGAATTCAGGACAGTTTAGAAAGTATAATAACTTAAATTATAATAATCAGGGACATTTTAGAAACATAATTCAGAACAGTATAGGAATAATAATGATTATAATAATAATAATTATAAAAGGAATCCTAGGGCAAAACCTATGGGTGTATATAACACAGAAATCAAACACGAAGAGGTAAATTTTACCATAGCCGGGAAGAAGAATGAATCACTTCCCATAAAAAAAGTTACAATTGATAATAAAAAAATTAATATAATACTGGCTCAACAACAAGTATACTTAATGAGTCACTACTATTAGAAATTCCGAGAACTTTAATGAAAGTTCCAATCAAAGTTAAATTATAAGAATATAATTAAATTTGAAATCATAACTGAAGAACCAGTAGAATTCAATGAAGATGAAGCTACTATGGCATATAATAATATAATATAATAATAAATTTGTAGGAATTATAGGTCAAAATTTACTAAAACCTATAGGAGCTGAACTAAATTTGAAAGAAAGGTATATACAAATAAACAAAAGAAAAACATTTTTTGAAAATTACGATAAGGAAAGTACAGCAACGGCATGTTTGCTGTCTGTCTGTTGCGCAATCTAGAATATTGCAACTCAACGCATATGAGCCAATTAATAGATGAGAATTTAAATTTTGAAGAAAAACAAGAGTTAAGAAAATTTATTGATGAAAATAAATTAATTTTTTATAAAGAAGGTGATAAACTTACTTCAACAACACAAAATTTTTTTTTTTTTTATTTTTCAATTTTCTTGAAACTAACTTAAAGCTAAACAAAAATTCATAAAAACTAGCCTACTTATCGATATCTTAAAACTAACTTACTGGCCCCAGTCGGGCGCTCTAAGTTAAACTATAATAACTTAATGCTAATGCCTTTCGGCCTAAGAACTATCTTAATACTAAATCCAGGTCGGTTCTATTTTTTACCTAGAAGAATTTACAAAAAACTCGATATCTATGTCTTTTTTTTTTGGTTTTATATAAAACTTACAAACTACATAAAACTAAATTAAAGCTAATTAAAACTAATTAAAACTACTTAAAGCTACTTAAAACTATTTACAACTAATTATAAACTAGTTACAACCTACTTATAAGCTACTTACAGTCTACTTACAGACTAGAACAGCCACAGCAAGATTTTTCGGTTTTATAACTTTTTTTTTGTATTTTTGTTGATTTTATAATTTTTTTGTGTTTTTGTATGTTTTAATATTTAAATAATAATAAAACCATACCAAGCATATTTGCTTGAGTATGAATAATATCAGTCGACACCAATAGGATGTCATAAAGAATTTTATATAAACACAAGCTAACGTCTGTGAGGAATCTCTTATAGGACTTAAGAATTCAATTCACATAAAATACTATGAGGTACTAATGTAAACAAAGGTCATCCACTAGTGATGTAAAAAGTCGTTACTTTTGAGTAATCGTTTACTTGGTTACTTTTTTAAAAGTAATCGTTACTTTTGTGATGTGTTTTTTGCTTTCCAGCCGAGGTTTGCTCGCCGGTCTCGCCAGGGTTGTCCTGAAGAAAACACGAAACTTCAGAGAAAAAGGTCTTAGAACCTTATTACAAAATCTTTTATTGAAAACAACTCTTATATTTATAACACACAATATTCTATTACTTCGGTAAATTCTGGTACTGGAATTATTCACTTGCGTTTCTGCCTTCTAGTTTTGCTGCCTTGTGTCGGTTTTACTCGTTTCTGATGATTCGGTTTGGATTTAAATCATGGTCGCTGGTAGTGCGGCTTCTGATTATTCGGTCTTTGAATATCCTCCTATTGTCCGGCCGTAAGGTTTGGAACAGAAGAAAACGGTATTATGCCTCTGGAACCGCTCAAAAACAGCAGGCTTAACGCTCTGGTACATCAGCAGGTACTATGCCCCTGGTGGCAATCAAACAGCAGGCTAAAACGCTCTGGTACATCACCAGGTGCTACGCCCCTGGTAACACTCAAAACAGCAGGCTAAACGCTCTAGTACATCAACAGGTACTACGCCCCTGGTTACATTCCAAACAGCAGGCTAAACGATCTGGTACATCAGCAGGTATTACTCCCCTGGTGGTTCTCAAAACAGCAGGCTTAACGCTCTGGTACATTAGCAGGTACTATGCCCCTGGTGGCACTCAAAACAGCAGGCTTAACGCTCTGGTACATCAGCAGGTACTATGCCCTTGGTAGCACTCAAAACAGCAGGCTAAACGCTCTGGTACATCAGCAGGTACTGCGCCCCTTGTGGCACTCAAAACAGCAGGCTAAAACGCTCTGGTAGATCTGCAGGTACCGAAGCCCCTGGTGGCAATTGGTTTCGAACTAAAGCTCCTTATCACTGGTGGGGGGAAGCCTTAGTAAGAAGTAGTTGGATTAACTATCCTACCTAAACTTTCAACGAAACCCTTTATCACTGGTGGGGGGAAACCAGAGGAAGCAAATAAAGCTAAGTGACCAGATCGTTTTAACTTATATATGGCCGGCGTTTAGAAGATCAATCAATATAATGTATGACCAAAAGGGTCCTTTTCGTTCATTCAAGAAGGTCCTTATGTTACATTTTCAGTAAAAACTGAATGTGAACTGTATGGATGATGAACGAAAAACTATGATGTCTATTTTGCTGTGACGTCACATATTCGTGGTGAATATGGATTGAATATGGTGAAGTATAATTCTTAATAGTAACTAAGATTATCCCAAAGTAAAAGAGGTAGGGTAGCATGGAACGCTTCGTTACATACCCTTTTTCCTTTGTAGACGAGAACCTTCTCGTCATGACATTCATGTCGGTCGAAAAACAAAATTAAATTCACATTTTTTGTTTGTCTCTTTTGTTTTTTTAACTTAGTGTTTATCATTTTATTAAAAAAAAAAATAAAAAAGGGTACTAAAATCACTTCACAAAAGTAATACAAGCTAAAGAAAAATAAAAAAAAATATTAAGGAATTTCAAAACGTATATAAATAAAACTTAAATTAGCTTCAAAATAGGAACTTAAAACATTGCTTCATAACTAATATATAAAAAAAACTTAATAATATCTCTAAGAAAAAACTTGATCGATCAAATATATATGGCGAAATGGTGACCCTCTTCTTGAGCCTCGTCTGGCTTAATTATTCTGACGTCTATATCGAGGATTGTATACTGGGTGGTTCCTGATGGAAATTCCCATGAAAGGGTCTTCTGCCTGACGTGGTTTGTTGACTCGTTGCCCAGTCGTAGTATCCGGTGGAGTTGGCCTATCTATCCTTACCATGATCGGGAACTTAAGGTTTCGCACTGTTAAGCATTTTTGTGTAACGGCGTGGTGTATGGGGATACTGCGACTGGTGATGGAGCGATGGCAGCGAGGGCGGCAGTGGATGTTGACGGCATTGAATGATGCATGTTGACATTGGTAACATTCCTGACCCTGGGCATAGTATTGTTGGTGGCTAATGTAGAGACAACTGATAAAGCGGCGGTCGATTCGACGGCAGTGAAGGCGGCATCGGAGGTTGACGGCATAGAAACAAATCTTTTGGCACCAACTAGGTTTGTGGTAGTGGTGGTTATGTTTGCTGCTGCGGTAACGGCGGCGGTGGTAGGTTCAGGTGCTGGTGGTAATGTTGTGGTGACGGAGGCTGCAGAAATGAACGGAACGACTACGCTTTCTGGTGTCAGTTACTTCATTAGTGGCTGCAGTGATGGGGACAGGTACCTTCGGTGTTTGGTCAGGACGCTTAGTGATAGTGGCTTCATTTGGCTTACGGCTGATGCGCCTTTGTCCCGTTTTATTATAAGTGGTGGCAGCAGCGGAAGTGGTTGAAGCAGCGGAAGCGGGAGCATTTGGTGATGGTGACGGCCTTTTGCACGACTCAACTTTTCCTCCTTGGATACTCGACTTGATGCATACCTTTCGACTTCCCAACGTTTTTGTGTTAGGCTGAGGTGGCACAGTCGTAGTGGACACTGTCAGTATAAAAATAATAGACCTAACTCCCTTCCCTTCAGGGGCCTATAACATAAAGCTACAAGTACTTATAATACAAGTGAATCCTTACAGCTGTAACAAATTTTTGTAACACGAAGCTACTAGTCAGCTGGCTATTTTACAAGTGTAATGAACCATCATTACAAGTGGGAAATTCTAAAATTTCCCACTTTCTGTAACACAAAGCTACAAGAGTAGAAAAAAAATTAATTTTACTTGTAGAATAATTGATGAAATCTTACAGGTGATTCAAGACCTGTAGAATGCAGAAGATGTACTGAATTAATACACAAATACATTATTTTTAATCAATCAATATTTCAATAATATTATTATTGTGATTTTTGCTTTTTTACCGAAAAAACATCCAGTTCTTATGGTATGTATGCAGATACAGTGACTCCAAATCAAGATCGGACAATTATATTTTTGTTGTTGTATTTATATTTTTCCTACTTTTATATCTAAATAATAGAAAAACAAACAACTTTTCAAATGATAACTGTACATTTTAACCAAAAAACAAAAAATAATGCAATTATTAGTGCTCAACGCATAATCGGACAGAGCAAAGTTAAAATGCTAAAAATGCCGTTATTTTGCAAATACGCATTTTTGCTGCATTTTCTTTGTTATATTTAGTTGTAAGTTGTATTTAGTAACAGGCAGTAGTAACTCTTAATAAAATTTATTTAAAATGGCGCCAAGTGGAAAGCAGCTTACTGTCGAAGTTAGACAGTTAATAATAAAATTGAATTCTGAAGGTAAAACCGTGAGAGAAGTTGCCGAATTGATTGGAAGAAGTAAATCTACTGTTCACGATGCTATCAAGAGGTTCCGTGATGAGGGAAGGTTGGCCAACAAAAGCAGAAAAGGTCAAGGAAAGATTTTAAATGAGCGAGAAGAGCTTTCGATATTAAAAGAAATTAAACAAGATACCTTTAAAACTGCTAAAGCACTTAAAATATCCTTACAAAATCGCACTGGAAAAGATGTTTGTCTCAATCATGTTCGTAATACACTTCATAAATACGATTTTTTTGGAAGAAATCCGAGAAAAAAACCTTTTATAAGACTTAACAACAAAAAGAAACGAATAAAATATGCCAGGGAGTATTTACTGGAAACAGAAGATTTTTGGAATCAGGTAATATTACTGTATATAAATAAATACATTTATAATGATATTTTAATTTCTTTAAGGTTATGTTCACTGATGAAAGCAAATTTAATTGGCATGGATCAGATGGCAGGAAGTTTGTGTGGCGTAAACCAAATACCGAGTTTAATCATCAAAATACAAAAGCTACTGTCGAGCATGGAGGAGGCTCTGTGATGGTTTGGGGCTGCATGTCAAGTGCTGGAGTAGGCAATTTGCATTTTAATGATGGTAAAATGGACAAATTTGTCTACCTCAACATTTTGAGACAGAATGTAAGGCAAAGTGCTGAGAAATTGGGTATCGCAAACAACTTTGCTTTTTATCAAGACAATGATCCCAAGCACACGTCCGGCATGGCAAAACTTTGGTTTGTTCATAACTGTCGCAAACTTATAGACACACCTGCACAGAGGCCACACCTCAATGTCATTGAGCATCTTTGGGAACTCTATTCCTAAGCGTTTACAGGCCGTTCTAAACAACATAGGATATTCCACTAAATACTGATTGTTAAATTTTTGGATTTTTAGTATTGGTTATTTGCTTAATGAGAGCCATAGTATAGCCTAACTGCATTTTTCATTTTTTTCAGTTGAGCTCAAATAAGAAACAGTTTATTTTCAAACACTTGCAGTTTTAAAAATTCTCAAACATTTACAATATTATTATTTATTTGCAATAAGATTAGGAAATAATAGGTTTTTGATTTTGTATTCATGAGTTTCAAAATACTGTTATAAGTATCAGACAGACCACTCTTGCACTCAAGTTTAAAATTTTTGTGTGGTTGGCTTCTAAGGGTAAAAAGTCCTGTACTATGGCATGGACGCTCAAATTTTAAAAATTTAAATGCATGAATATTGTTTAATATACATACTTATATACAAATTCAAAATTCGTAATGAACTCAATTTCAATAAAATTGCAGATAGGCCACTATGGTTCTCACGGCATCAATTTACCTACGTGTCAAGAAATATTTTCCTTATTTTAGCGTGTTTTTTAAACTATGTTGGGTTAGATGGATGACTTAAAACAAACTAAGCTTTTTCCGGAGACTAAAGAATTATGGAAAAGATTTGAACTGATTTTTGAAGAAGAAAATTAGTATACTTTCAGAAAAGATTGAAAATTAAAATAATCTCCAGTTATTACATACATATAACATAACCTTAAAAATAGCAAAAAAAATATTTGTTCCTCATTTTCTAACGTGAATATTTCGAAAACAAGACGAAGGATTTAAATTTTGCAACAAAAATGATCTGAAGAATGACTTTGTAAAATAAATAATGATTGAGGGTATCTGCAATTTTACTTTTCATTCATTTCATTGGTTAACCCGTCGGAAAATGACAAATTCATGTATTTCTATTTTCTCGAATTTTAACCATCGCGGATATGTTTCTAAAAATGGTTCGTTAAATGTCTAGGACTCAGTTTCATTTTTAGTACAAAATTTAACGCGAATGGAGTTTGATATTTTGAATTAATTTTAAAGATCTGATTAAATTTTAAGCCAATAAAATTGAGGTTTGTCCACGATTTTGCTTTTTTTATATTAGAATCAATTTTTAGGTGGAAAATTTATTGAAATTCCCCTGCTGTTTCTCCCATTGCAGATTACCTACAAACTTGTAGAAAAGGGGTTGAGGCAGTTACTTTGAAAGCACAACTTTTCACAATTGTGAAATTTTTCATTCAACTTATAATTTTGAAAAAAGAAAATCAAATTGATGGGAAATTTAGTCTGCCATCTACATAGTATGAAATTTTGTATACCTCCCCAGTAAATTTTACACAAAAATGTAGAGTCACATTTTTCCTTTATTTAAAGATCTTAACATTGAAGATCAGACAGTTAGAACAGATGTTAAAAGCTTTCCAGTCGGTCAATTTGAAGGCTATTTGTGCATAACAGAAATTTTCTACACTGAATCTTGTGAATCGGTGGCTCCACTGCTCCACTCTTTGTCAGAAAAATAGAATGCTTTACAAGTGTAGGGAAATTTTTGTTTTCTACAACTGCTAGATTTTTTTTTGTGTTACAGAAATAATCTACACTTGAAAGACTTACGTAATCCTACAAGTGACTCTTGACTTCTAGACTTATAGCTTTGTGTTATAGGCCCCAGGTCGCATTTTTGACGGCCGCGTGGGTTGCCTTTTCCATGGCTGGTCGATATCCTGCTAGTCAGATTGGTCCAATATAGGTGTTGATTGCTCGGTGGTTATAAACTTACTTATGGCTAGCTTGCCATCGTCATTTATTTTATTTTCTTGTGCTGAGAATCCTTTTAGATCTTTGAAGTGAGATCGAACTATACTGTTTCTTTTTCCACTTTTTCTCTCTAGTTTTCTCATAACCACGATAACAGGAGAATCAAATCGTATGACTTCATATGGGCCTTCGTAACGGGGTGCTAACTACTCGGTGAAGTGTTTAGCAGCGGCGGAGAGGCTTCCACACAGCTTCCAAGCTGTGTGTTGTAGGTTATAACCACGTGCTTGCTTTTGAGCAGCAATTTGCAGGTTCGTTTTTACGAGTTGATAAATGGCTTTTAGCCTCTTTTGCTTTACGGAAACCGGTTCTTCGTTATTGTTGCTAGGCAGAAGAGCATGTTGTGGTACTTTTATATCTCTTCCAAAATTGAGGAATCCGGGGGTAAAACCAGTAGACTCATGCTTACTTGTATTGATAGCAAAGCAGAGCTCGGGGATGTGTTCATCCCAGGACTGGTGATTTTCGTTTACATACTGTGCTATCATGGTTTTTAACACTCTATTGACTCTCTCGGTTGGATTTTCCTGTGGTGTGTACGGTGCGGTAAATCTCTGTTGTACGCCCATTTTGTTTAGAAAATTTGCAAGGATTGTGCTTATAAATTGGCTGCCATTATCGGAAAGGAGGACGCGGGGAACTCCAAAATGAGTTATGATTCTCTCCCTTAATGCTTTAACCACTGCTTGTGACGTAGCTGCTCTCAATGGAACGGCTTCCACCCACTTCGTGAATTTGTCCACCATAACTAACATCATGGTGTTCCCTTTCATAGACCTCGGTAACAAAGTCTATGTAAACGGTATCCCAAGGGATGTCAACTATATTCAAATGCATTAGTCACTTGGCTTCTGTTGGGAGGCCTTGAATTCCCTGCATACTCGGCACTTA
Source organism: Dasysyrphus albostriatus (assembly GCA_946251815.1). Taxonomy (NCBI): domain Eukaryota; kingdom Metazoa; phylum Arthropoda; class Insecta; order Diptera; family Syrphidae; genus Dasysyrphus; species Dasysyrphus albostriatus. Next base: position 100,658,501 of record OX276335.1, read on the forward strand.
CTCACATACTTCGATATATCTCGATACATCTCGAGGCCACCATAATCCTAGCCGCCATCTTGGCTATTCCAAGATGACCTGCGGCTGTGACGTCATGATTTTCGTATAGGATTTTGTCTTTCTCTACCGTCGAGACACATAGCTTTCAATCGGCATCCTGACTTCATAAGGGGTGAGCTATGAATTTTTGGAATAAACGTCCTTCGATTATCCGGTAATCTTGGTATTTTTCTGGGTATTTGAGCGCTTGACTGACGCGTTTTTACGTCCAGTCCTCTTGGATACTGGTTATAGTGGAGATATAACTTTGAGTGCAAGGTAGAGGATCTCTTGATGGAGCGTCTGCAATGACGCTAATCGCTCCCTTTCGGTATTTGATTTCAAAGTCGTATTGTTGCAGTTCTATAGTCCATCGGGCTTGATGTCCAGACGGATTATATAAGGAATGAAGCCTTTTCAACGAGTGATGATCCGTAATAACTGTGTAGTGATACCTTTCGAGATACGGTCTCATTTTACTTATGCCAAAAAGGATCGCCAAACACTCCTTTTCCATGACAGAATACTTCCTTTCCAAATCTTTAAGAGTTCTGCTAGTATAAGCAATAAGTTTCTCCTGATTCTCGTAGTTCTGGCATAAAACAACTCCCAGACCATATTCACTTGCGTCTGACTGCAATTTAAAAAGAATATCAAAGTTTGGACACATTAAAACCGGTGCCTCTTTCAGCCTTTTCTTCAGCTCTATGAAAGTGGTTTCTTGGTCTACGCCCCATGTCCATGGTTCGCTCTTGTTGAACAATTTTGTCAAGGGAGTGACTAGCAAAGAGAAATCTTTGATTAATCTACGGTATCATGAAGTAATTCCTATGATTCACCGTAGTTCCTTCACGTTACGCGGAGCCTTCAAATATTGAACTGCTGTGATTTTGTCTGCATCGGTACTTATTCCACGATCACTTACCATGTGTCCACGATACTTCAGTTCCCTTTTGCAGAATTCACACTTGTCCCTATTAATCCTCAGGTTCACAGCTTCAAGTGTTTGAGGTGCTCCTCAAAGGTTTCGCTTATGACAATTATGTCATCCAAATAAGCGAATGCATAGTCGTCCATATCGGGACCTATGACGCTATCCAGCATGCGTTGGAATGTGACAGTGGCAGAATTTAGTCCACATGGCATAACCTTCCACTGAAATAGTCTGCGTCCGGGTACCGTAAAAGCAGTGGCAGGTCTGGACGAAGGGTCCAACGGAATTTGCCAATAGCCCTGTTTAAGATCTATGGTCGATATGAAATTAGCGTGCTTGAGCTTCTCTAGTATCGCAAAGGTTTGGGGTAGTGGATATGCGTCCATTACCGAGATTTCATTCAATTGCCGGTAGTCGACACAAATTTTCCATGAGCCGCTTTTCTTCCTTACGAGGACAATGGGTGAACTATACGTTATAGTTTTAGGTAGGCAATCAAACTTTGGGAGCTCGGCATCCAGTAAATCATTTAGACGTTCTTCTTGTTGCCATGCCATTTACCAAAGGAATCTCTCTACCACGTAGAGTCATTTTGAATTCCGCGTTCAATAAAAGATCTACCCCTGTTACCATACCTTCGGTAAGTTGCTCCATGTACGTTAGTTCGCCCTGAATTGAGTGATCATTAATGAACATAGTCAAAGTGTAGTGTCCTCGGCTCGCGGCGGGGTCTCCATTTGCAAGGTGTGTCAAATTTGTTTCTTCGCAACTATATGCGGGTTTTTGTGTTTATAAACGATTTGGTAACTCCCGTAACCAGAAAAGCCTTAATGAGTTGATCGCAAATCCGGACTGGTACGAAACTCCTCGGATCTATCCATGATTTCAACACCATTAATTGTGGCTGATGCCTTAAGACTTGGACTTCAACTTCCTGATCCTGGTTCGGTTCTCCTAGCGGAAGCTTTACAATATTGCAGCTTAAATTGTCTGGCTCTTCTTAAACTGGTACTGTGTCTTTGGCAAGGAGATCCTCAACTAATGAGTCACCGAACGCATCTTCCTTTAGCTTTGGCATTGGTAATTCACTTAGAGAATCGGGTTTATCGTTCAGCATGGGCGCTCGGTGTGGGTGACATGCACAATCTTCTGTCTTCGCCACAGAAGGAACAAATTTTGAAAGTACCTATCAACAGTAATCAACAACAACATTAAACATAACACCAAATTCCCAGCAGCAACAGCAGGCACTGTATACTGACTCACAACAATATACCTTAACTGTATAATGTGGTGCATTAAAGCGCAGTGTCATCAATAATTGTATTTCTGGTTATTATTTATGTTTTGATTTGCTTTCCGTGAATTCATAATTTAATCATTTAATAGGTCAACCTAAAATTATTGATTATAAGCAATATCTTGTAATAAATTGGGTCTCAAAATAGTTATAAGCAATGTATATAATGGAGTTAAAATAAAGTAAAAGTAAGCATTAATTCTAGTATAAACAGACGTAAGTTTCAGACAATAAATCAGAATAAGTTTTATAACCAAAAACGCGTGTTCTCACTCTTTGCTTCAATCGCGGTAAGATCGATTCAAAGTCAACATTCTGGGGGCTCAAGCAAACAAAAAAAATAAATAAAAGCGTTCTTAGGGCTAACACTAAAAAATCAATCAACCGACAAAAGCGTCACAACAATTGAAAAATAAGAACAGAAGCACCCAAATCTTACTCCAGCATCATGCAAATTCAGCAAAAATGGAAAAAATTGCAGCAAAACAAAGTGAGACTGGAAAGGTAATCAAAAGTCTACTAAAAAACTTTAAAATGGCACCAAAAAATAGAATAACTCGAGAGTATCGTATCTAATAAGGCAACGCCAAGCTTTAAAGGAACAATGGGATAAATTCGTTCTTAATGACACAGTGGTCCATGAAATCCATAAAGAAGAAGAACATCAATATAATTCAGAAGGTTATTTTGATGAAATAAATAACATATAGGAAGAAATGTTAAAATTAATTGAGGATGCTCATGGAGCAATCCTGGATATAATAACACCAGAAGATAAATCAAGCAAAAACAAAACTGAAATAAATCCACAACAACAACAACAGTACAAACGGCAGGAAAATAAAATGGCCGTATGTGTACGCCTCTACAACAAAATGAAAGAAGGCCTCACACAGTCGCTCTCAAATGTTACATACGAACAATATCTTAAAACATTAGAACAATATTGGAGAGACATCATGGCGAATCACGATGACATCATAGAAAACGCGATGATTCCAGACGAGTCAAACTACCTTCAGGAAGATAAATATGCTGACATAGAAACCTTGTACCAGGAAATAGCAGTCGCAACCGAAGAAAAAACTAGTAAGAAAAACCAGCAGGAAAGCAGCAATGAGATAAAACTTGAGCGAATAAACATTCCAACATACAATGGACGTTATGACTCGTGGCCATCGCTCCATGATCTTTTCAAGACTCTGGTACACAACAAATCTTTAAACCCTATCCAAAAAATGCAATGTCTAAAGACACACTTGACAGATGAGCCAAGAAACATAATCCAACATCTGCAAGTCACAGCAGAAAACTACTCAACTGCATGGCAACTTATAAAACAAAGGTTCAACAACAAGCGGCTTATATATACAACATATGTGCAAAAGCTGATGAACCAACCATGTGCCAAAACAGACTCAGCAACCTCACTGAAGAAATTACTGGACACAACCCAGGAATGTATGGCTGCCATCAAAAACTTGGGCATAGAAACAACCAACTGGGGGACATTAATGGCTTACATGATTCTACAAAAATTAGACAAAGAATCACAAATATTATACGAACAGTCACTAACAAAACCCAGGGATATTCAAGAATTGGAACCATTGCTGCAGTTCATCGAAAAGAGATTCCAATCAATGGAAACAACTAATGACAACCTGTTTCGAAAAGAATTCAAGAAGCTATACCAACCAAAGCCGTACCATACAACCATACAACCCACAAAATGCGAGGCATCCAGAGGAGATCATCCGATATACAACTGCAAAGCGTTCTTGCAAAAAGGGGTACACCAGCGAAATGAGTTTGCCAGAGACAAGGAGCTATGCATAAATTGCTTCAAACCAGGACATTTTACCTCTAATTGCTTATCAAGGAAACGTTGTCAAAAATGTCATAAGAAGCACCACGTCTGTGCACCTTGAACAAATTTCCAAAATACCGAAGCGTGCAATGGCTCTCGAAAAACTAACACAGTCAGGTAGACTGCAGTCCCACAACTGCACAACTGACAATAATTTCCTCCTTGCAACTGCACTTATCAATATAAGTGGACCAAACAACAACGAACAATGTGTAGTTACGTCTCAGACGTCACCTCCAACTATTAACCCGCTATTCCCCACACGCCACCTTGCCTAACGGCACATCCACAAATTCCATAACGGTATCCCACGCCATTTCTGCTTAATATGCAAAACATGTCCATAACGGATACACCCCCTTTTCCCCTGCACATAATAAATGAATAAAATAATATTCATATTTCATTTAATAAAGTGATACTCATATTTCATTTGACTCAAATGAAATATGAATATTTTGTCAACAAGTGCATTCCTTTCCCAATACCGAACTTAGCTTAGAAATAAATTATGATTGTAAAATTAGTCTTTAATTCACCAAGCTACCGAGAAGTGCAGCCTCGCTTAGGACAGCGGCTTTTCCTTAGCAATTAATAAATTTTAAGAATCAATATAATGAATAAATAAAAACGAAAAAACAAGAAAGAAAAAAACAAATGTTTTTTTTTTTTAAACAAACCGCGATATAAAAACGTAACTGGCGCAGTCGGTAGTTCGATCAAGAACAACAACAAAATAAGAACAACGTGACCGAGTATGTTTACGAGAAAACACGATAAAGTGCAAGCTCGTGAAAAACAGTTCGATTAAGAACGATACCAAAAAGTGCGATAAAGTGCAAACTCGAAAAAAAATGTTCGATTAAGAACTTATGATCAAGAACGATACAAAAAAGTGCGATAAAGTGCAAACTTATGAAATACTGTTCGATTAAGAACAATACAAAAAGCAAAATCCGTGTGATTTATAAAGTTCGATAAAAAACGTTTAAACCATAAGTGTTATAAGTGCGAAAAAGCAAAACACGTGAGATTTATATAGTTCAATAAAAAAAAAAAAATTGTCGATAAAAAATAAAACAAACAAATTGTGCATTAAAAGTGCTTTTAAAGCAATTCAAAATTAATAACAAAAGAAATAGAATCTTCGATAACATAAGAGCTAATAGGATGGCTCAGCTCAATGTTGAACAGTGCCTAGCCGCACTCACAGAAATCATCCAACAAAACAACAGACCATCCAGCACAAGAGCACGAATAGAAAAGGAAATCAGATTCCTGGAGACATTTAAAGGCGATAAGGGTACATTGCCTTCATTCGTAAGTTCTGTCAATAAAATACTCAGTGACCATCAGGAGGAAGAACGAGCAGCAGTTTTTGAAATTATATACGATACTAAAATCCAAGGACCAGCGAAGAACTTAATGTACAACAACCCACCAACAACATGGACTGAATGCCTGGAAAAGCTGCGAAATCATTTTCGACCAACGAGGGACGAGATGACGATAACAAAAGACATTGGATTACTCAATGTAAGTTCAATTTTTGATTTAGACAAAAAACTAAAAAAAAACTTATAGAAAATATCTCAGAATATTCCACATTTTGCGAAAACGGTCCTACAATGACCATGATTTTTAATAATATGTTGGTTCAGAAGGTCAAAGAATTAGTAGCTGGCTCATTAGCATTTTCAATAATTAACCTGTACGATATTTTTGCTATTAGAGACATCATAAATAAATTTATAGGACACGACCAGGGAAACCTAAAAGTAACTGAACCTTATCACCAAAACAATTCAGGTTATCCTAGACAAAATTATAGACCCACTATTTTTAGTTTTCAGAATAATAACTTCCATAATAATCCCAACAGATCTGGTCAACGCAATTCAAAAACTTCAGGTACATTTAATCATAACAACCCCAACAGATTTAGTCAACGCAATTCAAATACTTCAGGTAAATTTAATCATAACAATCCTAATAGATCGGGTCAACACAATTTCAACAATAGGTATAATCAAAACAATGTAGGTAACAACTCTTATAACAACCCCACTTACTCCAATCGATCCGGACAGAATAGGAATAATTACTCAGGTAATTTTAGAAATCCAGCTGAACAAATGGATACATTATCAGCATCATATCAAAGAGAGGTTAATACTCTCGATGATATTTCGGATTTTCGGGAAGGCAACCAAAAAGCCGACTTCCCTATATAATTATAATAACAAAAAACAAATACAAACTAAGGTTACTCATAGACACAGGCTCGGAGACGAGTATCCTCAACCCAGGGATTTGCCACCCAAAATGGCAAACGAAATTAAAAAAACCAATAGAAATAAAAACAGTCGGAGGAATGCCAATATACGCTTATTCTAAAGTAACGATTCCACTGTTCGAAGAATTCGGCATGATAAATAAAACTGCTGAATTCCTGGAACACAAGTTTCACAGTATATACGATGGTTTAATCGGAAATAACATATTGTTCCCCATCGGAGCAGTAATAGACTTTAGCAAAAAAATATTAATAGTAAAGGAAACTAAAATTCCAATTTACTATAACAGCTACGAAGAAAAAACAGCAAATGAAAATTTCGTTAAAGAAATTTCAATACCATGCAACAATGAACAAAATATAACAGATGATGATTATGAAAAAGTCATTCCGATCATGGAAGTGTACCATACGGAAGTATGTAAAGATCCTATTTTGCAACAAATAAGAACAAGCCACTTAAATGAAGAAGAACGAAATGGAATCAACCTATTAGTTTCAAAATACTCTTCGGTCTTCTACCAAGAAGGGACTGACCTCACTTTTACAAATGCGATAAAGCATGAAATAAAAACAAAAAATGACGTCCCAATATATACAAAAAGCTATCGATATCCTGAAGTGCATAGGAGTGAAGTTAGATCTCAAATTAATGAGATGCTGCGTCAAGGCATTATACGGCCGAGCAGTTCACCTTACTCCGCACCAATGTGGATAGTTCCGAAAAAGGACGATGCTTCACAAATAAAAAAATGGAGACTTGTAATCGATTATAGGAAACTAAACGATGTCTCCATCGATGATAAATTCCCAGTTCCAAATATAGAAGATATATTTGACAAATTAGGAAGATCTTTATATTTCACAACCCTCGATCTGGCTAAAGGGTTTCACCAGATCGAAATCGCAGAAAACGATGTCAAAAAAACGGCTTTTTCAACCGACAATGGACACTACGAGTTCGTTCGTATGCCATTCGGACTGAAAAATGCTCCTGCGACATTCCAACGCTTGATGAATTCGGTACTTCACGAGTTCATAGGGAGAATATGTCTTGTCTACTTAGACGACATCATCATATTCTCTACAAGCCTTGAAGAACACTTAGTTTCCATAAAAAAAATCTTTCAAAGACTCAAAGAAGTAAACCTAAAAATTCAATTAGATAAGAGTGAATTTCTCAAAAAAGAAACTGAATTCCTAGGCCACATAGTAACCACTACAGGAATTAAACCTAACCCTAACAAAATTGCAGCCATTCAAAATTATACACTACCTAAAACCATGAAACAAATTCGAGCATTCTTAGGCATCACAGGCTATTACAGTAAGTTCATAAAAGATTATGGAAAAGTAGCCAAGCCTATGACATCATTCCTAAAAAAAGATGCTAGAATTGACATTAAGGACAAAGATTATATTGAAAGCTTTGAAACATTAAAAACGTTAATTACTTCCACACCTATCCTTATATATCCAGATTTTGCAAAAAAATTTACGGTGACAACAGATGCATCAAATTATGCTATAGGTGGTGTTCTTAGCCAAGAAAACCATCCAATCTGTTACTTTAGCCGTACACTCAACCAACACGAAACAAAGTATTCTACTATAGAGAAAGAACTTCTCGCAATAGTCGATTCCACGAAATACTTCAGACCATACCTTTTTGGCAGAAAGTTCACGGTGCGAACCGACCATAGACCCCTTGTTTGGCTAAGTTCGCTTAAAGAACCAAACGCCAAGCTACAGAGGTGGAAAATTAAATTAGAAGAATACAACTTCGACATAGAATATGTCAAAGGGAAGGACAACCAGGTTGCCGATGGTTTATCAAGAATAGAAGTCTACCATAATCAAAACGTAAATTACCATTCTGAAAACAATGAATCACAATTCGATGAACAATCCATCATAGCTACAGTCCACAGCTCAAATGAAGACAGTAGTAAACACATACCGATTATTGAATCCCCTATAAACATTTATAAAACACAAATAATTTTAAACACTACAACAAACCCAAGTAATCACAAGGTATATCGCCCTTTTAAAAAGAAAAGAATTGTAATTGAACTAAAAATCTTTAATGAAAAATTAATCATTGAAATCTTAAAAAAATTCATTCCGCCTAAAGGAATAGTAGGAATTTTCACAAAAGACGATCATTTGTTTGCCCAATTTCAGGAAGTTTATATCAATTATTTTAGTAACAACAAACTCTTAAAGTTTATTAAGTGTAGTAAATTCTTGGGAGACCTCGAAGACGAAGAAAAACAATTACTGCTGATTTCGAAAACCTATGATTCACTAAATCATAGAGGAATTAATGAAACCTATGAAGAAATTAAAGATATATATTATTGCCCAAATCTCAAAGACAAAATCCAAAAGTTTATCAATAACTGCGAAACCTGCAATAAAGCTAAATATGAGAGAAAACCCAATAAAGTCCCATGGAAACTAACTGAAACCCCTATAAAATGTAACCAAATCATACATGTTGATATTTGGTATGCAAATATAAACTTAATGTACGTCACAATGATTGACAAATTTTCAAAACATGTCACAGCATACGAAATCAAACATAGAACTTAGACTTCTTTGTTACATACATTGGAAAATAGATTCGCTACTTTAGGAATTCCCGAGCGAATAGTAACAGACGGAGAAACAGGTTTTTCATCATTAAACATTAAAGAATTTCTAAAAAACAATAATGTTGACCTACACATAACCACCCCATATAATAAAACTGGCAATTCGGATATCGAAAGATTCCACTATACTCTTAACGAGCATATTAGAACTTTCACCGCCGATAAAAATAACACAGACACTCTTAGGCAAAAAGTATTAAAAGCAATAACTATTTACAACAAAACAATCCACTCCACTACAAAAAAGAGACCAATAGATTTCTTAAACGGAACCATATCAAATGAGGAATACCCAAAAATTACAGAAATTGTCCAAAAAAATAAAGAAAATTATATAGATAAATTAAATAAAGACAGGAAAAATATTGATTTTACCGAAAACAAACAGCAATACTTAAAAATTAGAACAGGGAATAAGATCAAACCAATATACAAAAAAGCAACCACAAAATTGGTTGACCCAGATCATGTTAAAGATGAAAAAGGAAGTAAATTCTACAAAACACAAGTAAAACGTAACTATAAATACGAAAATACTTAAAATTCTCTTTCCCAGATATTATTTATCACCTTTCTGACTTTAACAACAGTTACTAACGGACAGAAACTAGAAGTACAAAACCTGAACTCAGGAAACGGGTTCATTGCAATTAGAAACGAAAAAATTCAAGTCATAACAGGATACACTAAAATACTACATAATATAAACCTAACTGCATGGACGGAAAACTTAAATATAATAGAACATAACATAAACAAACTTAATCTTAGGGATGAATACCCAACATTAACACACAACTTTAAACTCTTATCTGAAGAAGTAGAAAATCTGTTAGGACATTATCGCCATAAAACAAAAAGAGGACTTATTAATATTGTAGGGAAAGGACTAAAATACATCACTGGGACAATGGACTATGACGACGAAACAGAAATCAAACAAACTCTAAACATAAACGAACAAAATACCAAAAACCTTATCGAAGGATTTAACGACCAAGTCAAAATTAATCATAACTTTAACGAAGCATTTGACAACATAACAAAACACATTAACGGACAACAGCTTGAAATTTAACGCCAATTAACAAGTTTAGGCAACACAGTCGACAAAGAACTTGCAGAAATAGCAACTATGCAACATGCATTCCAAATGCAATACGACATACAATTACTCAAAGATCAAGTTAAAAAAATCAAAGAAAATCTACTTATGAGCCAGTTAGGAATTCTAGGACATGATATTTTAACACAAAAAGAAATAAACAAATTTAATATTACTATGAATGAATTAACTAATATTAAGAGCACAGTAATTATCCATGAGAATCAAATTGTATTTATACTTTTAATACCAAAATATTCTAATAAAAAATTTTATAAAATCCTAATCGAACCAATTCCTAATAATAATAATTTAGAACTTGTAACGTCGCATAAAGAAATAATAACTAATGGTAATACCAATTATGAAAATCTGAATGAAACTGACAAGCTTAAACAATTAAAACAAATAAAAGATCCTTGTATTCAAAACATTTTTAAGGATAATCCTGAATGTAATTTTAAAGAAAACCAGGATATTGAAATCAGACAAATTACCAATAACATTTTAATAACAAAAAATTTACCATTTACTCAAATAATTCATAATTGTCACAATTACGATGTAACTATAAACGGAAATTATTTATTAAAATTTGAAAACTGTAAAATAGAGATAAATAATATAAAATACGAAAATTTCCTATACTATGACAATTTTATTTTACCTAATTTTAAGAAAATATCAATAAAAAATATTATAAGAAACTATTCCACAGAAACATTACATATAAAAGAGATAGAAAATCGAAGATTAATTGAGCAAATCAAAGTGAGAACAAATGTACATGAATATTTAAATTTTGGAACAGTTAGCCTTATCATAATTATTATGTTTATTCTAATCAATTCTATTTTTAATTCAAAAAATAAAAAGAACAATACAAAAATTAATGTAAGCATTAAAGATTCTACGGAGCAGAATCCTAAGGGGGGAGGAGTTACGTCTCAGACGTCACCTCCAACTATTAACCCGCTATTCCCCACACGCCACCTTGCCTAGCGGCACATCCACAAATTCCATAACGGTATCCCACGCCATTTCTGCTTAATATGCAAAACATGTCCATAACGGATACACCCCCTTTTCCCCTGCACATAATAAATGAATAAAATAATATTCATATTTCATTTAATAAAGTGATACTCATATTTCATTTGACTCAAATGAAATATGAATATTTTGTCAACAAGTGCATTCCTTTCCCAACACCGAACTTAGCTTAGAAATAAATTATGATTGTAAAATTAGTCTTTAATTCACCAAGCTACCGAGAATTGCAGCCTCGCTTAGGACAGCGGCTTTTCCTTAGCAATTAATAAATTTTAAGAATCAATATAATGAATAAATAAAAACAAAAAAACAAGAAAGAAAAAAACTAATGTTTTTTTTTAAAAACAAACCGCGATATAAAAACGTAACTGTGTCAGAGCATTGATCGACCAAGGTTCGCAGGCATCTTTTATCACCGAAGATGTGGCAAGCAAACTACAGCTCCCAAAAACAAAAGTGGATGCAACGGTATCCGGACTTGGCTCGAACAAGGTATCAACAGTAAAATACAAGGTGAACATCACAATAAGCAGCAATCCAAACATTTCTACCACTGCATATGTCCTAAAAAAACGTCACAAAAACACTCCCATCCACACGTATAACAACCGAATGGGAGCACTTACAAAAATTAATACTAGCTGATTCTACATACAACGTCCCAGGCAAAATCGACATGATTGTGGGTGCAGAAATTATTGCATAAACACTCCAGGAAGTAGTCATCAAGGGAAAACTAGGCTCACCTATAGCCCAACAGACAATATTTGGATGGATTATATCTGGAAATACTGGTAACAACACTCAACAACTATCATTGTCATGTCATATAATACTGACTGATTTGGACAGTCAAGTACGCAAGTTCTGGGAATCTGAAGAACTTGGAACGGAAACACAAGAGGACCAAAACAATGAATCAACATGCGAAGAATACTACAAGCAAAGACTAGCACGTAACAAAGAAGGAAGGTACATTGTAAGGATACCTTTCGAATTTGATGCCTCAGCGAAATCTTCTACAGAAAACAGTCTTAACCAACTAATGCATACAGGACCCAAAACACAAGAAGACCTCACTTCAATCCTCATACGATGGCGAAAATACAGAATTGTGTTCTCAGCTGACATACAAAAGATGTACCGACAAATCTTAATCGACCTCCCAGATCGTAAATACCAACGGATCTTATGGAGAAACTCCCCACAAGAAGAAATCATGGAGTATGAACTAAACACTGTCACCTATGGAACAGCATCAGCACTACATCTGGCAATAAGAACACTGAAGCAACTAGCAGAAGACGAAGAAAAGAATTATCCACAAGTCGCTCAAATTCTTCAAACAGACTTCTATGTGGATGATGTCATGTCAGGTGGAGGCTCAATTGAAGAAGTAAGAGAACAGAAAACCAATCTCTCACCAATCTCCTTAAAACTGGTGGATTCCATCTGCATAAGTGGAATAGCAATGTCAATAGATTACTGGGCAAATAGGTCCATTCCATGAAGAGTCTCGAATTAGACAAACAAGAATACGTTAAAACACTTGGCATTCAGTGGCATCTATTGAAAGACTACTTTTCGTTCGAAGTCAAACCATATGAAGCAAAAACAACCTGGACAAAGAGGAATGTGCTATTTAAAATCGCCCGCATATTCTACGAGCAAAATTGTTGATGCAAGACATTTGGATGGAAGAAAAACTTAACTGGGATCATTCACTCCCCACCACACTGAAAACGAAATGGGAAGATTACCGAAGCGATCTAAACAATATAACAAATATCTAAATAGAAAGATGGACGAAATACTCACGTACTGTAAACAAGATTGAAATTCATGGATTTTGCGATGCACCTGAAAGAGCTTATATAGCCACCATATACATACAAACAATAGATAAGAATGACAAGATTATAACAACCTTATTAACCTCTAAATCAAAAGTGGCACCAAACCAAAAGAAACAAAAGGGCAAGAAAACTCTAACCATACCCAAACTAGAATTATATGGAGCGGTTCTACTTGCAAACTTGCTATGGAAAGTAAAAAAAGATCAGGATATCGAGAAAATAGAGACATATATGCATGGTGTGACTCAACAGTTGCTTTAGCTTTTGTTTCGCACAGAGTACAAGAAATCCAGAGATTAAATTCAGGATACTCATGGAGACACGTTAAATCAGAAGATAATCCTGCAGACCTAGCATCAAGAGGAACATCCCTAGGTTCCCTAAAAGAAGCATCAATTTGGTGGAAGGGACCAGTATGGCTGCACTCAAAACAAACTTTGAAAATCCAACCAATTTCAAACCTGAGAACAGAACTGGAACTTAAGATTACGTCACATCATACTACCAAGGAAGAATTCTATCCAAAAGACGACATCATTACAAGATTTTCAGCACTCACTCGATCAATAAGGGATACATCCACGTCATAAAGGGAAGAATAGAAGCTCTACAAAATTCTAAAATGTCTGACAGAGAAATACAAGAAGAAAAAGGAGCTTTACAAAAGCGAAATCTATTATCATTGAGAGTTAAAATAACACATCTTTCAAAACTTAACACGGCTGAGCTAAAGAACGCTCAAATCAACATCATAAAAATAGCACAAAAGGCCTTACACGAAGAATACAAGGTTCTAAAAGAAGAAGAATCACTTCCGATTAGAAGCAACCTAAATAACCTAAATCCATTCATTCGAGAAGGTATACTACGGGTTGGAGGAAGACTACACAACTCACAACTGTCTTCCCACATAAATCACATTTGGCAAAGTTAATCATAGACTGGGCGCACAAGGCAACACTCCATGGTGGAAATGATCTAACCATGGCATGCATTCTAACTCGATATTGAATTGTAAAAGGAAGAGGTGATGTGAACAACTTCATTAAGAAATGTATTAAATGCCAACGATTTAACATACGAAGCCAGACATAATTAATGGGAAATCTTCCGGCACCACCTTTCACACACACTGGAGTGGACTATGCAGGCCCGTTTATGATGAAGACAAGCAAGCTTCAGAACGCAAAACTACAAAGGGATATATCGCTGTTTTCGTTTGTTTAGCAACAAAAGCGTGAATCAGTATCAGATCTATCAACAGACTCATTTTTAGCCGCATTCGACAGAATGAGTTCAAGACGAGGACTGGTAAGTAACCTGTACAGTGATAACGCCACAAACTTTGTAGGAGCCAGTACCAAAATCATAAATCAATATAAGAAACAAAACGAAGAGTTCAATGAGGCCATAGAAAACCAAGGAGTTACATGGCACTTCATACCACCAGCATCCCCACATTTGAGCGGACTCTGGGAAGCTGGAGTGAAATCAGTAAAACTTCACCTAAAAAATTGGCGACACTCATCTAACGTATGAAGAATTTTCAACCTTACTTACAAAAATTGAGGTCTGTCTCAACTCCAGACCATTATGTCCAATGAGTGGAACCCAAGAAGATTTAGAATCGCTAACCCCAGCACATTTCCTGTTCAGCTCAAACATATTCTGCAGAGATACAGACAACGTCCTTAATACAAAGGAAAACCGGTTGACACGATGGGAATATCTTAACAAACTAAATCAACAGTTCTGGAAGAGATGGTCATCGGAATATCTCACAAGACTACAAAAACGACCCAAATGAACGAAAACATCAGATAACATTGCAGACCTGGTTCTCATACGAGAAGATAACGTTACTCCCGCAAATTGGTGTATGGGAAGAGTTCAAACAGCATACCCTGGAAAAGATGGATATGTCCGAGTTGCTACAATTAAAACGCCGTCTGGATATTTAACTCGTCCCATAACTAAAATATCTAAATTAGCTACAGATGGACCAGTAAGAACTAAGCCAAACAAAGATGCAATAGAGCAAAATCCAACAATTAAAGGTATAATCGAGAATCCAGAAACTAAAAGTATAATCGAGAATCCAGAAATTGAATGTACAATCGAGAAGAATCCAGCCGTAACCCAAAAAACACAAAAACAACTAACGTGTCACCATCTCCAGTCAACAATATTAAAACCATGAAAACTCATTAAAAAGGTTAAAATACGACCAACTTCAATCCCCATCAGACCACCAATAGAAGAACTTATCGAAAGACATCAAGCCAGAAAACGAAGAAACGAAACAACACTCGAAACTGAAACAAAAAAGGCACGCACCACAATTCCCTCGCTGATTGTGTCAATTGCACTCTCTTCAATCATATGGCCATAACCAACACGTCCCCAAGTTTCTAATGTACCGTTCACAAGCCATCCAGGACTCTACTTTGAAAATAATGGCAAAGTAAATCTTATCTCATCTAAATGCAAATGTTGACATATTACAATTTAGCTTCATACAAGAGTCAATTAGTAGGATTACATAATATGGTACACGAAATAGGCCAAGGATGCAAGATTTTGAATTCTTCAGAATGTTTCAACATATTATCAATCTTAACGACATATGTAGTGAACATCGAAGAAAGAAATAAAATCCTTTATGAGAGAGGGGGACGAGTCAAAAGATCACCTTTCGACATTGTTGGGAAACTATCAAATCAACTATTCGGAGTACTAGACCAGGACTATGCTCGTGACATTGAAGGCCAGATAGAGAAAACTAAACGAAATGATAAACATATCCGAAGACTCCTGAGAAATCAGACTTCAATAGCCGAAACTATTCTGAAAATCTTAAAAACTACAGGTCAACACACGACAAGTCAATTTAAATTACTACAAGAAAGAGTTACTAATATAACTTCCACAATGAAAAATACCATAGACAAAGTTCAACAAACCCAACTGTTAACAGTTCTAGGTCTCACCACCCATATGTATGTCACCAACATCGAAAACATTCAAGATTCATTGCTAGACGTTGTACTTAACACTCAGCATGGAACAACTCATCATCTGATAATAACTCCCGAACAGTTGAGAAAACATTTAACTGATATTTGTCAACACATACCTGCAACTATAACATTACCAGCCAGTGAACGCCCAGATCAATTACTTCAGCTATACAACCTAATGAATGTCCACGGGAGAATAACTACGAGTTACGAGTATATTATCTTCGAATGTAAAATTCCCATACTAGACTCGGAAAATTACCAACTATATAGGATAATACCCATTGCAACACCTTATCAAGAACAATTTACTTTCATTGTCTCATCATCAAATAATATTATAACCAACCTAGGCCAAGACAAATACTATCCAATGCAACAGAGCTAATTTGATAAATGTATACCGATGGAAGAAGATCTACATTACTGTTCAAAACTCCACCCATTACACAATCTACACTCCGATACATCCCGATGCGAAATCAATCTACTAAATCACAACAAGGAAATTGAAGGAAAGTGTGAAGTAGTACGAATGAAACCCAGAAAAGTGTGGATATTACTGCGGGATCTAAACATCTTCCATTACCCTAATCAATGACGGAATACTCACATTAGAACCAGGATGTCAACTAAGTTTCTATACTATGGTCATTACAGCTCAAGCATCATACACAACACGGTTAAATGCATCATTTACACCACAACTCAACTTAAGCACAATCATACCCAAACTCACTAGTGAACCAGTCGCCCAACATTCAAGCATATTAAATGTGTTTCATTATCCAGACGAGCAAGTAAGAAACCTAGAACACTCCATAAAACAATTAAAAGAAGCAGAAAAAAGTCCAGACCTAATGTCTCCTACAGCACTCACCATATCGTTCACTACTTCAGTTACACCATACTTATAATAATATTAATCATTGCATTTGTAGGACGACACCAGCAAACTCACAACCAAATTCAACTCCCGGTGCCAACACCAAGAACTTCGGTCTAGAAGACAGGGGGGAAAATGTTAAGAGTACCTATCAACAGTAATCAACAACAACATTAAACATAACACCAAATTCCCAGCAGCAACAGCAGGTGCAGTATACTGACTCACAACAATATACCTTAACTGTATAATGTGGGGCATTAAAGCGCAGTGTCATCAATAATTGTATTTCTGGTTATTATTTATGTTTTGATTTGCTTTCCATGTATTCATAATTTAATCATTCAATAGGTCAACCTAAAATTATTAATTATAAGCAATATGTATATATATAATATGACAATAAATCAGAATAAGTTTCTTAACCAAAAACGCGTGCTCTCACTCTTTGCTTCGATCCCCCACCCGCGGTAAGATCGATTCAAAGTCAACAATAGTCGGAACGGTCGATGACAGTTACTCTTCGTATGACCACGCTGCTTGCAGTTCCAGCAGTGCGTTGTTCGATCATACTGAACGGTTGGCGCTGCGGGTCTGTTAAAATAATTTTTTTTAAATAATACCAGGCGGAGGGGGCGAGCAACGGTTATTGTTAAAACTTTGTTGTTGGGATGGGGACGTCCTACTTTGTCCCAAGAGAGGTCGTGATAAAATCTGACGCGAGTTTCGGTCTTCGCCTCTTATATATTCGTCCACCTCGGTTAATTTCATAAGCTCATCTAGAGTCTCAAAATCCCGTCTCTTTATATACAAATGGTATTCTGCACGGAGACTGTCATAAATCCGGTCCACGCTTTCCAATATACTCTTGCTGGGATGGCGATGTATAAGAAATTGAGTTGCTTGGATAAACTCCTTTGCCTTTTCTTTGGCTCCTTGTTTTCTCCTCATTATCTCGTCCTCTAGTTTGTAGATATATAGTAGCACTTAGTCAGTTCCTCAACTCTTTCCATGAAGTCCAAAGCATTGCCGGAAGAGTCAAACTTTAATCCCCACTTTCTAACCGTATTCACAACTTCTGCATCGTGGTTGAGTGAGAGTATACCCACGCGTCTACGCGAGTGTTGAGATTCGGGTTGTCGACTAGGAACGGTAGTAAGTAAAGGGACCGTCTCCGGTAGCTTGGGAATAATTTGGCTTGTGTCTGGAATATTTGAAACTGAGCGAGGTGGAACTTGGAAAAAATATTTCTGGAAAATTAGGAGACCTTGGGGTTTTGTTATTATCAGTAATCTGAGTACTTACTTGTGGTCTTTCCTTGTTATAGAATGAGTGTTTCAGATTTTGCTTGTTACGAGGTTGGAGATTAAAGTCCCTGCTCGGGCGCCAGTTTGTCATGTGCTTTTTGCTTTCTAGCCGAGGTATGCTTGCCAGTCTTGCCAGGGTTGTCCTGAAGAAAACACGAAACTTCAGAGGAAAAAAGTCTTAGAACCTTATTACAAAATCTTTTATTGAAAACAACTCTTATATTTATAACACACAATATTCTTTTACTTCGGTAAATTCTGGTAGTGGTTTCTGATGATTCGGTTTGGATTTAAATCCTGGTCTCTGGTAATGCGGCTTCTGATTATTCTGTCTTTGAATATCCTCCTATTGTCCGGCCATAAGGTTTGAAATGGGAGAAAACGGTACTATGCCTCTGGAGCCGCTCAAAAACAGCAGGCTAAACGATCTGGTACATCAGCAGGTACTATGCCCCTGGTGGTACTCAAGACAACAGGCTAAAACGCTCTGGTACATCAGCAGGTACAACGCCCCTGGTGGCAATCAAACAGCAGACTAAAATGCTCTGGTACATCAGCAGGTACTGCGCCCCTGGTTGCACTCAAAACAGCAGGATAAACGCTTTGGTAGATCAGCAGGTACCGAAGCCTCTGGTGGCTGGTGGCAATTGATTTCGAACTAAAGTCCCTTACCACTGGTGGGGGGAAGCCTTAGTAAGAAATAGTTGGACAAACTATCCTACCTAAACTTTCAACGAAATACCTTACTCCGAAGCTCCGAGAAAGCAAATAAAGCTAAGTGACCAGAGCGTTTCAACTTTTCTACGACCGAAGTTAAGATAATCAATGCAACCAAATTAAATATTGTCATCTGACTGAATGTATGACCAAAAGGGTCCTTTTCGTTCATTCAAGCAGTTCCTTATGTTACATTTTCAGTAAAGACTGAATGTGAACTGTATGGATGATGAACGAAAAACTATGATGTCAATTTTGCTGTGACGTCACATGTTCGTCGTAAATGTGAATTGAATATGATGAAGTATAATTCTTAATAGTAACTAAGATTATCCAAAAGTAAGAGAGGTAGAGTAGCATGGACCGCTTCGTTAAACTTTTGAGTGATTACTTTGATTACTTTTGTTTCGTAAAAATTGACAAATAACACTGGTCGAAAAAGTTTTTGCTACAGAAACCAAATAATACTTTTCTGTAGGTTTTTGGTGTGCTGAACTTGAATCTAAAGTCAGAAAAATTCAGTCGGGCTTCGTTTTTGAGATATTCCCGTCATAGAATCAAAAAACACGTTTTTTTTGCTGTTTTCAAATTTGTATTGTAACACGTGGTAAATTGTTTCAAGAAAATTTTAAATTTTTTCTAAAAGAACTTATTTTCTTCTTTCAAGATATGTTTAAATCATTCCGATATTTCATTTCGTCTCTGAGGAATCCTCAGTTGATTGAAAGCCTTTCACTTATGATATAAATACAATGTAAGCGAGAATTGGCAAACATTTCGCAGACTTAGAGCTAAACAGCCATTTAAAGAAATAGTGTACTCAAATCAACCTTTTCAATGATATATGACACATTCGTGTTGAGAAATGGACAAGCTCCCACAAATTTTTACCCATTCCCCCTTAACTTCTATTTATATTATAAATAAAGGCTTTCAATGAACTGAGGATTACTCAGAGGCGAATAAAAATATCGGGAAGATTTAAACAGATTTATAAGGAAGAAAATAAGTTCTTTTAGAAATCATTAAAAATTTTCTTAAAACAATTTATCTGACGTTACAATACAACTTTGAAAACAGCCAAAAACGTATTTTTTGATTTTATAACGGGAAGAATATCTCAAAATATTCTCAAGAATATTCTCACTTCAAATTCGAAAAGTATTATTTTGTTTCTATAACAAAAATAAAATAAAATTTTGTTGAGGGAGATGTTTTTATCAAAAAAAAACATGTATGATTAATCAAACGTCACGAAATATTTATAATTTTTGGTCTTTTAAAAATATTTGTTTAATCCACATATAAAACCAAGACTAAATGATTTTGCCTGAACCCCCTTTCCCTCCCCAAAACGATTTTTTTTTATAAAACACCTCTCCCATGGTAGCCTATTATTTACCCTAGATATAATTACATCAACCTTCAGGCTCCGTCAGCTTGAACTCAAGTTTTGTTTTGGCCTTCTATAGAGAACCACATTTAAACAGAATAATTTTAAATATCCATTTTGTCCTCGGATCTCAGATCTCGGACTCGGATTGCATATGATTACTTTTCGTTACTTTTGGATTCGAGTACTTTTGATTACATCGATTTCTTTGATTACTTTAGTTACTTTCGTTACTTTTTTGTATGTGATTACTAATAACTTGTTGTTGCTCTTGGATGTGGGTACTTTTGGTTACTTTGGATTTGATTACTTTTGGGTTTCGAACTTCGGGGATGTAAATGAAGTAGGTAACCATTTTAACCATTTCAGGGCAGGATGGATCCAAAAAACCAAGAAAAAATAATCTTCTATGGATATTTCTTTGTTTTGGACTAAAACTTTGAAAAATATAATATTCAAATTACGAAGTACTACGAAAATTTAAACCATTCACGGAAAGAATTCTTGAATCAGATCACGAAAAATGAGCTGCAAATTACGAAAAATGAATCCCGATTTATACCTTGGCTCGTTATTTCGTAATTTGCGACTATTTGTTTGCAATTTGCAAAACTGAGCAAAATGAAGATATTGATACTTAAAATCGTTAATCAACCCTATTAAGTATCAAAAATTGCGAACAACAAATCGCAATTTGATCCAAATATTCCTCAATCGCCAATTTGTAAATTTGCAAAAAAGATTTGTGATCACCACTTTGATTTCATGATATTGCGACTTTGAAAGATCAATTTTACTCTACCTTCCATTGCAGGTATATAATTTTAATTTGACATATTTTTGATACATATTGTTTTCTTTTTAAATCCTGTATCAGCTAACATCTGTGTAAATTTTATAGTTATCAATCGAGGAACAACTAAGTTGCAATATGTTTACATATTTTTCGAAAATATTTTTTTCTTTTTAAGCTCTGCTATGACCTGTGTGCATTTTGTTGAAATCGCCTAAGGAGCAACGAATTTGCAAAATTTTGAAATTTTTTTGTAACACCCAGTTGAAAATCTTCTTCGTTTTTAAATTTTGTATCTTACGTCAATTTCTTTGAAATCACTCAAGGAATAATGAAGTTTTAAAATGTTGACATTTTTTGGAACACCCTGTTTTGAAATTATTTTTTTCTTTTTTAACTCTGTATTAGCTTTCACCTGTGTCAATTTCGTTGAAATCGCTCAGGGAACAACGAAGTTGCAATATATTGAGATATTTTTGGAACACCCCAATTTGAAAATGTTTTTTTAATTTTTTGTGAGCTATTTACTTTATCAATTTCGTTGAAATCGAATTTACGAGGGTTTTGCAAAAATAATGTTGTCACAGTAAATTGACTCATATTATATTAATGCTACCTTTCACATAAAAAAAAATTGTCTAAAACGCCCAAAAAAATAATGCTAAGAAGGAATTGTGATATGATTTACCAAAATAATTTTTTTTAACCACCTTCATGACATTATGACATCTTTTTTAAAAATATGGTTAGTATCCCAGGATAATAACTCTTTTTAGCTGCACCCTAATGTGATTTTGTTTCACTTCACAATTGTTTCCTCTAAATATACGCTTCACTCACTGAAATGATTACCTATACCTAGTTTGTAGGCACTCGTTTGCGATTTGTTTCCACAAGCCCCAACCCAAAAGTACTTAAACCCATAAGTAATCATATTTAAAAAGGAACTAAAAGTTTCCAAATCCAAAAGAACGACAAGTTATCAAATCCCAAAGTAATGAAAGTAACGAAAGTAATCAAAGTAATCAAAGTAATCGAAGTAATCAAAGTAATCAAAGTAAACAAAGTAATCAAAGTAATCAAAGTAACCAAAGTAATCAAAGTAATCAAAAGTAATCGTTGCTGGTTAGGTAATCGTTACTCAGAAAAGTAATCGATCACTTTGATTACTTGATTACTAACGATTCCTTACACCACTGTCGTCCACGATCAAATAATATTAATTTCAATTGAAATTGAATCATCATCAAGAATGATGATATTCATGTATCTATGTACATATATATACCTCTAGTTAATAAGAAGAATATTTATGAATGCCAATATGAATGCAGAATTTCTGCATAGGCATATTAATAGTATAAGAAGGATGTCTCAGTTGATGAGAGAGACACTTTTTAGACAGTCAGACAGCAGTCACAGTAAGCTGAAGATTCCCCCCCACCAGTGGAGTGGTAAGGGATCTGATGCTATATTAAATAAATAAAAATTTATATTTTATTTCAATGTGTGTTTTACTTTAAAACTTTTTAAAAACAGATCCCGGAGGATCGAATACAAAATTCGTGCGAGGTACCGTAACCGATGGAAGACCGCAATGTCTCAGACAGAGACCCTTCATGGATCGGGAGCCATGTAAGTAAGTAATTGCAATGTAATTTAAGAAAATTTGCAATAAAATACAAAAAACAAACACAATAAATCTTCATTCTCTTCAAGCTGAGTAAAAAAAATATTTCTACTTATTATTGCCATTATAAGAAATAGAGCAATAAGAATGATACATATAAATATAAATATCAGATTTCATTTTTTCCGATGGGACTACAATTTTTAATTTAAAAAACTTACCTTTTTCAACTATCAATTAAGAAACAAATTATTATTCAGTTCATTTTTGTTTATCGTTCTTAAGGCGTTTTTCATCCTCCAAAAAAAAGAAAGATCTTTGATTTAATGAAAATATAGGACCTATGAGTCGAAAGAAAAAAACCTTTTGGTCTATAGGAAAATAAAATACAATCCTTATTGATGGCATTTTGAAAACAATTGAAATGTCCCTATAGAAGAGCCATAAAAGAACAATTGTTGATGTAATATCGCACCTCAAGTGTAATCCTTGTCACAATTGCTAACCCTGATACAAATAGATAAAATAGAGTAGGTACACCTTTACCAAAAAAAAAAAAATAACTTAAATCCACATACATTCCCGAATATATTTTCTTCTCAGGGATTCATAGCAAATGACAAATCCTTGTAATCTATATCTCAATCGGCTCAGGTAAAATCATCTTTTCAGGTTTTTCGGTCGCAGATATATGTATGTATTAGTTTTGTACATGTTGTCAACTAGACACAATGGCGCAAAATTTTAAGCGACTAAAGTCAATGTTAAAACTTTTAATAGTAGGTTTGTTCGTTGAAGTTTACCCAGGGTTGACCCAAGTTTTCTTGACAACCCCAAGAGTTGTCCAAGAAAACTGGTTTTTTCGGTTCTCAAAAAACAATAAACGACTCTTAATTGTATTGTTGAGATAGATAAACAAAAAACGAAATTTGTTATAAAAATAAAAAAGGCAACCACACTTTCCATTTTCTATTTCTATTTGTTATTATTTAAGTAAATTGGTGTATTCCTTGAATTTCCCTTTTAAAAACAAAATAATTACCTGCATCAGCACGTGAATCCACAACGAAATCAAAAATGCATCAGAGCTCCTGCCACTTTGAAATTTAATTCTTTACCTCGACTCACCCCAGCAAAAAACCTAGTTCTACTTCAGGGCGAGTTCAGGGCGACCCTAGGTTTGGAAAAACATAGAATTTGCTCATCAGATTTAGTTAAGGTTTTTCAAAACACGCTTTGGGGCGACCCCAGGGTTTTTTCAAGGCTCAAGGAACAAACCTAGTAAGATACTAGCACTGATACTACTCGATACTTTCCCGTAAAAATGTATTTAGCGACATTTCAAAAATCTTAAAGGCATCGAAAAAAACCTCTTGTGCATTTATTTATTTGTGTATTTAAAGGAATAAAATGATTTGGAACGGGATTTTCAACTCAAAATACAGAATCCCTTCTAAAATATTTTGTTACTACAAAATACACAGATAAATAACTGAAAAAGAGACCTTAAAGTACTCAGTTAATTCGACGAGATCCTCGAGTTAAAGTTGCTAGATACAGGTGGGGGCAATGAGTGCAATTGCACTCCCTGGGTTAGAATGAACGAAGCATAAAATATAAATTGAATAAAATATAGGTAATCAATCAAAAATGATTTTTGTTCTATGTTGTAAAATTTATTCTTACCAGCCAAAGAAGTAATATCTCACATTCTCACCTCTCCCAGCAAGGCCTTACCTTAGATACGTTTCTGATGGTAAATAATTTTTGAGGGGCTTTTTTTAATTTCAAGGAAGCGTTTTAGGAACTTCTGTATTATTAAACTGGCAAAGAGTAGGTATACGAATACCATGATATAGATTGAATAGAAATGAGAAAACGACTTTGCTGCAGTCACTGCTCAAGAGAAGTTGGACGTACTCTTATTGTAGAACTTCAGAATAGTTTCGTCAAATATGCAATGGTTCTGTTTGCACAAGATCTTTATAATCAACGTCAATGCGTCAGTTAATTTTCTTGCAAAAGCATTTGGCGTTAACAAACACTTTCTCTAGCCTCCCAATATTTTTGTCGTCAACTCGATTTTTTCTAAGGCAGATTGATGTTTTTGAACATCTGACTTTTGCAAACTGCATTTTTGAACACAATGCTAATTTAGTAAAACTTTTATTTGCGTATTCTATCAGAAGACTTTCGCAGTTTCAGTTTGAGAACATTTATCTTGTTCCATATAAAAAATTTCACTCAAACTGGAACGACTTTTGTGGGAATATGAATAATATACCAATATGGCTACTGGTGACTCTACAAAAAATGGAATAAAATGCTGATCATTTCGGAACAACATTTTTGGAAGCAAAATGCTGAAAAAAACAATTTTTTAAACTTAAGAACGTCCTTTAACATAGCTAAAACGGCCAGTAAAAACAATAAAAAAAATGATTTTTTGGTAATTTTTTGAAAACAGGTAATTTTAATTTTCTTTTTTTAAAACCTACCCCTCGCTTCAAGGTTCTTGTGAAAAGCTGAAATATTAATGTACTCAAAGACGTTAGGTAGATAAGTTAAAAAGAGAATAGCAGTTGAGGAACGAATGTATTTTCTAGATATGTATGCTGTGACGTAAGAAAAGATAGCTATATATATTTAGCTGTTAGACGGTCAAAGCAAATGGGCATCGATTTGACTCTCTGGCGCAAAATGTTGTCCCAAATATGTCTTGATCAAGCATGTTGTCAGTTGGAGAACGAACTATATTTTGGCGGCATATGTATATTTCAATCCAAATGTCGCCTTTTTGCCCTAAAATCGCTTTATCCCGGAGCAGAAAAAAAAAATAAAGAAATTTCTAGAGGTTTTTAATGAATGGAACTTGACAATTGATAGCTTGACAGATGGAAGACGAATTATATCTTTGCGGAGAAAGTAATATTAATCTAAATGTCACGCAATTGACCTTAAATCAGGTTTTTCCGGAGCAATAAGAAAAATGAAAATTTGCAATTTTTAGAGGTTTTTCAATTCATCCACATTGTATTGTTCGATTACACAACAGCCAATGTCATGTGTTTGTCATAGTTTTTGATTCGTTTTTACTCTTGTCAATTCTGCGTCAACTTTCAGAGTGTTCGGATGTGGTAAGGTAGTTTAGTCTTCAATGTTTTAAGTGTAAATACGTTGCCGTTTTATCACGGATCATGCGTGAAATGCTCAACATCTCATGCTTTGACACATTGAGATGGAAAAGTAACTTTCAATGCACATAAGCAGTACATAAGTGCAAACTTTTTTTTAGTTTTTTGACATAACTTTTGACTTCCATTGTTTTTACTTGTGATATATTATGTAAGTACTATCTGTAAGGTATGCTTTGGATTCCTGCGAAAAAATAATTGAAATAACAATCAAACATGACATTAGGATGAAAGAGAAAAAAAAAGTAAGTGACAAAATTCTGTCTGTAGGTCTGTCTGTCTGTTTGTCTGTCTTTTCGGCTGTAGCTTAAGCGGCTGGATCAATTTTCTTAAAACTTGGTTTTAGTGATTCTGCCGGTGTTTTTTCATTTTTCTTAGAACAAAAAATAACGGTACCTGCCATACAATTTTTTTTAGCAATTTTACAAAATCTTTTTTTTCTCAAAAACGGCTCCAAAACTATTCTAAAAAAAATCGATACATTTCTTTTGGTAAAAGCTACCTTTGTACCTAAGCTGAAGATACCTCCCAAAGAAAGGAACCAGTTTTTATTTTCAATTTTATTCAAAATGGTTATTTTGCTTTCAATAATTTTCAAAGAAGCTTCTAAACAATACAGTTTTACTTACTAAATTTTTTAAAAAATATTTTTTTAATTTTTAAAAAATGTCAATACAAAAATTGGTAATTTAACATTCACAACGTAGCAAATTACAAAATTTGTTTTTTCGTAATTTGCAATTAAAATTTAGGATTCAAACTTGTAATTTTCATAGAAAAATACAACTTTTTTGGCGTAATTTACTCTCCAAAAGAATAATTCCATAACAGCATTTAAAAATTATTGATTTGATAAATATTTTCTAATTTACATTGCACACTCACTGATTTACGATTTTTTTCGCAATTTGCAACTCCATGAGATATGAGAATCATATAACGGGTGATTTTTTAGCTGGTTTGGTTTTGGCAACACTGGTTTTGACAGCTGACGTGTGTTTAGTACCTTGTGTCACTGTCAAACAGCTTCAGTTTGGTTTGCAATTTAACCATGGATCGTCTTACAAATGAACAACGCTTGCAAATTATTGAATTTTACTATCAAAATTCGTGCTCGGTTCGAAATGTTCAAAAAAAAAAAATTGTGTTCAGCGATGAGGCTCATTTTTGGTTGAATGGGTACGTAAATAAGCATAATTGCCGCATTTGGAGTGAAGATCAGCCAGAAGCATTGCAACAGCTACCAATGCATCCCGAAAAAGCCACTGTTTGGTGCGGTTTATGGGCCGGCGGCATTATTGGGCCATATTTCTTCAAAGATGATGCGAATCGCAGCGTTACTGTCAATGGTGAACGCTACCGAGCGATGATAACAAACTTTTTTTTGCCCGAAATGGAAGTTCTTGACTTGCATGATATGTGGTTTCAACAAGACGGTGCCACATGCCACACAGCACGCGAAACAATGGCGCAATTGCGAGGCGAGTTTGGTGAACAGTTAATTTCACGTTTCGGGCCGGTCAATTGGCCGCCTAGATCGTGCGATTTGACACCATTAGATTATTTTTTGTGGGGGTATGTCAAGGCTAATGTCTATAGGGACAAGCCCGCTTCGATTGACGTACTGGAAGCCAACATCCATGCATTCATTCGTGAGATACCGGCCGATATGTGTGAAAGAGTATGCCAAAATTGGACTCAGCGGATGGGCTACCTGAGACGCAGCCGCGGTCAACATTTGCATGAAATTATCTTTTAACATTAAATTGCAAGGTTCAAACTATTGATTCAAATAAATATTTCATTCATTTTTTCGAATTTTTTGTGTTTTTTTTTTTTAAGTTCTAAACCTCTTAAAAAATCACCCATTATATATAATAAAACGGCAGACACGAATTTTGTCGCACAATTTACGCTGTCTATAAAAGTCGAAGGCATATAAATTATATATCGTTGGAACGGGTTTGTTGCACAGAAGTGCAGAAAAATTTATTTTATAACTGCATCACAAAAACTAAAAAACAGTTAAATAAAATTGCGTAATAAGTGCGAGCAAGAGCGAGAGCCAAGGTAAAATTCGGGATTCAGTTTTTGTAGTTTACAGCTCATTTTTCGTGATCTGATCCAAGAGTTCTTTCCGTGTGGTCTTCTTGTCTGTTTTAAATATTCTTTATTACAATCGCTACATCCAAGATCCAATTGAGTAACTCCCTGATTGTTGAAATGTATCAAAATTGTTTAATTTCACTGCAATGGCTAATTATGATGTTTTGTCAATCAATTATTGATTTTAGCTAAGATGTCATTTCTGGATAGAAATTAAATTTTTTACCATTTCTTTTCTGCATCTTGTTGGTTTTTGATCAAATCTTTTGTTGTACAATTCCTTTGGTTTTGTTTTCATCTATGTATGTGCAATCAGTAAAGATAATCTTTTAAAACTGAAGGATGGAAGCATAGCTTTCGGAATGAACATTTAAATAAATAATTTGTGTGTTTGAGTTACTTAAAATAACATCTTTAATTAAAGTTAATTGAATTAAGGTGTGAAAAACTAGGGTTAGGAAGTATAGTCGATTTAAGGGTTTGTGGGGAACTAGACACTACAAATTGATCTTTGAAAATTTGCAAACATATTTGCAATCACTTCTGAGTTATGATAACTATTATAATTTTCAAAAGACAATAAATCAATAAAAAGTGCCCAGATATCTTTTAATGGAGTCCATTGTTACGTGTTGTGGGACATTTGTACGAAAAATCGATGACAAACTGTTAGTTGGATTCAAAACTGTTGAAACTAGTTTTAATATTTTTTTTTTTTTAAGAAGATACATCAACATATCTTTACGCTATAAAATAATAATTTTTGAAAAATTTGCAAGTATTTTGGCGCAGTCTCAATTTTGCTGCGGGTTATGTGAGGGAAATCTAAACTATTATTGCCTTAAATTTGTGATGTTAACAACACATAATTTCAGCAAAACCTGAATTTGAAAATGTACCTCCACTTAATAAAATAGAGTTGTTGGAGACTATGATGTCACCAAGCACAAGATCCCTCAACACGTCCTCCAGCTAAAATAAAATATTAATGAAACAGAACAGAATGTAAACAGAACAAAACAGAATGTCAAAGCAAAATAAATATGTAGTCAATGTCAAAAAGGTCGCATATAAAATAAAAAAGGTGGATATAACTTTGTCATGTTATCCAGTTCAGTTATCCCTTGATTTCTCCATTTTTGTAATGCAATAAGACATTTAATTTTAAAGTCATTTTGTTCTTCATTTTTGTTAGGACTTTTTTGTAATTTAAGAACTAAAATTAAGTTCCAGAGCTAACATTTTGGTCCTTCGAGACTTCCAAAAAAAAAAAATTTAATCAAATCGGAAGACGGATTGAATAACTTTTTCTTGTATAAAATTCCAAGCATCATCTCGAGACTACAAGGATAATTGTGCAGTGCAGTGTGTGTGTGCAACAAATTCTTGAAGATATCCCAGGTGATTTGAAGACAATCATCAAAACACAAAGAAATTCCAAGTGATTACACATTTTCTTCTTTATTGTACTCGATATCATTTTAAAAAATAACATACACAATATACATATATATAAAATGGAACAAAAAGCGTTAGATAGAATCTACAAGAAACTAGTGAGAGATCAAAGCAATTTTGCAAAAGCTGGTCTCACTCGCAGAACAGCAAATTATATCGCGGGGCGTTTAGCGCTGTTAGCCGACGACATAAATGCGGCTAAAAATCATCACCAGAACCTTCAAAGAAGAGGACACTGAAGCCTACAAAGATCTAAAAAATATTTTCGATAAAATTAGTGATTCATATGTGATTTATCGTGGGAATTTGCTATACGTAGCCGAAAAATTAAAAAGAAGAAAAGAATCAAGTGTGTTAGGAGAAGCACAGAAACTTTTAGCTCACCTTAGCATAGATAATGGCAACTATACCAAAGCATGGACAATTCTCACAGACAGATACGATCACGCACGGTTCTTAGTAAACACTCAACTCAAATTGTTGTTCAATCAGGTTCCAATTAGCCAAGAAAGATCAGAGTTAATCAAACAGTTGCTAGACACATCCGCAGAAGTGCTCCACAGCTTGAAAAATTTGAATATGCCGGTAGATGAGTTGGACCCACTGGTTATCTTTGTTTTGTTACAAAAACTTCCAAGCAAAACGCAACTACTTTGGGAGGAGCGGTTAGCTGCTAGGGAAAAACCAAAAGACCTGCCCATATTTTTAGAATTTTCCCAATTTTTAGAAATGCGTTTTCGTACTTTGGAGGCGGTGAATTCCCAACCAGGCAAAATTGCAGCTGAGTCGTCAAAACAAACACTTCATAGAAGTACTTTTCACTCGCAGACAAAAAATCATCAACACTCTTGCCAAATTTGCAGCAGGGGTTTTTAAAAATAAGCAACGCCTATCGTCAGCAGAATGTTAACAATTTAGGCCTCTGTTCCAATTGTTTAGCGTACAATCACAAGTCAGATCAGTGCACTAGTAATTAAAGATGCTATTATTGCCAGCAACCACACCATTCTCTGTTCCACATAACAAACAATATTTTTTTAACACTTCAAATTCTATGAGTGTAGACAGCTTAGATCAAGCTGCAACCTACAAACAAAGGCTCATCATAAGTGCATGTGTTAGTGGTTAGTAAAATAATGCAAACTAACACATGCTTACAAATAACTACAAAAAGAACACAAAATTATACAATAAAAAAAAACATTGGAAGTATCTTAATAGATATATAAGACGTTAACGATTGTGGAGCACTGGTTCGAAACAATGTTTTCAAGCCCATTTTACCTATATTTAAGTCAACAGAGGAAGCATTTAAATTGAAAAGCTTACACATACGGCTTCAAGGTTCATGAATTCCGTAGTTAGTACGATGAAAATCGATATGTAAAAGTTCAAATCTTCGCAGGTGATGAGATCCTCTGCGATAATTTATGCCAATACAGGCTAACAAGTCAGGAGCATCAATCTCTCCATTTAAAAGTTGCTGAAGAAATATTAAGTCATTATTAACCCGCCTATGATGTCAAGTTTGGACCTGCAGCAGCTGGATCCGATGTTCATATGGTGGAAGGTTATATGGATCAGCCCAAGGGAGACCTTTCAGGGCAAAACGAATGAATTTATATTGTATTGATTCAATACGACTTTTATGAATTTCATAGAAGGGTGACCAAACTTGAGAGGCATACTCAAGATGAGGTCTTATATAACAGTTATATAGAGAAAGGGTAATATACGGGTCGTTAAATTCTTTTGCTCAACGTTTTATAAATCCAAGCATAGAGCTCGCTTTTCTTACAATGTAATTTATGTGTTCTGTGAATTCTAAATTAGAACTAAACTGAACACCCAAATCCTTGAAACTAAAGACACAGCATAGTTTGTGCTGCAAAATAGAATAATTATAAGCACTTTCAACTCGTTTTCTTGAGAAAGTTATTGTTTGGCATTTAACAGGGTTTACGGGTTTACGTTAAGACCGTTTTTATCACACCATAGACTAAAGCTGTCAATATCATTCTGCAAGAGACTGTGGTCATGATCAGCTCTTATTGTCTTGAAAATATTCATATCATCTGCAAATATAAGAATTTCACTAGAACGTATAGATGAGACAACATCATTTATAGTGAGAATGAATAGAAAAGGGCCCAAATGACTTCCCTCAGGTACACCCGAGAGAGCGTTAAATGGGTTTGAGAGAGAGTGTTGAAATTTTACCTGGTAGGATCTATTTCCCAGGTACGATTTTATATAATCTTTATAAAAAGGTGGAAAGCCGAAAGCTTTAAGTTTGAATAAAATAATATTGTGACTAAGTTGATCAAATGCTTTAAAAAAGTCAGTGTAAATGCAGTCAACTTCACAACCATTTTCTATAGCATTGGAGCATTTGTGTAAGAAGGTAAGGAGATTTGTTACCGTTGATCTTCTTTGCATAAATCCATGCTGTTTTTCACATACTAAATTTTGTACTATGAAATGCCAAGCTTTCACAAATAACTTTTTCGAAAAGCTTCGGTATACAAGACAATTTTGATATAGGCCTATAGTTTTTAATATCGTTCCTATCACCCTTTTTGAAAACTGGAGTTAAAAATGAGGTTTTTCCATAAGCAAGGAAACTTCCCTGATTTTAAAGAAAGCTGAACTAAAGATTGAAGGGGCTGAAATAATATATGTCTGCACCTTTTTAATACTATTGGGGGAACTCCGTGTGGACCAGACGAGTAATCATCATTTAACAATGAGAGATATCCTAAAACAGTGCTCTGTTGCACAGGTATATTATTACAATTCGTTTGGGAATAGATATGTAAATTTTTAAAATAACTTTCGTCAACAACGACAGGCATATCAACGAAAGAATAGCGAAAATTATTCGCAAATGCGTTGCAAATATAGGTATTATTTTATAGCGAACAGTTTTCGTTCTTCTTTGTGTTGACAAATTTCCAAAATGACTTAGGATCCTCTTTTAAACAACTTCCCATTTCATTAAAATACTTAGTATAAAGTGATTTTGAAAGAGTTTTGAACTCTTCAAAAATTGCAATATAAGAACTGTGATCAATTTGTGAATTAGTTTTTAAGTAAGTTTTCCACGCCCTATTACTCTTGTTACGGAGTGATCTGAGCTCCTTCGTATACCATGCATGGCAAACGTTCGAGTTTTTCGATATTTTTAAGGGTATAGAATCATTCATACAACTATAAAATATTGAATAAAAAAAAAGAAACTGCTTCATCAATATTAGTATTAGCTGTAAGTCACTAGTACTAATTTTATCAAGTAAAAAAAAACTCCGATTGTGCAGAATTTAAAGAAGCTTCTTGGAATGATTCATCTTCAGAAGAGACCCAATCTATAAACGGTAGATTGAAATCACCCAGAAGTAAAATATTGCTGTTAGAGCAATATAAGTCCATTACAAAATCTAATCTTCAACCATACTTACAACCAAATCAGCCAACTAATTCATTCATACAATCACAAAGACAGCATCTATCTAGCTCTTACATACCAGGTCGAGGTTCTGTGCCGCAACGACAAATGTATCTTCCTTCCACCATAAATTCAGATGCTCCACAATTCACTACATGGACATACCATCTCGCGATCCACCGACGCAGGTTTTGCTGGTTACAGCCATAGTTAAGGTTAGATCTTTTACAGAGGAAACGCATACATTCCGAGCACTTTTAGGTTTGGGTTCGGAAGCAACTTTTATAACAAAATTAGCTGTCCAAATTTTACGATTGAAGCCGAGCCGCACTCATGTTGAAGTTTCCGGGTTGGGAATGGTTACCAGTGGCGCTTGCGATAAGGTTGTCGACATTTTGGTTAGATCACGATATACAACCTTCGAAATCGCCGTCCAGATCTTCATTTACAAGTCACTATCTGGCCATCTCCCGGCCCGTAGGCTTCCAATTGATGATTGGAGGCACCTTGATAACCTGCTTTTGGCTGATTCAGCATTTTATTTGCCATCACAAGTTGACATATTATTAGGCAGTGATGTATTGACCGAGATCTTACTACCTGATTAAGTACGACCACAGGACAAAATATTACCAATAGCGCAGAAAACAAAATTTGGGTGGATCGTTTTTGGAAAAGCACCACTTGAACCAAGCCCCATTCACAGTTTTCTTCAAATAAATGATATCGATGAAGAACTTCAAAGATTCTAGCAGCTGGAGGAAGCTCCTTTCAAGGACTTGAAAACTGCTGAAAATATCGAATCTGAAGAACAGTACCAGAGAAGCGTGCGGATGTTGCCAGATAGTCATTACCAAGTAGCCCTTCCGTTTAAAGGGAACACCTTTCCAGTCTTGGGAAGATCCTATGAAGGTGCCATTCAACGGTTCAGATTTCTAGAAAAACGCCTCGCAGAAAATATAGAACTTTGCAACCAATATGCGGCATGTCTTCATGAATATCTGAAACTGGGTCACATGGTTGAAGTTGGGGAAAAATCTCTTGTCAACATCAATCACAACTTCTTACCTCATCACGCCATCTTGAAAGAAAGTAGCTCTACAACTAAGCTGCAAGTGGTCTTCGACGCATCCTTTCGAACAGCAGTGAGCAGATCGAAGCTGCCTGAACGATCATTTGGTAACAGGTCCATCTCTACAACAAAATGTCATAGATGTTATCTTACGATGGAGATTCTATCACTATACTTTCTCAGCCGACATCGAGAAAACGTACAGGCAGATTTGGGTCGGAGAAGAAGATTCATGTTACCAGTTAATTTTCTGGCACAAAAATCCTTCAGATCAGCTCAAGATATTTCGTCTAAAGACAGTCACGTTTGGAACTGCAGCAGCTCCATATCTCGCTATTCGAACCTTGATGGAGGTTGCTAAACAGGCTGAACAGATTCATCCCAGAGCGGCCAAGATGATTCAAGATGAAATGTACGTGGATGATTTATTCTCAGGAGCCAGGGACGTGCCGTGGTGTTTTCAGTAGGGTGTGCGCTAACTTGTTTTTCTATAAAACAAGCTTGTGTCCACAGAACCAACGCACGTTCCAAAACGAACCTGTTTTCAGACACTTAGTGCCCGAATAGAATAGAGTGCTGCAACTGGAGCTTTAGCTTTAGCTGGAATAGCTGCCAAACAATTTCAAACCGTTCATACGACTACAGCTGCGTCGTGTTGTGTTCGCATCATTTAATTTGTGTGTATTCAACATTTTGATAGATATTCCAGCTACAGCTCCAGTTGCAGATCTGTCTCTATTCTGTTCAGCCAGTTAGTCGTTGCAAAGAAATAATTCTAAAAAACTACAAAACTACAAAACTCTCTTACTATTAGTTTGTTGTAATCAAGGTCAGCAAAAGTAAAGCTCAGCCACAAACACAACGGGAATAGGTTGTTGAAACTCTTTTCATTTAATCAAATAAATTAAATAATATTTGAAAATTATTGTAATCATATTTTATATTTGTTTTATCAGTTTTATTGTTTTTTTTTTTTTGATAATTCTGAACATTTTGGGCCAGAAAAAAATTCTTACTGTAAAATTCAATCGCCGCAATTATTATCCTATTAATTTCCGAAAATGTTGGTTTCTTAATAAGTATCAAATTTATTGAAAACAAAAATTGATACTTTAAAAATTGAAAATTAAATTTCAATAAGTTTTTAAAGCAATTATGATATATTTCGCTTTTTATGTTGCTATTTTACTTTTCTTGTAATATCTAAAAAATGTGTATTCATCTTTTGTATATTTTAAATGTTTAAACTTCACAAAATCAGAAGACTTCCTTTATTTTTTTACTAAGGTAAAAATTCCCAAGCAAAGGAATTTTTGTCACGATCCCCAAGCACTGTAAATTAAATATAATCATTCACCATCCATCAATACTGGAACAAATACAGACCATAGAACAGATACAGAATTCTCAACGTAGCGAAGTGCCGAATGATGAACCGTGGTGCGCTCGATGAAGAAGAACACCTTGCTATCTAAATTGTTATGAGGAAGAATGAACTTTGTGTCGTTTTGTTGTTATGTTTTGTATGTGGATTTTCTTTACCTCGGTGCGCTAAAGTAAGTAGAACACCCTGATGGGTGAATTTTTCGTTTCCTTGAGAGGAAATGCTTTGACTTGCCGAATGAAGAACGAATGTGCGCTTGATGAAGTTGAACACCGAGCCATATAGATTAACGAGAATGAACTTCGTGTTGTTTTTGTTTTAGATTATTTTGTGTGTGAATTTTGCTTTTGGTGCGCTTAATTTTGAAAACATCCATGATGGTTTTTGTTTGTTTACTTTTACTGGTAGGAAGTTTGAATGATTTTGTTTTGAATTGGTGTGTATATTTTTTTGTTTGGGATATTGATACAGGTGAAATATTGAAAAGAAAGATAAGTAAGGTACATCAAGGAATTTTGGCATGCATGAAAATTAAGATTTTGGTTGGGTGTGCAGAGAACACCTGCGCACCTTCCAATAAACGTCCCTGGCTGAGCAGATACCATTCAGGAAGCTGGAGAAAAGGCGAGAGAGATTAAAATCGTATTACAGGAGGCAGATTCTAACTTACGTAGGTAGACATCGAACAATGCGAACCTTATTCAAGAAATACCTGTAAAAGAACGTGAGTCCTCATTTTCAATACCATTTGAAGGTTCGAAACAAGTCAAAACCTTGGGCATCCAATGGCTTCCAATCGATGACCAATTCTGCTTCCAGTTTATTCCTGCAACCAGCCCACAGCCAACAAAAAGATTCACCTTGTCGACAATCGCCCGCTTGTATCACCCAATGGGATGGATATCCCCATCTATTCTTCAGGCGAAATGTTTTATGCAGCAACTGTGGCTCCGAAAACTGTCTTGGGATGGGGCAATTGATCCGTCCATTTTGTTTGAATGGAACACATTTTAAAATGATCTGCATGCAATTAATAATATCAAACTTCCGCGATGGATTGACGTGGTCAGTACTTCAAACAAAGGCGAGCTCCATGGGCTTAGTGATGCCTCGGAAAAGGCGTACGGTGCTGCAGTATACCTACGATCAAAGGATGAGCAGGGAAAGGTTCACTAGCATTTGATCATTTCCAAATCAAAGGTGGCACCTGTGAATCCAGTTAGTCTCCCACGTCTGGAGCTTTGTGGTTCACTTTTACTTGTCAAGCTTCTTGATTTCACTTCGCTCAAGTTCTCCAACGAAATGACCTAACGATGTACGCCTGGACTGACTCTATGATAACCCTCAGTTGGATTCAAGCACCAGCGTCAAGAATAGTTAGAAATAGACAATCCAGCAGATTTGGCATCCCGAGGTGTGTCACCATCTATATTGGTACACGCCACTCTTTGGTGGAATGGACCCTCCTTCTTGTTGTCAAATTTGAAATTCCTGAGTTACCTTCAAATTTGAATACACAAGAGGGGACGAAAAGTATTCACGTTCACCACACTGAATTAAATGCACATAATATGATTTCACTAATAAAACGATTTTCAAATTTAGGTCGGCTTGTCAGAATCTTAGCATATTGTATGCGTTTCGTCAACAATGCTCGCAAACCATATAATACCAGAGTCTCTGGTCCCTTATGTCCAGAGGAAACGAATAAGGCGCACAACAATTGTACGATGCATTCAACACGACATGTTTCCCAAAGGGATTTGCTGGGCCAGAGGCATGGGAGCACTCAATCCGTTCACAAATAGTGAAGAAAAGAAATCATTCGCGTCGGTGGAGGGCTCAAGCACACAGGCTTTTCATACAACCAACAGCACCCGATGATTTTAGAATCTGGACATCATCTGACACAGATGATAATTCACGATGCACATTTGAAGGCGCTACACGGTGGATTACAACTAATGATCTGCTTTCTTCGAAATAACTATTGGATAATAAACATGAAGCGTGTGGTAAAAAAGTACATTAATAACTGTACCATTTGTTACAGGTTTTGTAGCAAGGCAGCTCAGCAGTTGAAGGGAGAGCTACCAGTTCCAAGAGTTAGAATTTCAAGACCGTTTACGCACGTCGCAATTGATGGATCTATCACTATAAGAGCATGGAAAGGACGCGGATATAAATGCTACAAGGGATACATCTGCATTTTTGTCTGCTTATCTACAAAAGCGATACATTTGGAAGCTGTCAGTGATCTGACAACACAGGCTTTCTTGGCAGCATTTCATCGAATCGCAGCACGCAGAGGAGTTTCAACCCATGCATACAGTGACTGCGGAACAAACTTCGTAGGAGCAGAGGCTGAATTAGGTCAACTACTAAAAACTGCTATGCATGGTTAAAAAAAGGTTGCTGAGGTGCTATCCACGCAAGAAACCAAGTGGAATTTCAGTCCCCCGGCTTCTCCCCACTTTGGTGGACTGTGAGAAGCTGGAGTTAGGAGTGTAAAATAGGATTTCAGAAGAATCACCGGGAACTGGACGTTAACGTTTGAGTAGCTCGCCGCGCTTCTGACACAGATAGAAACGTGTCTCAATTCGAGACACGCCTAAAATTTCACATGAATAATAACCTAAACACAAAATAAAGGCAACTTTCCTGCATTATTGGTTTTTATGCAAACGACTCAATATAAACACTCAATTACAACATACAGTCCACTCAACTAGTCCAACGACACTCCGAATCTCACTCAATAAACACAAACATACACACACTTGCACAAACGCACAAATTATGCATATGAGATTTCATTTCACAAACGTCACAAATGATTCTTGATTCCATCGAATAAAACAAAAAAAATCAATCGAATAAATAGAAATCGCCAAAACTCTACGAGAAATGATTTTAAATTTGTCTATTAACTCGCCAATACAATAATTTGAGCTATCGCTACGTAGTACAGGTAAAATAGTACAGAAAAGCCTTCGAATTAAAAAAAAATTGGTACCATCATGAAACTCGGTAAAAACGTTTCATGTACCATGAGAATGAAGAATAAAAAGAGTCTATAAAAATATTTCATATGGGAACGTGTTTTTCTAGGGGGAGAGGGGGAAAATGTATGGTGTATGAAATGGGAAAATTTCCCTTGGTACAACTTAGGCATATGACACATTTTTTTAAGGTAGTTTTTAATGCTAAATTAAATGACATAAAAAGCAAATTATGATAAATGAATCGTTGATGCCAATTGGCATTCGGTAATATTTAACTTTTATACTGAAAACGTAGTCATTCTTACATAAAAATGTTAATAACTTTTTTCACGGATGTCGTATCGATTTGTTTTGTATTTCATTTAATTTAGCATTAAAAACTACCTTAAAAACATGTGTCATATGCCTAGGTTGTACCAACATAATTTTTTCCGTTGGATACACCACAAATTTACAATAACAGAAACAACAGATCGAGAGGCTTATTATTATCATTGTTTGTCATTGTTTTTTTTTTGTTGGTCTTTTGTTATCTTTTCAATCTCTGTTATCTCAATTAATAACTAAAATCTCTTTTCATGTTTGCTTATTAATTAAATGCTGTAACAATAACAATATAAGTTTGACAAAAAGTGATTCCGAAGGAAACTACAGTGCGCAACAGTGAAGCGCATCTCCCGGGTGGGGGAGAATGGAGACTATGACGTCACCAAGCACAAGATCCCTCAACACGTCCTCCAGCTAAAATAAGATATTAATCAAACAACAGAATGTCATAGCAAAATAAATATGTAGTCAATGTCAAAGAGGTCATGTAAAATAAAAAAGGTCGATATTAATGTGTCATGTTATCCAGTTCAGTTATCCCTTGATTTCTCCATTTTTGTAACGCAATAAAGCATTTGATTATAAAGTAATTTTGTTCTTCATTTTTGTTAAGACTTTTTCGTAATTTAAGAACTAAAATTAAGTTCCAGAGCGAACAAGAGTATTTTCCTAAAGACTTCTTAAAATTATGACCAAATTAAAAAAATTAAAAAACTTCTAGATAAATAATATCTTATATCAATTAATACTCCGTTACGCGCGTGACAAATTTGTTACGTGCGATTCACGTAGGAAATCAATATCTAAAAACCCTTTGTTTAAAGCTGTACTTGCAAATACTTCGCCACCTCCAAAGGAAAACGGCCCTGGTATGAATGACATTTTCATGCTTTGTTTTCAGGTAGCTCTAAATGCAATTATTTGGACGATATTATTTCTTTACATTAAGTTTCAAACAAAATATGGAAAAAATGTCTAGCAATAAGGTTTTACATCAAAATAGTAGTAAAACTAAATGTTTTTTGTAATAATTAGTGTTTTTTCCTCAAACCATATGTTTTTACCTAAAAGGATATTTGAACACTAAACAATGTGCCCTTATAGACATTCTATGCATAGAAATTGTCAAAAAATGTTTAAATATTTTCATAAATTTATTTATGTTAAATCCTAACAGATGTGTCATAAGAAATTGCTAACTTTAAAATAGTTTTATCATGAATATTTATCCTTATTCTAACAGAATACAAGGAACAAAAACGCATCTTCGTAGGAATACTCTGATGTTAATTAAGGCTAACAAAATTTAACCATCATTTATTATTCATTGTTAACAAGTTTGTTTAAGACTTTATATAGTTAAAGGCTTGCAAGCGTTACGTTTGGGACAACTTTTGATATTGGATTTCAAAAAATCTATTCAATGTAAATTTAATATTCCTTCGGATTTAGATTACAGCAGATAAACCCTGTTTACCAATATATCTTATATTTCTGAAACTTTTTTTAAAATGGGAGTTAGTTCAAAAATTGTAGGTACTTTCAACGTTAGTTACTTGCGAGATTGGCAAAAACCCTTTAATTCGAACTTAAAATAATATATAAGTTTTGTTTTGTTTTGCAAGTTTTTATTTTTTTATCAAATATCAAATTGCCTCTTGTTTTGATAAAATTTACTTTAAACCATAAATCATAAAAGCAACATCTGAGCAACAAATTGAATTGTTCATATTGAGAAAAAATCAGATATGAAAATGAATATGGAAACAGGGTTTATTAAGTAACCAAGGGTTATTTTTTAAAAAATCAACTTGCTTAATTAGGTAAGCACAAGAAACATCTTCAACCAAGATTTAACTCAGATATAACTTTTTAAATTTCACACCTGATTGATTAGCATTTATTATTATTATTTGTTCTTTTATTTATTATTACTTTTTAAGCTAACAGAATGTACAATATTTTTAATTTATTATAAATGAGAATAGTGAAAGAAGTAAGTAATATAAAGTAAGAAATAATAATTCAACAGTGTTCTTCGTAACTCATTCAATAAAAAAGCAAAAAAAGAATAAAAAGGAAACATTCTTTAGCAAGGACTTTAGCGAATGATCCATTGTTACGGTAAGATTTACCGCAACAAAAACCTCTCTTCATTCGGTTCTTAAAACTTTCTTCTGACTATGTTGTTTGGTCATAGTCTAACTTTCGTTATCTGTTTTCCCCTTCACCCCAAGCAATCCCGTTTTTCGACTCTCAATTTCGTCCGTTGTCCTCATGGAGCTTGAGAGTGGCTCGGGGAGGATGACAAAATAGGTACATCATCGATCTATATTCTTTCGTGCTGACCCAGCGGACGGACAGATGGAAACATACACACACACTTAAATGTGGATTTTGAACAACACAACATAAATATTAATTTAACTTCTTTTATTAAACATGGCAACAAGCCCAACGTAAAATTTTGAACTTTAACTCTAACTTTTAATAAACATCGACCGCATAAAAGAATGGAACGCTAAACGCTATTCCCTTCATTTCCCCCAAATCTGCACAAAGGTCCACCGAATAGTAGATTGCGCGTTCGTTAGTTTGATTTGAGTATTTGCCTTACTCCTTCATTTCCTCAGAAAAGATTTAAAAATTGGTAATTGAAAATATTCTTCCTCGAATAATTTTCAAAAAGTTAGAAATGTAGAGTAGCTGAAATAATGCTCAGAATTATGTTTTCAACTTTTTATAGTTTTTTTGTTTCCTTCTCAAAATTTGTTATTGTGAATATGTATTGCTCCGGCCTTGGATTCGTCAAGTTTTGGGACGACACCAACAACTTGGGGAATCCACTGAATGTGTGAGTGAGAGATAGTTTCGTTGGAACTCAACCTCGGAGTGTAACCGTAACAGAGTTCCACGAAATCAATATTTATGAGTGTGAGAATGTGTGCGTGAGAGAGAGGCCGGTAAAGACAAAAGGCTAGGCAAAAACAACCACTTCTTGGTTTACCTCTTAAGCCGAAAGAGGTTTCAAGAAATTTTGGAGAAAGGAAAAAAATATAGAAAGTTGAGAAATTAAGAAAAAAATGAGTGTTGAGAATTTTTAATTTAGAAAAGTGTTTTGAAGATTATTTGAAGAAGGAGTAATATCATAGTGGGAGGAAACTTTTTTGGAGAAAGAAGTTTTATGGTGTATCGCCAGAGCGGGGTGAAAAGAGCATTAGAAGAAAAGAAGGAGGAAGAGGAAAAAGGATTTTCAAAACCAAAAAAAAAGATAAGTAGAGTGGAATTTAGTTTTTCTTTAAATTCGTTTGGAAAATTTTTGTTTCCCATTATTCCAATCCCTATAATTTTGGGACTCGTGACCTTTTTTAACGTAGTTTGCATTATCCGTTTTCATTTCGGAACCGAGTGATAGCGGTCCATTCTTGCGGCGTTGGTTGTCCTTTGTCTGATTCACCATTTTGTTTTATCTTTGTTTAATTTTCTTAATTTGTTCTTCGAACAATTTTTTACTTTGTTTATTTTTTTTATCTCGAAAAGATTCTGGGTTTTAATCCAGGCGTAAGCCAAGGTTTTCCATACATTTTTTAAATAAATCTTTAAAGTCCCCCTAAGGGAATTATAACCCATTTGTTTTCTTTAAATTTATTGAAGAAACATTTTCAGCTACCGGTCAAAGCAAACGACCATAAAAGTTTCCTGGCGCCCACCCTTTAGCGTAAGTACTTACGCCCCTACTCCTACCTTTATAGTATTTACCTTTTTTTGCAATCAAAACTTTTTTTTATTCGACTCATTAGTTATATACTTTCTTTAATTCCCATTAAAATTCGGCGAACCCACCCCCAGCTGACTAGCCGGTTGGCTGCATCGTTGTTGCAGTTTGTTGTTGCAGTATTTTGTCTTCTTTTTTTTCTCATCTTTCTTCGATCGTTTTGACAATTGTTAATTCGATCATATTCTTCGCGTGTGCCGGTTGCACATTTTACTATCTTAATTTTTAATTCGTTTATTTATTAATTTTAATTGGATTCGCAAAATCCATAGTTCGCGGTCTTTAAGTATTTCGTGAAAATAATCATCCTAATCGTCTTTTAAATTCGGTCGAAAATATTGCAACACCATAAATAAATTAGAAATTAAAATAAAAAATAAATAAATAAATTAAGTATACCCTAAAAAATTTCTGTTGAAAATTGCTACAGTTATTGTATGCAACCGGTCCGTTACAATAATTGTAGCAATTTTCAGCAGTAATTCTCGGTGTTTTATTTTCAACATCTGGTTGAAAGGTGAAATGCTGAATTTGTATTAAAGCACTATATCGTATATCGTATATGATGTATCGTAAAGATCGTATGGCAATCTTAATAATCAATATTTGGTGAAAAATAAACATTCATAATATAAAATTCACTTTTAGGTGTTGAAACGCCAACATATATAGTCGAAAAGTCACCAAATATTCGTTTATATACATCCAATTGGCCAGTTTATATTTCTTGAGCGCTCAGTATTTTTCCTCAATTTTTTGACAGAGCAGGACCAGGAGAGTAGAATATAAACAGTATTCCTCACATAGAAGTCAAAACAACTCTCTTTTTCTTTTCTTCTTATTTAATTCACTGCGACAAAAAATAATGGAGCAAGCGAATCCAAAAAATTTCAGTCTCAGTTTTAAGGGGAAAAGTGAGGAAGTTTTGAAAGGAATCTTGTTTATATTTCTGGCTAAATTTCTCGTTGTAAATAAGCAAATATCGCAATTTTTTCAACATAAATGTTCAAAAACAAACAATAACCTTGGAAAATTAATTGCAGAATGATTTTTATTTTTAAATATAGAGGGTGATTGGTATAAGGTGCACCAAAAAGCTAGAGCAATTAGGTTGGGTTAAGACAAGAAAAAAATCGTATGGGAGGGGGGTCTTTTTCCCCCGTTTAGGCAGGAGGGGCAATTTTCTTAAAAAAATTACTTAAAACAGAAAAAAGAAATATTTAAATTC
Organism: Dasysyrphus albostriatus; assembly: GCA_946251815.1. NCBI lineage: Eukaryota > Metazoa > Arthropoda > Insecta > Diptera > Syrphidae > Dasysyrphus > Dasysyrphus albostriatus. The sequence goes on from OX276335.1 coordinate 100,702,357, forward strand.
AATGGTACAATTAAAATACCATGCTATACCTTTTTGGAAAGCCAGAAATCTCTTCTTTGATTTTCATTTTAAATTAAGTTGTGTTAATGAACAGTTTTTGAAAAATTAATTTTCAAACTCGAAATTAAAAAAAAAAAAACTTTCAAATCAATTTTTTTCAAAATTTTATGTATTAAAGTGTAATTTTTATTTTCAAAATTCAATGCTCTTATTGATTTTCAATAAAAAACAGAAAACCAGATGTTAAAATGTATCTTAGTTTTTGAGAAATTAAAAAAAATAAAAGTACTTATTTCCAAGAAAATTCCTTTTTTTGTTCTATCTTTGCATAAATACCATTAGTTTTATTAGCAAGTAATACAAAAAATAACTTTATTAACTAGTAATATTTTAAGTATCTGTTACATTCTAGCCTATTCTAATTAAAATAAATGATGTTATAAGAAATTTTCGATTTGATCCCCACTATTTAGAAGCCAAAGGTTGTATCTTCTTCTTATGGCTGCAGATAAATTTAAGTCCGCCAAATTCTCCAGCAACTTTAATGGGTTGTTTAAACTGCGCTTCATCTGTCCAAACTATCCTTTTAAAGTAATTGTGCTCTGTTTCTTCTCTCAGTAATAGCGTTCTTCAGAATTCAGTCTTCAAAATTTTATCATTAGATGTCAATTCTTGCACTGGGGTAAAGTGATATGGGTGAAGGTCATCGGTATGAATCACTGTCCACACGCGGCCTTAAGGCAATCCAAGCATAGTTGCTATTCTTCTGGTGCTAAGGATGGGATTACGTCGTACCAAATACAAAATCCGTTTCTCCTTCGAGTCTCCAGTACTCCATGTTTCCGAAGACGGTTGAGTTGTCTTGCAAAAAGGGAATAGTGGGGACATCTCCTATTGGGGAACCATTCAGCGTTCAATCTCTGAGCTTCCCGACTGGAACCATCCGCTAAACCGTAGCAATAGTGCACATCTGTCAATTCTTCCTGAGAGTTTGTATTGACGATTTGATACGCAATTTAGAAAGTTTCAAGTGGAATGTCTTTCCATATTTATTTGTGGTTAGGTAAAACTTATTTATTTTTTTTTTTTTATTTGGTAGAGGTAATCCTTTTATTTTGGGTAACAGGTAGACGTGTAGGTCAATTTTGTTAAATTGAACACACGCCTCAATAAAAAGAAGTTTTTTTTTTTTTTATCCGATGGAAATCTTCAAAAGACACTCGGTAAGAATCGGTACCAAGTAGTGTGGGACTCTTACCGCACTAAAACCACCGGTGAATCAGGACCAATCTATGAAAGATCGACAAATGATTTTTCTTTCTTAATTTATCAGTCCCATTGTGGGAAGTTTAAGTTATAACACTTTCCATAGCTTTTAGACCATCAGCTCATGAGGCTTGGTTCTTCTTAATCTCCGAACATTGTCTCGTACATTTAAGACGGTCTCCATTTCGGAGTTGGTTTGACTTAGCAGTCGCTGATTGTGTGATACAGCGTGTTTTTAAGCACTTCTGTAACCATTTCAATTTGAAGGTCACGATGTAGATCGCTATTTCTTATATACCAAGGGGCATTAATGATTCCGCGAAGGACCTTGCTTTGGAATTTTTGGATGGGTTCAGCATTTGTTTTCTTTGTAGGCCCCATAGTTGGATGCCATATGTCCAAACGGGTTTCAGTACTTGCTTATATAACATTAGCTTGTTCTGGATAGATAGGTCAGAGTTCTTTCCTAGTAACCAGTACATTTTTCTGTACTTCAAGTTTAGTTCGTCTTTTTTCTTTTTGATGTGCTCTTTCCATTTCAGCTTTGCATCCAAAGTCATTCCAAAGTATTTGGCAGTATTGGAGTAATGTACTGTTGTACTGTTTGTAAGAATTGGAACATTGTTTATTTTTTGTTTGTAAAGTTTATATGCGTCGATTTTGTTTCATTTAGTTTGATTCTATCGTTAACTTTATCGACTGCATTTTGCAGTTTTTGTTTAGCCTTCGTAACGGATTTATCTGGCACCAATATTGCAGTATCATCAGCAAAGGTGGCCATGATAGCGTTGATGTCCACTGGAATATCCCTTGTATATAACAGATACAGGGTTGGTCCTAGGACACTTCCTTGTGGTACACCGGCTTCAATTTTCTTTAGTTCCGAGTAATTTTGGTCGTACCGTAATCGATTGGTATAAGCGATATAGGTCTGTAAGATGTTACTTCTATTGGTGGCTTACCTTGTTTAGGTATAACAATGACTTCTGCAATTTTCCAATGATGTGGCACATATCTTAGTTTAAGGCATGCATTTATTATAAATTGGAGTTTTTTGAAGGCTATAGAAGGCATTTCTTTCAAAACCTGAGCAGTTATTAGATCGTACTCTGGTGATTTTTTGTTAGACAACTAATGTTGACACATACTTCTTACTTCTTTGAGCGTGACAAAAGGAATTTCACATTCGTCGTTTCTATCAACAAACTGTAATGGATCTGTAGCTGTGCTTGCTGGAAATGGCTTAAAAACATTCGTGAGATGTTCAGCGAAGAGATCAGCCTTTTGTTTTGGGTTTCCGATCCATTTACCATCTTGAGATTTTACTGGCGGGTTTTGTGCCTGTGGTCTTTTTTTGGCGTTTAGCTGCTTTCCATAAGGAGTATTCCGTAGAAGCATCCGCCGTCAGACTATTCAGGAATCTACTAAGTGAATCACTTTTAAATTCACAGATTCTTTTCTTTAGTTCATTGTTAAGACGGTTAAAAACTGCCTTATCACCTGGAAATCTCGTAGCTTGCCATTTTCTTCGAGCTCTTCTTTTCTCCAAGATCAGCTCCTTTATTTCGACAGGATATTTTATTTCTTTTTCTCTTGAGTTCGAAACTGTTGGAGTACTTTCTTCTGCAGCCTGTTGCACATCAGCAATAAATTGTTATACTTCATGATCAATCTGTTCAATTGTTTTCATAGGGGATCTTAGGTTTATAAAACTTTCAAGTTTATCTCTGAATTCGTTCCAGTTTGTTCTTTTGTTCACGAGCTTAGGATTACTTTTTTCTATTATTTCTGCTTCGCTCAGTGATAATATTACTGGAGTATGATCTGACGATAAATCGTAATTACCTTCGACACTTATATGGTTTCGTTTAATACCTTTTACTACGAAAAAGTCTATAAGGTCTGGTATTTTGTTAGAATCAGATGGCCAATATGTTGGCGAGCCAGAAGAATAAAATTCGCAGTTGTATTTGCGGCCTGCTTGATATAGCCATTTGCCTTTCGTTGTTATGAGCCTAGATCCCCATTAGGTGTGTTTAGCATTGAAGTCGCCACCAACAACGAAGTTATGTCCTAACAAATTTAGGAGTTCTGCATAGTCTTCTTCAGTTGGAGAGCGCCTCGGAGGGCAGTGTATAGACGCTATCTTAAACTCTTTCTTTTTTATACCAATACTAATTGTGGTTACTTGCATGTTTTCATTAGTAAACTTCGGCTCTTCATAGTGTGCTAAGCACTTTTTTATTAGTATTGCTGATCCTCCCCTAGCTTTGTCAGCTGGATGCGGAGCGTGATAACACGTATAGTTAAGTAATTTATTATCAAGATTTTGTTCTATAGCGAGGTGAGTTTCGGACACAGAAATGTCTATATGCTCTATGTCTAAAAAGATGTTTAGTTCTGATCATGTTGTAAAAGACCGTTTGCATTCCATGTTGCGATTTTGAGTGTTCTGTCCATCATTGTTTTTTAAGAGCGACTTCTTCGCTTAGCTGTTTTATGTTTAAATCTTGTTTGTCAATCCTTTTCAGGATAAGTTCAAGCATTTCTTTAATAGATGTTTCTTCGTTCTTCCGCACATTTTTAACAATCTGGGAATAGGATTTATTTTCTTCACTTTTGCTTAGTGCAATTGCTTTTGGCGGTTGATTTGTAGTTTTGTTTTCAACGGCTACTTTCTTGCTTTCAACTATTGCTTTTGTGTTTGTTGGGTTTCTTAGCTTGTTCCCAGTTTTCTTTTTTCTTTTTGTGTCTTGGAATTTTTTGGCAACTGGACATCCTCTGTAACTTGCAGGATGGCAGGATGGTTGCCTTGACAGTTAAAACATTTCGCTTTCTGTTCTCTGCCCATGGGACAGTTTTTAGTTGCATGCTTGCCTTCGCATTTAACACAAGCAAACTCACGATTGCAGTATTTTTGTGTATGCCCAAAGGCCTGACAGCGTTTACATTGTGAAACAGTTTTTGACTTTCATATTGATTTAATTTTGACAACTATGCCCATAATTGATTTTATACTGTAGATCTTATCGAGACTTTCTTTATTTTCAAAGGTGAGCATAAACAAAGGTAGAGATCTCCTTGTTGTCGTTGATACCCCAGTGGAGTCTTTTATTGTCTCTTGTTGTCGTTGATACCCCAGTGGAGTCTTTTATTGTCTCATTTTTAATAAGATTATTCGCATCGAGAGCTTGGAAAACTTTTTGAATAAGGTCTTCGACAATATCTTTGGCAACACATGAAGAGTGGAGGCCTCTTGCTACTACCTTTATCGACCTTGTAGCTTTATTTTCGTACGAGTGCCACTGAATTCTCTTTTTGTTCAATTCTTCAGTGATAGATCTATACGCATCGGTGTCTTCAACAATGACTTTCCAATTGTTTTTATTGTACTTACTTTCCTTTTTTTACTTTAGATGGCGCTCACAGTCCAGTCAAATGCCTTCTTAGCCCGAAGAAACAGCGGTTGGCCAGAGAAATTCTTCATTTGATTTCTGCACTGATGTCATTTTGCGATGTAATAGTGGAGCCCAGGTAGACAAAGTCCTTGACAACTTCGAAGTTATACCTATCCATCGTGACGTTTTGCCCGAGTCGCCGATGTTGAGATTCCTTTCTCGATGATAGCATATACTTCGTCTTGTCCTCATTAACAGCCAAACCCATTTTCGCCGCCTCCACTTCAATACTTGCAAACGCGCCGCCGGTAACAGCTCGCTTCGTTCTTCCCATGATGTCAATATCATCTGCATAAGCAAGTAGCTGAACGGACTTTTGGAAAATTGTACCTCGGTTGTTGACTTGCGAGTTGCGTACAATTGCTTCAAGTACGATGTTAAAGAGGTTGCATGATAATGCATCGCCCTGCCTCAAACCTTTCTCGACATCAAAGGGGTCGGTGGTGTTCTTACCGACTTTGACGGAGCAGCGAAATTTCTTCATCGTCATCCTGCATAGGCGTACGAGTTTAGCAGGGATGCCGAGATGCGACATGGCTCTGTACAGCTCGTCTCTGTTTACGCTATCATACGCGACTTTGAAATCGATAAAGAGATGGTGCGTATTGATTTGAAACTCCTGGGTTTTTTCCTTAATCTGTCGGGGTGTGAACATTTGGTTGATTTGCCGGGCCTAAAACCACACTGATAGGGGCTGATCAGATCGTTGACAAATGGTTTTAAGCGATCACATAGTAAAGATGACAGAATTTTGTATGCGACGTTGGGGAGACTTATACCTCTGTAGTTGGAACAATTAAGAGCATCTCCTTTCTTGTGGATGGGGCACACTATACCGAGGTTCCATTCATCGGGCATACTTTCTTCCGACCAAATTTTGAAGATAAGTTGGTGTATACTCCCTACCAAGTCATCTCCCCCTGCTTTGAATAGCTCGGCTGGCAGGCCATCTGCACCAGCAGCCAGCCTTGAACGCCTTAAGTTTAGCTATCGTTAACCGCACTTCATTTAGGTCGGGTGGACGGAAATTTTGGCCATCGTCGTCCAGGTTGAATGGATTATTCTGCCTCACAGCGGAATTTGGACTATCATCGCCATTTAGCAGTCTAGAAAAGTGTTGTTTCCAGATCCTCAGCACCGACTGTGTGTCTACCACCATATTCCCACTCTCGTCTCGGCAGGCTTCCGTTCTAGCCTTGTAACCCTGGGTAGATTGCCACACCCTTCGGTAGAACTTTCGAACGTCCCCCCTGCCGCTACACTCCTCAATAGACTCGACCGCCCGCTTCGCATGCTCTCTCTTTTTCCTTCTGAGAAGTCGGCGTTCCTCCTTTCGTTTTTGCCCGTAGAGCTCACGGGCTGCCCTCTCAGCAGCTCTGGTTCTAGTTTGCCTTTATTGTATGATGTATATTTACATGCCTTATTACTGCATTTTTCTACTATCTTCTTAAGCTCACCAAACATTGTCAATCCGGAAATCATGATTGGAGGTGGTGCAGTTTGCCTAGTACCTTTAGAAAAAGACTTCTTTTGGGATACATCTTTTATTTCATTGTTTGATGTTTTCACTGTTGCAGGAATATCCGCTTTTGAAGCTACCTGCTTAATTTTTTGAACAGTCTCTGGGCTACCCTCTGCTTTCCGTTTCTTGGACTTACGCTTATTTCTGTTACCATCTGTTTCAAAAAGAAGCTCTTCCTCATCAGTATGAAACTCAATGGTTTTTGGTGGGCTTTTCACTACAAGTATTTTTGGACTAGTCTTGCTGTCATTATTTGAAGTTTTCTTGTCTAGCAAGCTGACTTTTTCTTCAAGTCTCTTAACTTCAAGTTTTTTTCTGGCTATTATTTCTTTTTGCCATTCCTCGAAATAATTTTCGGATTCAACTTGGTGGATCTCGTTGCTTTTTTTGGAACACTGCGGATCTTTTATTTCGATCTTTTCATAGATTTTGGTTCCTATTTCGTTAATGACTTCCTCGTCATTTGATTTTTCGGTATGGGTTTTCGATGGAGTGACCCTTAAAAATATTTTTGGTGGAGTCCTCAGTGTTTTAGAACTCCGTCTACTTCCTGTTAGCAATAATTGGTCCTACCCAGAATCCGTAGGATCGATCTCCGCAGAGAGTGGACTTACCAGTTTATCTGGATTGCCACCTGGGGTACAATATCTATTTGTTTTATTCATTGCAATATTTTTATTTTTTTGTAACTTTTGTTTGTTACCCATAAATAGCTTCGTTACTTATTCTATTCAAGGTCTTGAATACAGCCGCCCCTATGGGATCAGACGCTGACCAATGAGCCGCACATTATGCGTCAGACGCTCTTGGGTTTCATGGAGAGCTGGTTTTTCAGAGCGATGTCTTATCTTATGCTCGTAGTTCCTGAGAAGGTAATTCAGGTGTCTCAGCTCTTGGATCCAATAGATCCAACGCTCGTCGTTAGTTCACCTAATTGGCTATCCAGCGGGCACCACTTGGAGGTGACGATGCGATTTTGCTCCGCCAATAAAAAGAAGTGAAATTTAATTAATCCAGTTTATTTTATTTTTTATTATTTGCTCAAAACTAGATGGTATGCAATAAAAAATAAGAAAGGGGTAATCCGCTAATTTAGTAATTGACCTCAGCAGTTCAAACTTGGGAAAACCAAAAAAAGGACTTTTCATTTCTTTTTTACTTCTCAAAAACAAAGATTCATTTTAACATCCGGTTTTCTGTTTTTTATTGAAAATTAATAAGAGCATTGAATTTCGAAAATAAAAGTCATACTTCATTACATAAAATTTAAAAAAAAATTGATTTGAAATTTTTCTTATATTTTTTTTTCAAAATTTCGAGTTTGAAAACTAATTTTTCAAAACTGTTCACTAACACAACTTAATTTAAAACGAAAATTAAAGAAGAGATTTCTGGCTCTCCAAAAAGTTATAGCATGGTATTGTAAATTGTACTGTTGTTTTTACATATTTTTTTTCTGTTTTAAGTCATTTTTTTTAGAAAATTGCCCCTCCTGCCTAAACGGGGGGAAATAGACCCCCCTTCCCAAACGATTTTTTTCTTGTTTTAATCCAACCATAAGCTTCAGCTTTCTGGTGCACCTTATACCAATCACCCTGTATAACAAGTTTTGATGATATTTGAACGATAATTTCCGACTTTTCGTCAAAAACTATCAAAAATTATCATCATAATATATATAAAACAACCCTTGGAAGCTTAGAATTCAACATCGTATGTTGAAAGACTAGCAAAAATCATTAAAATTTTCCACAAAAGTAGCACATATTAAATCAAATCTTGTTTGAAGTCCAACTACTAGTTTTGATTTTTCAACAGCCTTACTGAACTTTCAACATAGTTAGTTAGGTGCTCAACTAAAACTTTAATCCATCAACATTCTAGTGCTCCTTTCTTAGTACGCATTTTGAAATATAAGCAGAAAACTAAAAGTTTTTATTTGAGTTTGTTAAAAATCAATTTATAATAATTTAAAACTCAATTGACGAAATAACGATGTTCGTTGATTTTTAAGCATGAAAGCTTAATAGCAATCATTAGGTATTAATTAGATGAGAAATTTACCTTAAAAAGTTTAGAATTCAACTCGAGTGTTGAAAGATGAGCATATACTAATTTGTTGTCCAAAAGTTTACTGACATTTTATCACCCATACTGAACTTTCATCACGTTTAACATTTTTTTCAACTCAAATGCCAAAAAATAAAACAGAGGCCTGAATATTCGACATGAACTAGCTGATTTTTCAGCAAAAATTTTAAAAATTCACAGCCAAATTTAATATCCAAAACAAAAGCTTACAAAATATGTGTAAAAATTTTAATTTCCGATAATTTGTTTAGATATTTAAAAAAAAATATTTTAAAAAAGCGGATATGTATATGTAAAAATCCAAACAACTTGTCACAAATTCGAAAGTTTTGTTCCCATATTTGAACGTTTATGTTAAACATTAAATTTATTTGGCTATCAATTTGCTTTATTTTACTGAATTTCAAGCATCTTTTCTGTAAAAAAGCTAGTTTTTGTTGATTGAATATACACATATTCATGCCGTTTTTGAGCCTTTGAAATTGAAAAATTTGTGATCAAAGTCCAGTATTTGCGTATAGGTATCTCTCAAAATATTATGTTGAGTTCTTACCTTTTTTAGCGGTTGAATTCTCATCCGAATCAGACAATATGTACTTATACAATACAAAAACTTCCTATAAAAAGTCCAAATAAATAAATTTGTATAACTTTTTTCCACTAAATTTGAATACATACCTTTGCAAATCATGCAAAATAAAACTTATTTTTCGAATCTATTATTAAAATGAAAGATTCAATAGCAAGTAATAATGTTTAATGTTGTTTAATGTTTATATATTTTACTATTTTGTATTGTATTGTAATTGTATTATTTTAAATAAGGTACCCTTATAAATATTGCTACATAGGTTTTAAAAATTAATGAAAAAGAAAACATACTAAAAAAGAATAGGTAAAATGTTAGGCATCAGAGGCACTGCGTCCAGAATCACGTTCTCTGTAAATAATACAAAACTATTTATAAATTTACATAAGTCACCAAATTAATTTCACTGTGCGATATATTAAGAATTGCTTAATTAAGGCTAGTAAAATATATTTATAGTTATTTTTTAACATATGACCACAAACAAAAGTTCTTAACTTCCAAGTGAAATGTTGAAAAATTAATACCCTACAGACAGTTTTTAAGAAATTTATTCAACTTCTTACAAAACACAAAAAATGTTATTTTTACTATCAAAATGTTGAGCATAAACAAAAATTCTAGGTTTTATATTTTTAACTTTTAAACTTTCAATTTTACTACGAGACTGATAATTGATTCGTATATTGTTTCACCTGTCACGTATCACATACACGTATTCCTTTTCCTTTACAAGAAAAGAAGAAAGGAGGCATAACCGAAAAAGATGCATTGAAAATTTTTCAACGCTTCAACGTTTTGGCACTCTGTTCTGTTCTTTTTGACTCTTAATGATCCCCTCTACCGATTAAAATCAAAAGGAACCCCTATCTAATTTTTTGCATTTAAAATGCTATCAAAAAAATTAGCTGAAATGCAAAAAATTAGATAGGGTTTTTTTGTGATCTTAATGGTTAGAGGGGTTCATTAAGAGTCTAAAAAAAAGTTTTCGACTTCCTGGCTCCATTGCGTTAGCCGCTATCTTGAATTTAACGAAAATCGGTTTTTGGGAAATAACTCGCCTATTTTCAACTTTTGAGCAAAAATGAACTCAACAAAAGTTGTTCAAAATTTAATAATCTAAGCCCTTCCACCGATTAAAATCAAAAGAAACCCCTATCAAATTTTTTGCATTTAAAATGCTATCCCGACTGGGCTAACAATAATTAGTGAATGCTGAAGTAGAAGGAACAGAGAGTGTGAAGGAAAGAAAATCAAATTAATAAATTCATCATAATATTTTTTTAAAAAAATTCCATTTTTCTATAGTGGGTATCAATTTTTTTTAATACAAATCTGAGTTGTTTAGTAATACTCCCTGTAGCTCGTTTAAAACTGCATATTATTTCAGGATATAAACTGTTCATTTTGTATCATTATTTTCATCATTGTATTTATCAAAATGTTTCTAAACAAAAACCAACAATTAAAAAGTCGAGGAACAAAGAAAAAAAGTTGTGCTTTGTTTTGACAATTTTGTGGGTTTAGTTTAGTTAGTTAGGTGCTCAACTAAAACTTTAATCCATCAACATTCTAGTGCTCCTTTCTTAGTACGCATTTTGAAATATAAGCAGAAAACTAAAAGTTTTTATTTGAGTTTGTTAAAAATCAATTTATAATAATTTAAAACTCAATTGACGAAATAACGATGTTCGTTGATTTTTAAGCATGAAAGCTTAATAGCAATCATTAGGTATTAATTAGATGAGAAATTTACCTTAAAAAGTTTAGAATTCAACTCGAGTGTTGAAAGATGAGCATATACTAATTTGTTGTCCAAAAGTTTACTGACATTTTATCACCCATACTGAACTTTCATCACGTTTAACATTTTTTTCAACTCAAATGCCAAAAAATAAAACAGAGGCCTGAATATTCGACATGAACTAGCTGATTTTTCAGCAAAAATTTTAAAAATTCACAGCCAAATTTAATATCCAAAACAAAAGCTTACAAAATATGTGTAAAAATTTTAATTTCCGATAATTTGTTTAGATATTTAAAAAAAAATATTTTAAAAAAGCGGATATGTATATGTAAAAATCCAAACAACTTGTCACAAATTCGAAAGTTTTGTTCCCATATTTGAACGTTTATGTTAAACATTAAATTTATTTGGCTATCAATTTGCTTTATTTTACTGAATTTCAAGCATCTTTTCTGTAAAAAAGCTAGTTTTTGTTGATTGAATATACACATATTCATGCCGTTTTTGAGCCTTTGAAATTGAAAAATTTGTGATCAAAGTCCAGTATTTGCGTATAGGTATCTCTCAAAATATTATGTTGAGTTCTTACCTTTTTTAGCGGTTGAATTCTCATCCGAATCAGACAATATGTACTTATACAATACAAAAACTTCCTATAAAAAGTCCAAATAAATAAATTTGTATAACTTTTTTCCACTAAATTTGAATACATACCTTTGCAAATCATGCAAAATAAAACTTATTTTTCGAATCTATTATTAAAATGAAAGATTCAATAGCAAGTAATAATGTTTAATGTTGTTTAATGTTTATATATTTTACTATTTTGTATTGTATTGTAATTGTATTATTTTAAATAAGGTACCCTTATAAATATTGCTACATAGGTTTTAAAAATTAATGAAAAAGAAAACATACTAAAAAAGAATAGGTAAAATGTTAGGCATCAGAGGCACTGCGTCCAGAATCACGTTCTCTGTAAATAATACAAAACTATTTATAAATTTACATAAGTCACCAAATTAATTTCACTGTGCGATATATTAAGAATTGCTTAATTAAGGCTAGTAAAATATATTTATAGTTATTTTTTAACATATGACCACAAACAAAAGTTCTTAACTTCCAAGTGAAATGTTGAAAAATTAATACCCTACAGACAGTTTTTAAGAAATTTATTCAACTTCTTACAAAACACAAAAAATGTTATTTTTACTATCAAAATGTTGAGCATAAACAAAAATTCTAGGTTTTATATTTTTAACTTTTAAACTTTCAATTTTACTACGAGACTGATAATTGATTCGTATATTGTTTCACCTGTCACGTATCACATACACGTATTCCTTTTCCTTTACAAGAAAAGAAGAAAGGAGGCATAACCGAAAAAGATGCATTGAAAATTTTTCAACGCTTCAACGTTTTGGCACTCTGTTCTGTTCTTTTTGACTCTTAATGATCCCCTCTACCGATTAAAATCAAAAGGAACCCCTATCTAATTTTTTGCATTTAAAATGCTATCAAAAAAATTAGCTGAAATGCAAAAAATTAGATAGGGTTTTTTTGTGATCTTAATGGTTAGAGGGGTTCATTAAGAGTCTAAAAAAAAGTTTTCGACTTCCTGGCTCCATTGCGTTAGCCGCTATCTTGAATTTAACGAAAATCGGTTTTTGGGAAATAACTCGCCTATTTTCAACTTTTGAGCAAAAATGAACTCAACAAAAGTTGTTCAAAATTTAATAATCTAAGCCCTTCCACCGATTAAAATCAAAAGAAACCCCTATCAAATTTTTTGCATTTAAAATGCTATCCCGACTGGGCTAACAATAATTAGTGAATGCTGAAGTAGAAGGAACAGAGAGTGTGAAGGAAAGAAAATCAAATTAATAAATTCATCATAATATTTTTTTAAAAAAATTCCATTTTTCTATAGTGGGTATCAATTTTTTTTAATACAAATCTGAGTTGTTTAGTAATACTCCCTGTAGCTCGTTTAAAACTGCATATTATTTCAGGATATAAACTGTTCATTTTGTATCATTATTTTCATCATTGTATTTATCAAAATGTTTCTAAACAAAAACCAACAATTAAAAAGTCGAGGAACAAAGAAAAAAAGTTGTGCTTTGTTTTGACAATTTTGTGGGTTTAGAAACACCTGAGCCTAAGTAGGTATAGGTTTTTACTGTACAAAGGAAGAAACAAAATAATAATAATATTTATTATACTCAGGTAGGTAGATGGATGGGTGAAATATTCAGTTCATGAATTAGAGTTGGAGTTGAAAATACTTATGGAAAAATATTTGCAAAAAAAGAATTGTGAAGAATGTTAGTTATGGTAAAAAAGAGTATTTAAGCGTACTCTATTAGAGTCATAGATCATAGAGTACGCTTTTATGAGCCAGAGTACAATACTGTATTTTAGAGTACGGTTGGCAACCCTACCCGCAGCCCCTTACGTGCACAATAGTGAATCGCACAAATGTTGTTCTCCCTCTCTTTTCAGCAATCTATTGCGTATTCAAAAAATTATTACGAGGTTATATCGTCCCCTAACTGCAAGAACTAGGTAACTCAATTTTTTAAATTTTGAAGAGAGAAATTGAAAATTGAGTTACCTAGTTCTTGCAATCAGGGGACGATATAAAAGAACAAAATATATTCAACAAAAACTGTTCAATTAGAAAAAATACGATTTTTATAGCCACCCAGATTACAAATGATATGTGTTGAAATTTTTTCTTGGCTTCCCCTTTTCAGCTCTCCATTGAGTATTGAACAAATATACGAGATTCTTAACAGAAATATTTTATTTTCAGCAAAACTGTTGAATAAAAGGAAAAATGATATCCTGCAAAAAAAAATGGTGTTGAAAACTCATCTCCGCTCTTACTTTTAAGCGATGTATTAAGTATCCAACAAACGGGTATGAGTTTTCAAGAGTGATGCGTTATTTTTTTCAAAAAGCGTTGAAAACTCAACAAAAATTCAACTTTAGTGTAATTTTCAATTTTCAACTGTTCAGTTTTTAGCAAATGTTTGTTTTTACTACACTTTTATTTTGTTTCTACAGTAATTGTTGTAAATCGGTGTTGAAAAAATTAACATTTGTTGTAGTAATGTTTACGAACATTTCTTAGGATGTAGATTTAGAGTGTATTTATTATTCATAAATTTGGATCATATATCAATAACAATATAAACAATATAAACTTAAGTTCAAAATCTCAACCAAAATCTACTAACAAGAACTCTGCTGATGATAACAAAGGCTATTTATTGAACAGCACACATACTTTTTATTTTTAAATAATAGCAAGTTTGTCAGTAGTGTCTGTTTCCATTATCACTTATTTTTGGCAACAATAGGAGAAGAATTTTTTACTAACTACCGATAATTCGTGTTTTATTTGCTTTTATGAAAGCGGTGATAGAGTTTAGGTAACCCTTGTTTTGATAGACACAAAATTCCAAGAATGGAATTTCGAACACACAAAATAACAAACATAGACCGGTATGTATTTCTAGATAAGGTATACCAACACAAATGCTTTCCAACATTTCCCTCATCCTTAATGTATGGAATTCATCAATTATCACAAACGCGCATTAATGACTTGCACTCGAGCAAAACAACTAACATACACATATCAGATGTTTTGCCAACAAAATCCTTAAATCGTCTTAAACTTATAATAACGGTGTACATAATATTTTGGTATGCATTTATGTTCCTATATAATACAAATACCTATAACGCATTCGTAAAACGTAACTAATTTATGTACATACATACATTTGCTCCAATCTTCAAAACAAAAAGTGGTAGGTATTCGAACAATGAAATAAAACGAAATTGACCCCGAAAAAGTTTTTTTTATGCAAATTCTTCGAACGAAAAAACTGCAAACAACAGATGAATACATATGCGGCAAAGAATATAAGAAGACGATTCGAGGAATTAATGGATTAGTATTCATACGCCAAACAAAACGTACCTATATGATGAATGTATCGATGTACGTATTTATTCACAGATACTCTTCAAGATCCTTTTTTTTTAGTTCGAATCTTGGCTAATGCAGGGGCTTCAGTACTGGCGATTGAAGACCAGTGCAGCGTATGAGCTCATACTCGGAATAAGGTCTTGCATACTGTTTGTGGGTTCATCTCGGTGTTAAATCTCATTACTATTGTTCGCTACCAATGAATACTTAGCCATTAACAATGTATCAAAGAGACTTTGTTCTTTATAAGGCGTGTCAATAGGATGGTAGAGAAGAACCGATTTTATATCAACAAAAGTAGATTAAATTGTCGGTATGGTGTTTGTACGTTACTTATGTACTGTACATGGAACATGGGTTTTAGGTTTTGAGCATTTTATTCTATGGCAAATTCGTTGAATCGGTTTTCGTGCCAATGAATAAGGAGACGGTTTCGACGCAACGCAACCCAATTGTTGACATTGTTTGTTATCATCAACTTTGAAATATATTTATAAGTTAAGTTGCGCTTTACTGCCTTGCATAAGTATAGGGTGATTTTTTAGCTGGTTTGGTTTTGGCAACACTGGTTTTGACAGCTGACGTGTGTTTAGTACCTTGTGTCACTGTCAAACAGCTTCAGTTTGGTTTGCAATTTAACCATGGATCGTCTTACAAATGAACAACGCTTGCAAATTATTGAATTTTACTATCAAAATTCGTGCTCGGTTCGAAATCGAAAAATCGAAAAATTGTGTTCAGCGATGAGGCTCATTTTTGGTTGAATGGGTACGTAAATAAGCATAATTGCCGCATTTGGAGTGAAGATCAGCCAGAAGCATTGCATTGTTATAATCGCACCTGTAAAAAAGCAATTTATAGAAAGCTGGAACTGGAAATGAAACCTTACTATTATTTCGTTATTTTTTCTTCTGGGGCCTATTTCATAAAACTAAAAGAGTCTGGGTGCGACCCACATTGGTAACTTCTAACTAACCAGAACCATTTTGTGTGGTCTCAGGATATTTGGGAGCAGGGCCGGACAAGCTATACGTGCAAGCGGTGCTAATGCGCTGAAGATGAAGCTTGCACAGCGCGCTAATTAAACTCAGGACGGCCCTGTTTGGGAGAACAAAAAATTTCAACGATTTTGGTACAGTTTCTTGTTGGTTTTTTGTTTTTTGTTAAAAAAAAACTACATATATGCCGAATTTTGTTGCAAATCCTACAAATTATTAATTAAAAACTAGTCTCTAAAATTAAATTAACCCAAAGCCAACATCATTTTGTGTTCTCAAGATATTTGAGACGAAAACAAATTTCAACAATTACTGGTAAGGTTGCTTGTAGTTTTCTTCATTTAAAAATAAACTTGTTGAAGTTTTTTACAAACCCTATCAAATATCAAGTATTAACAATTATGTAGAATTAAACTAACCGGGAAGCAATATCGTTGTGTGTTCTCAAGATATGTGAGGCAAATATTCATATTCATATTGATTCAATATTTTTAAAAAAAATTATCATTGTTTATTACTAAACTAGTGCATACAATAACATGACATCGAAGCCAAGATCATTGTTTGATCTCAATATATTCGAGAAAACCCACTTTTTCAAAAATGTTCATAAACTTGTTTTTATTTAAAAAAAAAAAAAAACTATGAGCTGAAATATTTTTATACTTTAACCAATTCTTTATCACGTTAATGTGCGTAGAATAAAATCAACTCGAAGTCGCTAGCATGGTTTGTTCTAGAGATATTCGAGACTAAAGAAACTTAACAAGGATACTCGTATTTTTAAATATCTATTGTAAAAAACCAGCTCAATGATTTTTTTTGAAAGTCCTTTCCGCACGCATTGAAATTTAAATTTATTTGAAGTCTATATCTTCATTCGTACTTGAGATTTGGTGAACGAAAAAAAGTGGAGAACGTACAAACGTACGAACGTACGAACAAACACAGCCATCTCTCTCAAAATGATGGATTCCGATTCTAGGGAACTCTCAGATATGTCAAAATTTTCGATTCGACAAATCGGGCCAGTTATAATAACTTCCAATGGGAAGCTATTATTGCAGTCACGTATGACTCGAAAACTAATGCGGTATTCGGTAATTCGGCCCCAGCACTCTACCGACTCGGCCCTCTCAGATATGATTTATTGAAAGATGCAAAAGCTTTATAAACTTTGTTCTTTTTTAGAACTTCAATTCAAAATTCATATTTCTTAAAACGCTTCGATATGCGTTCACATGGGGAAAACAAGCTGTCGATTTGTTGACGACTTTTAAAATTTGCTTTTGGGCCCCTGTCATTTGAGGGAAGAAATTATATTAAATATTTTTTTTAAGGTGGCTTCGTTGAACGCTCACACAAACATACAAACATGCCACATACAAGTTCAATCTGACCAAATTTGAACAAAATTCAAGTTTCTTAGAGCTAAAACATACTTTTCGTCCATTTTGTTCACCAGAAAAATTTGATTTTAAAATGTACTTCGAAATAATTCCGACAAAGCTTTTTGTCCTAAGCATTTCCTTCACGGTACTCTTAATTTAGGCTGGGCTTAGGTTTTTATGTGGAATTCAGTTTGTTGCAAATTTTTCGAAAACTTTGTTGTTTTGGGTATGATGATGAAAAACTTAAAAAAAAGAGAAAATTTGATTTAGTCTTTGGTTAATGCATCCGCGCCAGCGCTATTACTCTCAAAAGGATTAAAATTTTAAAAGAATTGAATAAAGAGACATGAAATACAATATAAGTAATTTTGTATTGGTAAATGTATAGGCAGCGCAGCAAACGTTTAATACAGTAAACAACAACAATCGAATAGTGTGGATGAATTAGTCAGTAAAAAATAGTGCATATAATAATGCAAATAAGATTTTCGGAATGTTTGGAATAGAACAACACTTGGGGTTGTAGGAAAATATTTCCTACGTGAAAATTGTTTTTTTTTTTTTATTCATTTTTATTTTTCAATTTTCTTAAAACTATCTTAAAGCTTTATTTTTTACCAAGAAGAATTTACAAAAAACTCGGTATCATTGTCTTTATTTTTTTTTTGGTTTTATATAAAACTTACAAACTACATAAAACTAAATTAAAGCTAATTAAAACTAACTAAAACTAATTAAAACTACTTAAAGCTACTTAAAACTATTTACAACTAATTATAAACTAGTTACAACCTATTTATAAGCTACTTACAGACTTCTTACAAACTAGAACAGCCACAGCAAGCTTTTTCCGGTTGAAGATTGTCAGACCTTGATCATACCTATATGGATGTGTTCATTTCACTAGTCACCACTAGGTGGCTTGGAAAATTAAGATAAGATCTATATGTCAAAGAGTATGAAACTCGATTGAAGGAGAGCTGAGGATAGATGTCGGTTTTTAATAAGCATTAGAAAAAAAAAGAAAAACTATTTTTCTTAAACTCAGAAATGTCATGTACAATGGAAACACTAATGGCAGTCAAAACATAATGAATAAATGTCAGTAGCTGCGTATGTTTTCTTATCTTCTATTGGGATCCAGATCTGAATCTGGACTAACTTTTTACACGAACGTGATGCAAAAAATTTTTTGAAAGTTTCTCATTATTTTGTATTTGTATGACGTATTAAAAGGACATCCAGATCTCTATTTGAATCTCAATAGAAGATAAAAGATTGTGAAAAGTTGTTGAAGATGTAAACCAAAGTATTTTTGTTTCTTATAATTAAAAAGATTGATGAAAACAATGACATCAATCGTCAAAAGATCGCATATGGCCAGTTCATTTTAAAAGAACTGCAGGACAAAGGACTAAAGAACTCAGATCTTATGAAACAAAAAAAAAAAGAAAACTAACAATTTCTTTTCAAAAATGTACTGAACGAATTTATTTATTTAATTTGTTTCGCTATATAACTACTATTTATCATGTTCCTGTCATTTCACCACTTTTCTTTCATGAATGTTAAGTGGTGAGAAAAAAAGAACATAGGAAAAAGAAATAAGGTTCTAATTTTTATGAACGTAGAGTTACACTGTTCAGAGTCATATAATTATTTTAACGACGCAAAACAAATTATATTTTCAATAAAAAGTATAAAAAAACATATTTTAAATTTGTGAAATGATATTCTTTTTATTGAACCGTACTCTTTATTTACCCTCTCTAAAAACAAATATACTCTATTTCTTCTTAAAAAAGTTGACAACCCTAGGTAAAAATTTGTTTTGTGACATAAATTTCGACAATTTGAAACCAGGTCATGAAGACTGACACACTTAGACCATGAGTTGGTCCGTTGTGACCACATGAATCTAGGAAAACCTTATTCCTTAAACGGTGAATCATTTGGAGCTTCTTATGAAGCGCAGTAGACTGCCTATGTCCAAGTTTTTTAGATCACTAGGATCATTGAAGAAAAAATCACCAAGGTGAAGTCTTCGTCTATGAGAGAGAGCAGGGCACGTGCATAGAAGGTTAGGGATCGATTCAATCTCTTCTTCATCCATACAGCTTCTGTAAAAATAGTTATATATAAAGGGTGATTTTTTAAGAGGTTTAGAACTTTAAAAAAAAAAACACAAAAAATTCGAAAAAATGAATGAAATATTTATTTGAATCGATAGTTTGAACTTTGCAATTTAATGTTTAAAGATAATTTCATGCAAATGTTGACCGCGGCTGCGTCTCAGGTAGCCCATCCGCTGAGTCCAATTTTGGCATACTCTTTCACACATATCGGCCGGTATCTCACGAATGAATGCATGGATGTTGGCTTCCAGTGCGTCAATCGAAGCGGGCTTGTCCCTATAGACATTAGCCTTGACATACTCCCACAAAAAATAATCTAATGGTGTCAAATCGCACGATCTAGGCGGCCAATTGACCGGCCCGAAACATGAAACTAACTGTTCACCAAACTCGCCTCGCAATTGCGCCATTGTTTCGCGTGCTGTGTGGCATGTGGCACCGTCTTGTTGAAACCACATATCATGCAAGTCAAGAACTTCCATTTCGGGCAAAAAAAAGTTTGTTATCATCGCTCGGTAGCGTTCACCATTGACAGTAACGCTGCGATTCGCATCATCTTTGAAGAAATATGGCCCAATAATGCCGCCGGCCCATAAACCGCACCAAACAGTGGCTTTTTCGGGATGCATTGGTAGCTGTTGCAATGCTTCTGGCTGATCTTCACTCCAAATGCGGCAATTATGCTTATTTACGTACCCATTCAACTAAAAATGAGCCTCATCGCTGAACACAATTTTTCGATAAAAAAGCGGATCCTCGGCCAGCCTTCCAAGAGCCCATCCACCAAAAATTCGGCGTTGTGGTAGGTCGGCTGGCTTTAGTTCTTGCACCAGCTGTATCTTAAAAGGCTTTACGCCCAAATCCTTCCGCAAAATTTTCCACGTAGTGCTGTAACAAAGGCCTAACTGCTGGGAACGGCGCCGAATCGACATTTCGCGGTCTTCTGTCACACTAGCTGATACGGCCGCAATATTTTCTTCACTACGCATAGTACGTAAACGTGTTGGTGGTTTAATGTCCAACAAAGTAAATTTGGTGCGAAATTTGGTCACAATCTTCCGAATAGACTGCTCAGAAGGTCGAGAATGCCGACCATAAAATGGAAGCAGCGCGCGATGAACATTTCGAACCGAGCACGAATTTTGATAGTAAAATTCAATAATTTGCAAGCGTTGTTCATTTGTAAGACGATCCATGGTTAAATTGCAAACCAAACTGAAGCTGTTTGACAGTGACACAAGGTACTAAACACACGTCAGCTGTCAAAACCAGTGTTGCCAAAACCAAACCAGCTAAAAAATCACCCGTTATATATATATCGTTATATATTATAAGACAGAGTCCGGTTAAAACACCAATCACGGAGCCGATGTGCAATCTACTTAGAGATATCAAACACTTAGGCCGCTTTAAATCCATCACTGTCCAGATTTGTTTTGTGGCCAAGTTTTGATGATTGTTCTCCTTAATGCTTCTTGCTTCAGCATAAAGGTACTGCGCTACACGCGCGGCACTCTACGGCACTTTTTTTATATACCGCACTACGCTATACAGTACTACTATTACGCTTCACTGCTAAATAAATGAGTAGTGCCTATAAGTGAACCCATTAGTAGTGCCATTGTGATGGTATTAGTAGTACGTTCTACAGCAACAAAATAATTATTTGATCTTCTGACCGATGTAATTTCTCCTTTTTTATTTTCAAAACGAAATATTTCTAAAATGAAGGCTCTACTTCCCACGTGAAACAGAAAAATACAAAGCGCATAGCCAAAACATAACGTTTCGTGACGCTTGTTATACCGCACTTGCGGCAACGGAACGGAACTTCAGGCCGCGGCAAAGTTGGTCAACTTTGCCGCATGGTGCCACGCCGTGAAGTTCAGTTGTCGCTTAGTGCGATATGGCTCATACAATTTCAAACAAAAAATATTTTGAAGTTCAGTTGCGGTGCAGTTCCGCTTAAGTGCAGTTCCGTCGAGTGCGGTCTTACCTTAAGTTTGCATGTAGCGACTAGCGATGGGTATACCTATATCTGCCTTTCTAGGTAGAAGAGGTAGAGTTGTTCCACTTTTAGCAAGTTCATCGGCCTTACAATTACTAAGGAGGTAACTGTGCCCCGGCACACAGTGGGGCCAAACTTACGATTTTGAATCGAAAGGTAATATTCGTTTTTGACTACAGTTGGTGGGAAAAAAGTTTGGGCTGTATTTATATTTGGTTTGCACTAGTTAAAAAATTATCCGAACAAGATTTTTTCAATTTTTGGTTCGTGTTGTTTGAAAGTACCTCATTGAGTATTGAGTTGAAACAAAAAGCATTCTACAGCTTTATGTGTTTTGTTTTGAGACTTGTTTGCAAATAATTTTTCTTGCTGAGTCATTATTGCGTTGCTACAAGAATTGAGAAATTTTTTTTTATTTGGTTCAGGATCATAATTTTCATGAATAAGTTTTTGAGTCAATCAAATTTAATAATTTTTTGTTATTGATTTGATATTAGAGATTTTCAACGTGTTTTTTCATATAGTACCCAAATAAAAGATATTAATTTAAATAACTAAAAACACTTATTTTATTTATTTATTTACTTATATAAATTTCGGAAGCTATGCTTCCATTGTCAGTAAGCTTTTACAAATAATAATACAATCAAAAATTTTGAAAGTTTGTCTTTTGGTCTACCTATTAGATTTTTTAATTTTATCTTACTACACTGGCTTATGTTGATGTTTTGTCTACTAAAAATTGGTCTTAGCTTCGATGTTATTTCTGGATAGAAATTATATTTTTACCATTTCTTTTCTTCATCTTGTTCATTTCTGATCAAATCCAAATCTGTATAATTTCTTCTATTCTGTTTTCTTCTATGTGCAATTAAAAGATCATCTATTATTTTCCTGTATATCTATTTATCTTAGAAATTTCTTTGATTTTTCAGATTTTTCATTGTCATCAGGATGTTTAATGCTCTTAAGATCATTGAATGGAAAGCTGATAGTTTATGTTCGAATGAATGAAAAGAATCCGATGCTATATATCTAAGAGTATTTAAGGTTCTTCGATATAAGTCAAACTCTAAATTTTTAGGATTATTAAAACTTTATTAGGTGTGCTTAATCATAAAGCTTATGAAGATGAGAAGCAGTACTCTAGTAAATAAGAGCCAATTATTGGCATCAAAGTGTCCTCGTAGCATCATTTCTTCGAAGACTCGTATTTTTTGAGGTAATTGAAAGTAATGAAAGCAATAAATAACACTAATATAATTTGCCCAACTGCAAAAAATAAATTTAAAGTGTTTTTCTTTTAAAGAAATAAATCGATAAGTTAGTATTTTAATTGCAATAAACATGGTTAGGCTATTCTAATGTTACAAAAAAACGTTAATTTTAGTGACAGCAAGACAAATTAGCTTTGAAAACTCCACCAGCTTGTAGCAATCAGTTAAAACTTAACTTAATCTCGGGAAGGCTATCTCATCTTGTGATTCAATACACAATTCCGTATGTTTACATTAAACAGTTAATTTTAATAATGAATATAAGTGAGGCTACCCAAGTATTACGGATTGTATATTAATTCTTAAATTTTAACTTACAGTGTCTTTGCTTAAATATTCAGATTATTTTGGATTTATACAATATAATTGAAAATGCATGAGCAATTAAATGAGATCTATACAAAAATCTACTTTAAGCAAATTTATACTCATAATTTTAATAGAATCTTACGATGATGATTTACTAAAAGGCCTTAATTATTATAAATGAGCAAGTGGTTAAATGATTAACTTCAATTATTGGAGATCGCAGTTGGAAACGCTAAAGACCAAATATATGCTGTCAATGCGAAAGGACACCCAACACCGACGTCTCAGTCAGGACGTCGCTATAGACAATTATAATTTTGAGGTGGTCAGAGATTTTGTCTAATTACGCTCCGCTATAGACTCAGCAAACGATATCAGTGCTGAGATCAAACAAAGAACTACTCTTGCCAATCGCTGTTTCTTCGGGCTAAGAAGGCAATTGAGAAGCAGAACCCTCTCTCGAGCAACTTAAGTGTCCCTCCGGGTGATTTTTGGTCCCGTCCGCATAGATGGGGAATGGAGACAAAGATACAACCACGAACTGTACGAGCCGTACAGCGACACTGACCTAGCCAGTAAAATGAAAAGCCAACGACTGAGATGGCTGGGTCACCAAGAGCAAATAGACTACAATGCTCCGGCCCGAAAAGTCTTTGAATCCAACCCCGTGGGACGGTGCAGTAGAGAAAGATGCAAGTGAAAGAGGACCCTAACCAACTTGACGTGCAAAACTGGAGACAGCTAGCTAGAAACCGACCAGGCTGGAAGAAGCTTGTTGGTTGAGGCCCTGGTTCACCCCGGACTGTACCGCCATCTTAAGTTAGTAAGTCGGAATCGCCACAAATGTGGCAAGGACTTTTACAATTTAGGTCTTGGCCGTACATTTTATTGTGAACGGCCTGTTTCAGAAAGGCCTGTTGCAATGTGTGGGCCTGTTCGCAACAATCCCCCCTTGTAGCATCTCCGGTTGGCTTATCACTTTCAGAAATTCCGATATCGAGTACTGCGACAGGCCTTTTGTAAACGCCCATTTGGGTTTGAACTGTTGCACTTCGCACTTGCCCATCACTTGAAGTTTTGGTTTAAATTACTCTTCCTATTGGCCAGGACCCTCTAATATTCTTTGGGTCCACAATGGGGACTATATCTCCTATCTCAACTGGTTTCACTGGCGTAAACCATTTTGTTCCTCTAGTTATTGTAGTAATATATACCCTTTCCCAGCGTTTCCAAAACCGATCCGCAAACTATCGTCGTTAAATTGCCGCTAGATGAACCCAATAAGAAATTATTGGGAGTGAGCGCCTCTTGATTTTCCGTTCCTATGGGAATGTATGTTAGAGGTCGCGGATTGACGATGCTTTCTACATCTATTAACATGCTTCTTAAAAGCTCATCTGAAGGGTTGCGAGTTAGTGTAATGGAATAAAGAACAGTTTTAATGGAGAGCACCATCCATTCCCAACCACCTCCCATGTGGGGTGATCCAGGTGGTATGAAATGCCATTTTGTCACTGTGGAGCTAAATTTTTCGGCTTAATTTCAGTTTTCACTCCTTCCAATGCTTCTTTTAGTACTCTTTCGACTCCAATTAATTTTGTATTATTGTCGCTGTAGATCTCAATGAGTGTTCCGCGTCTAGCCATAAAATTGCAGGAATCAGTTATAAGGCTATGTGTGACTTCTATATGTGCCGCTCTAATAGTTTAGCAGGTGATAAGTACCCCCCATCTCTTTTTTGTCTACAACGACGTTCATTGGGCTAAAGTAATCGAGTCCAAAAAATGAGAAGGGTCTGCTTAACGAGGATAAAGGGGCGATAGGTAGTTGAGCCATCATTGGTGGTTGCGGCTGCGCTTTAGCGTTTTTGCAAGTTTGACAAGGATTTTCGTATTTTCTTAAAGATGGTCCTCATTTGAGAAATGTGGTACTTTTAGTGAAGCTCATTAACCACGGTTTCATGATTCTGTGTCTATAACGTCGGCGAAAATCCATTACAATCAGTTTGGTGATCGTATGTGATTTTGGAAGAATAATTGGGTTGCTTCGCATCTGTCGTCACTCTAGGGGCCAAGAGGGCTCCCACTATTAGTCCGGATTATTAAGTTCTCATCCAAAAAAGGACCAAATTTAAAAAGTGAGCTGTTTTTATGGACAAACTTATTCCTTTGAAGGTCCACCTGGTAGGCACTATTCTGGGCGATTCTTATCAACGTATTTTCAGCAATTCGAAGTTCTTCACGTGTTAAGTAGCCACATCTTTTGTAAGATTAGTTTTATTATCCCATAGATTGGCGGGATCTCCAGGCAGGGAGATGGCGTGCTAAAGAACCACGTTTCTTGCAAGGTTGGTTTTGCTTCCTTATAGAATGACGTTTAACTTGGTTGGAACCCATCGCCATTCTTCTAATTCTGATAGATCTAGTATCTCGCTGACTCGAAAAGCAACAAACTATCTATATCTACGGTGGTCTGAATGAAGCCAGGATAATACGTTGTTAGAATCAGAGCAAAAGGAGTTCTGCTTAAAATCTATAGTATGCTAATCGGTTATGGCTTTGGCGTGCCGGGCTCCAAGAATCGCTGCCTGTAATTTGAGGTGAGGAATTGACAGGGATTTTAGAGGTGCAACCCGTGTCTTAGATCTAATAAGAGAATATTCTACTGATTCACCGTTGGCATTTCTAACGTATGCTACAGCAGCGAAACCATTCTCACTGGCATCGACGAAGATGTGTAATTGAGTTTGACCCCAAACATCGGCGTAGTGTAGCACCGTTGAGTTCTCAATTTTTTGACTTCTGGTAGGTACTGAATCTACTAAGCCACTTTTCGTACTCAGAGTCTTTAATTTCCTGGTCCCAATCAATCAATCTTTGATCTCCAAATCTCCTGTAAGGGTATTTTTATATACATGAGGAAATGAGCTCAAAGTCCTAGCGGGTCAAATATTGTCATCAGAGTTCGTAAAACTTCGCGCTGTTGATCGCTTTGAGCCAAGAAGATATGCTGAAACAGTTGGACTAGCTGTCGATTTGAAGTTGAAACAATCTGAACGTGTACACCACCACATGCCAAGGACCTTTTCAGTTCCCAGTTCTACGTCCATATTTAAGTTCTTTTTGTCAACTGGTTGACAACTAAGGGCTTTAAGTACTTCGTTTGAATTGGAGATCCAATTCCTTATATGGAAACCTCCTTTTTGATGAATGTGTCTAATTTCCTTGGCTAACTTGACTGCCTCATCCTCCATTGGTACACTGTTTATAAGATCATCAACATAATGATTGTTCTAGCAGAAGGTCATTAGCAGTAAGTTTTCGAGCGTAGCCCTTCAAAACATACTCGTCAGTTTTTTTGTTTCATATTTTGCCAAGATCAGGGTCTCGTATGATTCTTTTTTAAAGACACTCTAATCGTTTCTTAGCCATTCAAAAACTATAGGGAAGTTGGATCTGATCGTATTTCCAAAGAAGTGCAGTCTCGAACATATTGTCTTTCAAAACAGTATAGGTCTTCAGAAGTTCCAGAACTCGAGTATCTTGGGTATATTTGAAGTATTTGTGGCTCCAAAGATGGCTGAATTAATAAAGGTTCTTACTAACCGTTGTAGATTGGCATCACCGCAGTCACAAGTGTGAAAAGTGTAGTATTTTCCTCTTTCAGAACTGGCATTGTATACACCATGTACGACCCATCCAAGATGAGTTTTTGTGGCACAAGGATCTTGAGCACCACCCTCTTTAGTTTTTAAGGGAAGGCCTAACCTTGCATTGTTAAGCCCCATTAACAGCCTAGGAGCATCATGACGATAAGATTCGACTGCAATTCCTTAAAGGCATGCATACTTCCTATGCATTTCATTGACGTCAAGTGATTGATACGGCAGTTGCAAATCCTTGGTTGTGTGCACATCTTTAGGTGTATGTTTTTCAGCATGTAGGTTGAAGACTTCCGAATCATCTTCAAATTTTGACATGCTTCCAGTCCAGTGAAAGCATAGTGGTTCTCGATTAGCCTTCACTTTCAGTTTTCTAGCGATTTCATCGTCCGTTTCCATAGAGTATCACCAGAACTTTTTGAAATAGCACTGAATTGACGTCATGAGTTCGTATACTTGGTTTATGTGGTGAATGTGAGGCAACTGTACCAGATTTTTTAGGGTTTTAATATCGACGGGTTGGTCGCCATCTGAAAGCATATTGCTGGATCTGAGGATATCTCACAGAGCTGTAATAAATCCAGTACTCTGGTAATGCAGTCAGGCATGTTACAGTTAATTGACTATTAAGTTAATTCTTTGACTGAGTACTGTAACTGCAAAATAGTCAGTTGCCAGTAGTACTATCATTCAGATCTATATAGTCATTTAAAGCAGTTAATTGACTAAAAATTAACTAACTGCAGTACTTTGTGACTGGTTTTAGTCTTTTAGTCAATTGAAAGTCTTCAGTACTGGCCTGATTTTAGTTTTAGTCCTTAAGGCTCTTGACTGCAGTCAATTAACTGTAAGTCTTTTAAAGCATTTCGACTAAAAATCTTTCCACTAAAAGTCTTTAGCTTTTAATGTTATATGAGCATGGAATAAAAAGGGGAAAAAATTATGTTGTTCACAATGGTTTCGGTTTGTATAATAGTACGAGAGCTGGGAACGTAAAAAAGTCGTTTTAGTATGACTAGTTCTTTTTTTTAATTATGTCCTCTCTAAGTCCCTAGATTCGCATGAGGATAGTCTGATTGGTGAGAAATGTTGTGTTGTCCGCGATTTTGAAAAACTAAAAAAACATCAGTGGAGCCGTCAAATATTCCATCGTTTGCAGAATCACCCATATTTGAAAGAAACACTGTTTCTTCAAAAGTAAAGTAATACATAGGATATATCCAATACTTCATGAAATAATTTTGGGGCGTATCCTTATAGATTAAATCATATAAGAGAGGGGTTAATTTACTCCTCCTTTTTTAAAAAAACGTTCTTCATTCAAAGCCAATTTAGGCCCATCCAAGTGACCTTTATTAACATTAACATTAACATTAACCATCCTTATGTATGTATATATACGAGTATCTTTTACTTCATAACAACCTCTAAATATTGTTCCAGTTGACTTCATTTCAGCACTTATTAAAGGTGGTATATACTAAGTTCAATTCAATTATTTTTCATTCCAGGGTTTCTTTTGATATCCATGTGCATATCTACTTACAAAAAGATACACATTTATGTAGAGATACTCAACCAACTGGGTTCATACCCGTACTTTCAGTTTTCCAATTTATTCTGGATGACAGTCAATTTCTTGACTAAATCCTTTTTTATGTCGGCAATAAAAGACTGGGATGACTGTTAAGATATTTCGCTGGTTGAAATCTGACTGGAACAGAGTAAAGCTGAATATTGGTGTTGAGTTTGCTAAAAGGGAAGGACCATAACATCGGATTATAGGTAGATAGATACTTTACTTTATCTTTGAAAGTTGGATTTGGTTAAAAAAATGTATCCCTACCATAACTGTTAACATGGCGAACGCTTTTATTTACAATACTTACGAAATAGAACTGGAAGGCCAAGGACATTACGCTTTGTTCTTTTTTGTAAGGAACTTACTAATTTGCAAGAGTCACTTCCTTTGTATTTGTTAACTTGCACACATCGACACCAGTGGCGATTCCTCTCAGTTGGCTAGGTTGGCTGCGCCAACACTAAGATTTCGGCCTAAAAACGTACTACAAATTGTTTGGATTCATAATATCCTTATAAATAAAAAACATTATAAAACCAGCAAAACATATTTATATCGAACCATTCATTGCAACCCTTATGCGCTATATTAATCCCATACAAAGTATCTCCTAATGATATTTTGCTTTCAATTTCGGTCTTGTGTTGGCGCAAATATTGTGCGCCAGCAAATCCCATACAAACTAGCCTATATTCGCGATGTGCTGTCTCGCTGTCTCATTCTATCTTTAAGAACAGCCCGATAAAAATAACCACACAAGTTGGCTCTACTAAAAGAGCCAACCTGGGTGAAGCAAAAATGAAACTATAGCTTGAACCAAATCACTTGGCTAATGGTCGGTTGCGCAGAGAGAGTATTTAACAGAACAATAATGGTGCGCAAGATATTTAATGAGTAAAGATTATTCCTTAAATTTTACAACGCCTAACTTAACTTTGTTTTTCTTCAAAATTAAAATGCGATTGAATGTATGAGTTTAATTTTTTTTATTTAGGGTTGAATAATTTTCAGGGCGCTTATCATAGTAAAAAAAATTAATCTATTGTAGTGACTTCGGACTGATTGAAAAATATAATATATTTTTTAACCTGTGGGGTTTTCGAAAAACCTTTATAGATCAGTATTTACGAGTTTAAATAATTTTTAATAAAGTTTTTAAAAGTGAATACTTTCTTGAGAGAGAAAAGTTGGTGCAACAAATAAGTTTAAGGAATAATTAACATTGATTTATTTTATTGTAAAGTAATTATTACATACATAACAATGTATTTAAAAAATAAATAGGAAACAAAATAATAAAATATAAATAATATAAATAACAATAATATAGTTTAAACGATAACTGATCATTTATATATATTAAATTTTAGGAAACAAAATAATAAAATATAAATAATATAAATAACAATAATATAGTTTAAACGATAACTGATCATTTATATATATTAAATTTTAAGAACTAATGTCGGTTTCATAATCGGCTGTAGAATCATCACCTGGATTGATTATAATTGAATCTGATATTGTGTCCCAGACCATGTCGTGAGAAAAGTATTCTTCTTGAGTTCTAATAGCTTTTTCACACACCTTTCGCCAATCTTCAGCCGTTATTTTTGAAAATTCTTCCTCTGCTTATTTTTGAACATCTAATAATTTCAATGCTGTGTTTTGTCTGCCTACTTTTGCCTTGACAGTTGCCCAAATATTCTCAATTGGATTGAGGTCAAGATCTTAGCGTGGTAAACGTAGAACCTCATGTCCCATGATATCTTCAATCTTATGCTTTGGGTTGTGTATAGCTTGGTGACATTGTATCATCTCGGATTTTTTGCTTGCAGAAGTAATTTGTTTTATTTTAATTACTACCAATTAATCGTGGTACGCGGCGTTGTCCATTACAATAACAGAGGGTTCCTCCAAGTTATTTTAAACTTGTTCTTGCATCCATTTGCAGAAAGTTTCGAAATTCATATCGTCGTGATAGTCTCCCGTTTTAGTTCCATATTTGAATAAAAGTAAGGCGTTTTTCACAAAGCCTTTTTCACCACCTGCATGCGCCATTATCAACCTCTGTCCCTTTGAAATTGACGTCTTCAATCCACTTTTACTGTCATCAGTCCATGCCATTGGCCTTGTATGGAGCCATGAATATAACTTTCGTCCAAATAAATGATGTTATATCCTTTTGCTCTGTACTTTTTTCTTAAATACTTCACTCGCATGAGTTTGATATCATTTCTTTCACAAAGAAGTTTGCTGTTGTTTTGCGTTTTCTTGTAGCTAAATCCGTTTCTTCTTAGAATCCTGTTGAGAGATGTAATACTTAAGTAAAGCTGTAGATCTTCCTGGACTCATTCTCTGAAAATTTTTAAGGATATCATAATTTTTTCCCCCTGGTGGAAGTTGTCCATTATACGCCGAATAGCTGTGATGTGAAATTCGTCTAGCCCAGTTTATCACTTCGTATGTGGTACTTTTAACTTGGCGATTTAACAACTCCTGTCTCTTCGTATTTCTTAATAATTCTTCTGAAATCCCAGTCAATTCTTTGGTTTGCGAAGTTGCGGAACTTACAATGTTTTCCAAAAACAAACTCTTTGCTTCTTTCAACTTGTCATCATATACCTTAACAACTATCTTACGCGCCTGGCTTCCAATAGGTTTTCCTTTTCTTAAGGGATCAATGAAAATTTTTTTTAAATGTCACTGTTTAAGCTTCTGGTTATTTTTTTAAACTGATTTCCAAACCAAAGCAAATATCATTTAAGTATGTAATTTGCCTTTGATGAAAAAATTCATTCTTAAAAACTCGTAGGTAAAACTATCAAACCTCGTAAGCACTGATCTATTAATATTTTCCCAAAACGCCGCAGGTCAAAAAATATATGAAATAAAAACTAACGCCATAAAATAAATACAAACATATCGACCCCGGAACATAACTGCTAAGCCGCAAATCATAAAACCATAAAGCATACAAACAAACAATAATCCCTTAACTTTTTATTAACCAGTCCGAACTCACAGGCACTTTTCTTATTCGAGGGCAGGTCAATAAGTCCGTGACTTTTGGAATAAAACACAGAATTTTTGATAAAAAAATAATTTTATTTTTCAACGTAGTCTTCCTTGAGCTCTATACACTTTGTCCAACGCTACTCCAATTCTTGTATCCCTTCCAAAAAAAATTATTTGTCGAGGTCCTCAAAATAGGCCTTTGTTTGCGAGATGACTTCATCATTGGAGTCAAATCTTTTTCCACCAAGCCATTTCTTCAGGTTTGGGAACAAGAAGTAGTCGCTCGGAGCCAAATCTGGAGAATAGGGTGGATGAGGGAGCAATTCATAGCCCAATTCATGGATTTTTGTCATGGCAACTGCACGTGTGTGCACCCTTGCATTGTCTTGGTGGAAAATAACTTTTTTCTTGGCTAAATGAGGTCGGTTTTTTTTCAAATCGTCATTGAATCGGTCCTATAAGTTGGCATAATATTCCCCATTGATTGTTCTTCCCTTTTGAAGGTAGTCAATGTGGATTATCCCGCGTGCATCCCAAAAAACAGTCGCCATAACTTTATTGGCTGACAAACCCACCTTGGCCTTCTTTGGACCCGATTCACCCTTAGAAACCCACTGTTTTGACTGTTGTTTGGTCTCTGGTGTGTTGTGATGGATCCATGTTTCGTCCACGGTTACAAAACGGCGCAAAAACTCCTCCATATTGCGATTAAGCAACGCCAAACCTTCCTGTGAAGTTGTTACACGATTGCGTTTGTGGTCGACTGTGAGCGAACGCCGCACCCATCTTGCGGAAAGCTTTCTCATGCCCAAGTGATCATTCAAAATTGAAACCACTGAGCCATGCGAGATCCCTACGGCTTCCACAATCTCTCGCACTTTCAATCTTCGGTCGGCCAACACCATTTCGTGAATTTTTTCGATTGTTTGGGTGTAGAGACCTCAACTGGGCGTCCAGGACGTTCGGCATCTTCAGTGCTTGTACGGCCACAACGAAATTCAGTAAACCACTTTTTTACCATTGAAATCGATGGTGCAGAGTCCCCATAGTATTTATCAAGCCTAGCCTTGGTCTCGGTAATGGTTGTTTGTGATTACATCTATATTTTTTTTACCTAGTTACTTTTCATAATTAAATTTCTCATTTGTACAACCTTCTATGAATAATGATCCGACTCACTGTACTTATTGCGCGTGTGCTATGCATTTACTGTGTTAATCTTAATCCTCATCCAAGGCCAAGTACAAACATTACATATGTTGTTGACTATTTTTTTTTTTTTTGGCAGCCTGCAAGCCGATGCCTAAGATAATCTTTCCTTTTTAGTTCAACCAGCAAAGCGAGCGGATCATTCTTCATCAGGTCAAATTTTGGTAAACTCTTTAAATAATAATAAATTTGTAATATATATATATAAGAAGCATCGAATTTTATTTGGAATCTCAAACATCGTACTGGTCCTTCTAAGCCTAATATAAATTGAACTAGCTTTTGTGTGTTATTCGAGGTTTGCCAATTCTTGATTAAAATAATTCATCGTCGCAATTTAATCGCAGTGTACTCTTTTTTGAAAAAAAAAAACTTTACAAAGAATCTGAACAGTTTTCCCTCGTGGTCATAGGTTGTCCTAATCATAAGCTTTAAAATATTTGAATTTAATCGAAATCGTAAAAACTAATTGAAATTAAAATGACTTCGATAAAACAGAAACGTGGTAATGCAAAGGGTAGGCTAACTCGTGCGGCGGATTTTATACCCACAATCGACGATTCTACAACAATCGAAATGCTCGAAATTCGTATTAAGACTCTGGAACAGACATGGGAAGAATTTTCTTTATTGCACAATGAACTTGTGGCTAGTGCAAATGATGAAGAATTTGTAAATCTAGAGGTAGAATTCGGTACTTATGAAGAAAAGTTTTTTCGCGCTCAATCGTGTCTTATGAAAGCAATTCGGGAAAGACAATCCGTTGCAAATCAGGCTGATAAAACAGCTATTGAACAGCTTGCACAACAGCAGTCCTCGTTTCTAGAAATTCTCAATGCGACACCGAGAACAACGTCATCGTCGGTCAAACTCCAACCCATCACCATTCAGCCATTTACGGGAAGCTATAAAGACTGGCCAACTTTTCGGGATTTATTTACGAGTACTGTAGATTCCAAAAATGATCTTACAGCCACTCAAAAATTCCACTATCTCAAATCGTTCTTACGAGATACCGCGTTCGATCTGGTTAAAACAATTCCGATTTCAGAATCGAATTATATTGAAGCGTGGGAAAGACTCGAGAAAAGATACGATCGGGTGAATATAATCGCACAATCATACATTCAATCGTTTTTATCTTTGCCCACTATTAACGTGTCTAACGTACAGTTGCTCCGAACAGTTATTGATGGAGCCGACGAAATTATTCGGGGACTTAATTCTATTCATCAAACCGGTCGCGATCCATGGATCATATATCTATTGCTGAACAAACTCGACAACGAATCAAGACAAGCTTGGGCTGAGGAGGTAGGGTCTCGCGATGACTGTTTCTTTGATGAACTTTTAAACTTTTTACAGTTGAGGTGTGATGCTCTTGAATCGTCTCAATCGTTAGGCCGTTCAAGCACGACGCGGCAAAAACCATTAAGAGCTCATTTAGCCGAATCAACTCAAACTCAGATAAAATGCCCTAAGTGTCAAGGTCCTCACATTCTACCTCAGTGCTCTGAATTCGTTGCATTAGATATCGGTGCGCGTAGAAACTTTGCCAAAACCAAATCATTGTGCTTCAACTGCCTTCGCATTGGGCATTCGTCGTTCAAATGTCGGTCCACATTTCGCTGTCGGGTGTGTAATTCGCGTCACCACTCTTTGGTTCATGACCACGAACAAGAAGGTACTCCTCTTACATCCATGGCTCTTAATACGAGTCCAGCTTCTTCATCCAAGCCCCTCACTGCATCAAACTCAACACCTACAATCGTAAACAATCATTCGCTAGATTCTGGTTTTCGTCAAACAATCTTACCAACTATGGTTGCCAGGGTTCGAGACAATCAAGGAGCGTTCGTGAACTGTAGGGTTTTGCTTGATTCAGGGTCGCAGGTATCCTTCATTGTAGAATCTTTTGCACAAAGACTTGGTCTCGGTAGGAAGCATGCTCGTATACCCATTCTAGGATTATCAAAAACCGAAGCGGGTTTTACAAAGGGATATATTCCCTTGCAATTAGTTTCACGAAACAATTCAGATTCTCTTTTCATGGATGCATATATTCTTAAAAGGTTGACATCTCAGTTGCCTTCTCAGCCGATAGACATTTCTGGTTGGTCTCATGTTTCGAATCTGACGTTAGCTGATCCGCAATTTAATGTGCCAGGACAAATAGATATGTTGTTAGGAGCAGATAAGTTATGGAGTATTTTGAGGGGAGAACAAATTCGCGGTCCATCAGGAACACCAGTGGCGCAGAATACGTTGTTTGGTTGGGTTATATCCGGAGAAGTTGTCGAACCTAGCAAACTACCTATCTCTACAGTTCACGCCAGCGTTGATGTTGATGTAATCCTTCAGAAGTTCTGGGAACTCGAAGAAGTCAGCCCTTCAAAAGACCAAGCAGCTATTAATGATCCAGCAGAAATTCATTTCCGTAGTTCCTTTTCTCGCTCTCACCGGGGAAAATATATTGTCAAACTTCCCTTCAAATCCTCTTCTCCATCTTTCGGTGATACGCTCAAGTCTGCAGTCTCTCGCTTGTTATCAATGGAACGTCGTTTTAAATCTAATCCTCAGCTGCAGAAATCTTATACCCAGTTTATGCAGGAGTATATTTTACATTAGGACACATGGAACTAATTCGCCCAGATCAGTTACAGGCTCCGTTTGACGGAAAGCAGTTTTATTTACCCCACCATGCAGTATTCAAACCAGATAGCTCATCGACGAAGCTACGAGTTGTCTTCGATGGGTCAGCCAAGGATTCGTTAGGTCAATCATTGAATTCTCAGCTAATGATCGGTCCTCCAATTCAGCGTGATTTGCTAGGGGTTTGCCTTCGTTTTCGTCAACATCAGTATGTCTTCACTGCCGATATAGTAAAGATGTTCCGACAAATTTGGGTCGATGCGCAGCACACTGATTTCCAGAGAATCGTTTGGAGAGAAAATCCGAATGACGAAATCAAACACTTTCGCCTTTTAACCGTCACATACGGAACTGCCTCTGCTCCATTTCTGTCCGTAAGGGTTCTCAGACAGCTCGCTGAAGACTATAAAATGTTGTATCCAACTGCTTCGCACGTCCTCTTGAATGACGTATACGTAGACGATGTAATGACAGGGACGAATTCGGTAAAAACCTTATTAGAACTTCAATCCGAGCTCATCGAGTTATTATCCAAAGCTGAACTTCAACTTCGTAAGTGGACATCCAATTGTTGGAAAATGTTAGCTAAGATGCCACAAAATGAGTGCGAGTTCTGTTGGTCTGATCCTGAACAATCAAATTCATTGGTAAAGGTCCTTGGAATGTTCTGGAACCCACGTAAAGACGAGTTTTCATTTAGAATGGGTCAATTGCGTACGAGTGCCGTCCCAACCAGACGAACATTGTTGTCGGAAATCGCGCAAATCTTTGATCCACTTGGGTTCTTAGCTCCTTCTGTAATCCTATTTAAAATTCTGTTTCAAGAGCTCTGGTCTTCTGACGTAAAGCTGGGCTGGGATGATCAGTTACCCCCTTTGATAGCTAAAAAATGGATGGAATATAGGTTAGAGCTTCATTGCTTTGGGAGAATTCAGGTTCCTCGCAATATTTCTAGGAGTGATCAAGATGGTATTGAACTCCATGGATTTTCTGACGCTTCCTTGGCAGCTTATGCGGCTGTTATCTACGCCAGATTCAAAACTAGTGCAGGTGAATTCAAAACGATTATCGTAGCTGCAAAAACAAAGGTCGCTCCATTAAAACCCGTAACCATCCCTCGGCTCGAACTATGTGGCGCTGTACTCCTTAGTAGGCTATTCACTCTAGTCAAAACCTCGTTCACCACCCGAATTTCTAAAGTGTTTGCCTGGTGCGATTCAGAAATTGTTCTACACTGGCTCGCATCTCCACCCCGTCGTTGGAATACATTTGTGGCTAACCGCACCGCTGCAATCCTGGAAATGATTCCACTACAATCTTGGCATCATATCGCGTCGGAATATAATCCAGCAGACTGTGCATCGCGTGGAATTCGTCCATCACATCTCCCTGATCATAGCCTTTGGTGGAACGGTCCATCATGGCTTTCAAAAGTAGACAAATTCTGGCCCAAATCTAATTTTATCCCTGAAAAACCTGAAAGTGAAACTCCATTCCTCGAAGAAAAACTAACAAGAACAGTGACACTCGCGGGTACTCTGGAAACCAACTCTTTGCAAACCCTCATCGAAAAAATCTCTTCCTGGTATCGATTGCAAAGAATCGTCGCGTGGTGTTTACGGGTTCTACCAAAAAGCCGATCAAAAAATGTTGCGCCGTTTTCGTCGACACTCAGTCTGAGTGAAATTCAAAACGCCAGAAAAATCATAATTAAACATGTTCAAAAACTCGCATTCGAAAAAGACATAAATCATCTTAAACTCAAAAAGGAACTTCCACTTAAATCCAAACTTACTAAGTATTCGCCTTTTATTGACATCGATGGAATTCTTAGGGTCGGTGGTAGAATTAAAAATGCTATTTGTTCATATGATATAAAACACCCTATTATTCTACCTAATAATAATCATGTTTCATCCTTAATAGCTTTAGAAACTCATAACAATTATCTTCATACTGGTGTCTCTGCAACTTTTGCTATTCTAAGGCAGCAGTATTGGATACTCGGAAGTCGGAATTTGATTCGCAAAATCGTGCATACCTGCAAACCATGTTTCATGCAGAGGAAAGCAACAACAACTCAATTGATGGGCGACTTACCTTCAGAACGAATATATGCTTCCCGAGCATTTTCAAATACAGGTTGCGACTATGCTGGCCCTCTGACTATAAAATTATCTCGAGGACGTAAACCCAGGCTTTCTAAGGCATACATTGCGCTTTTTGTTTGTATGTCCACAAAGGCCATTCACCTGGAAGTAGTAAGTGATCTGACTACGGATGCCTTTCTCGCTGCCTTGAGGAGGTTTGTTTCCCGCCGTGGTAAGTGCAGCAATATTTACAGCGACAACGGCAGCAATTTCAAGGGTGCCCGTCGTTGCTTAGACGAAATGCACAAGGTAATTATGTCTCAGGTTCATAACGAAGAAGTCAGCACAGCTCTTGCGAAGGATGGTATAGCATGGCACTTCATCCCACCATTCGCACCCCACTTTGGTGGACTCTGGGAGTCTGGCGTTCGATCTGTTAAGCTGCATCTTCGACGTGTTCTTGGGAACTCAATCTTAACATTTGAGGAGTTGTATACTGTCCTCACACAGATTGAAGCAGTTTTAAATTCTCGTCCTTTGTGTTCTTTATCTGACTATGATTTCAACCCTTTAACCCCAGCTCATTTTCTTGTAGGTGAGCCCTTAACCGCAGTACCAGAGCCTAACCTGCTAGAAACACCACCAAATCGATTAACTCATTGGGGTCATTTGCAGTTCATGGTTCAAGGATTTTGGAAAAGATGGCAGATGGAATATCTGACTTCCCTCCAGGAGCGTCCTAAGTGGCAAAAGGACTTAATCAACTTGAAACCTGGTGATTTAGTTGTCATTAAGGAGCCCAATCTTCCTCCAACCAAATGGTTACTGGGAAGAATAGAAAGCGTGAATCCAGGAGCAGATAATCGAGTAAGAGTGGCCACAGTCAACACCAGCAAGGGTACAAGCACTCGCCCTATTACCAAACTTGCCGTACTACCAAGGTCCTGAAACATGTTCCAGGGGGGCCGGGATGTTTGTGATTACATCTATATTTTTTTTACCTAGTTACTTTTCATAATTAAATTTCTCATTTGTACAACCTTCTATGAATAATGATCCGACTCACTGTACTTATTGCGCGTGTGCTATGCATTTACTGTGTTAATCTTAATCCTCATCCAAGGCCAAGTACAAACATTACATATGTTGTTGACTATTTTTTTTTTTTTTGGCAGCCTGCAAGCCGATGCCTAAGATAATCTTTCCTTTTTAGTTCAACCAGCAAAGCGAGCGGATCATTCTTCATCAGGTCAAATTTTGGTAAACTCTTTAAATAATAATAAATTTGTAATATATATATATAAGAAGCATCGAATTTTATTTGGAATCTCAAACAATGGTTTTTTTTCGCAAGAAATAAGGCTTAATAAGCACACGAAATTCACTTTTTTCCATTTTCTCCTCAAATTAGTGAGTAGTCTGATAAAAATAGCTGTCAAACACAAACTAACTGACGCAGCAAGTTTAAATTTTGACAGGAGTCAACTGACAGATGCCTGTTGACAGGAGCAGTGTTGCTGTTTCAGTAAAGAGGTCAGAAATTCAAAAAGTCACGGACTTATTGACCCACCCTCGTATTTAACATCATTGCATTTTGCAATAGATTATTTTTTTTTATTTTTATTTAATTGTTCCCATTGATAAAAAAAATTCTGAATTTTATGTTTTCGAAGTAAAGTTTATACCTAAAAATCTTTCCTTTTTATCCTACCAGAGATGAAATACTTTTTTAGACATCAAGCCATGAAAGAAAAATAATTCATCATAAACCTCATTGAAAGAAAGTCCATCGCTGGAAATCTCTATTTTACTGTGAG
Organism: Dasysyrphus albostriatus; assembly: GCA_946251815.1. NCBI lineage: Eukaryota > Metazoa > Arthropoda > Insecta > Diptera > Syrphidae > Dasysyrphus > Dasysyrphus albostriatus. Next base: position 100,741,186 of record OX276335.1, read on the forward strand.
CGAAGCTATAAACAAAACTCACCCTCCTTAGTGCCTCACAGTGTTCTCAGATTGGTGGTTTTGCCAACCAAAATGGTCGGAAATAAACACTATAGTTGGGAAAACAGTGAAAAATAATTCATGGTTGGATTTTTGGTTGGAAAATATTTCAATAGTCTTTTTTTGGTTGGAAAAAATTTTCCTCCAACTTTATAAACAAACATATAACCTTACCTACACACATACATTCACATCTCATACCGACCAAAAAATTGTTTTGGTCTGACCATCTTGCATACAAGGAACACGAAACAATTTCTTGTTTCTTCTTCTTTCCAAAAACAAACTATCTCCTTAGTTTTTCTTCACTACAATATACCTACTTACCTTCTTGCATCTTCCTATCCAAATTGAAAAAAACTTTGGACACAACTTTTTTTGAAGCTATCACAAATGTAACATTGTTAAAAACAAACTCAGGAATCGACTTGGTATCGAAGCTGCAGATTCTGTTTTGAGAGTTCGCTATAACCTAGGCGCTGAAGGTTGCATCAATTTCGAACCATCAAAAGCAAGATGAAGACTAGAATGTAAAATGTAAATAATATGTAAATATGATTTTGATAAAAAATGATTAAGTAGGTACTTAAGTCTTACTTATGTATTGTAGCGACTGTCACATTTGTACGATAACGACCCTCGAATGAACTATAACCACTCTCGAATAGAGAAACACCGAATTTCGGATTAGACGGGACACAAACCAACCTACGGAGAGCTTTGGTGAGCTTTCGAACTTCCAATACTACACGTCAAATTGAAAGCTTTTAAAAGGGAAAATTTATGGGAAATTTCCCCTATGCAAAGCTCTGGAAGCAAATACTAGAACCTTCCAGCTTTTTCCGGAACCTTGTGAAAAGTATAAAAGCACATGTCTGAACGGCGGAGGACGCAGTTTATTTTCAATCGCGAATGAGTAAAGTTGGTAGCAAAAAAAGTAGAGTGGTGAATTAATTTCAGTGGTGAACAATAAATTGTTTTGTGGTTGTAAAAGTACAGTATTTTATTTTGTAAATTTAATAAGTGGAGAATTTGAATAAAGTGAATAAGTTTTATTAACGAACCTGAGAAAATATTACATTGGTGTCAAAAGTGGGATAAAACTTAAATTATTTCTGTTTAGACAATTTATTTTGCTTTATTAAGCAATTATTAAAAAATTGAACGTGACTGTGAAAGTGAAAATAAGAAAAGACAATGGGTAAAACTCTAAATGATTTAAATTTAGTTGAACTTAAGGCAGAACTGAACAAGCGAGGGCTTTCTGCTGCTGGAACGAAGAATGATCTTATAATTCGTCTGCAAGAAGGTTTAAGAAAACGTGGAGAAAACCCAGCCACGTTTATATTTGAAATTGCAATGGAGGAAGAGCAAGAACAAGTAAGTATGTCAGGCATGACTAACCTGCTGTCTCAGCTGCTCGCCAAATTTGATAGTCAGGAAAAGATACTCCTAGAACAACGCAATGAATACCACGATGAACAACAGAATCTTCTCAAACGATTCAAACAACAAAGCCAAGAACAAAAGAATCTTCTAGAACAACAAAGCCGAGAACAAAAGAATCTTCTAGAACAACAAAGCCAAGAGCAAAGGAATCTTCGAAATCTTCTCGAAGGTAAGTTAGAAGCCTTTGAGAACAAAATTATTGCCCTTAAAGAGCGTTGCGATAAACAATTATCGACAATAGAAGCAAAGTTCGAAGATAAAATCGAATGCATTACAAAGGAATTGAATAAATTAAAGAGAATGAAGGTTCGAGAAAGTGCTGGTGATTGTCCAAAGAGAAAGGAGATGCATCCACCAACCTTCGATGGACTAATTTCTTAGTCAATCTTCAAGTTAAAGGTAGCCGCAGCAACGAATGGTTGGGACGAGGATGACAAATATATAGCTCTGACGCTTGCCCTTAGAGGAACTGCTGCCGAACTGCTTACAACTATACCAGCAGATAAGAATGGTAACTTCAGTGCTCTGGTTCAGGCCATTGACAAACGCTTTAGAGATGGTCATATGCAAGAAGTCTTCCGCGTTCAACTCAATGCTAGAGTCCCGAAAAGAGGGAACCTCTGCAACACCTCCAAGCAGAAATTGAACGGTTGGCACATCTGACAGATCTAGCTCTGGGGATGAAATCATCAACCAATTCGCAACAGAAGCCTCTGTCGATGCTGTATCTGATATCAACCTTCAGCGAGCAATTTGAACTGCTGGAAAACGCACACTTCCTGAGGCATTGGCGTTCGCCCTGACTATGGAAGCAGCAGAACAGGCTTCTCAACGAGTCCCTCGAGTAAGAGAAATAGAAATTGAGGAGTGTTCATGCCAGAGAACAGCGTTGCAAAGGAACCAGTGAGATGGACCTGCTCAATGCTGGAACTGTAACAAGACCGGGCATCTCCAACGTCAGTGCATATTACCACCTAGAAGATCTGAATGTCAACATTGAGGACGAAGAAATGGAAACAATTACACCAATAATATACCAGTTTCTCAACCGGGAAACGAGTAAGAACCAACTTCGAGGGGCAGAAGCTGGTTTCTGGTATCGATGGCCCCAGAATCACTATTCAGGTCTCGCAGACTAAACGATAAAATAAAAGTCTGACTGTGAAGGCAATATTACACGGCAAGAAACAAGTGACTACGATCGACACCGGTACTGACTCCATTGTTAGAAGAGACTTGGTGAAGATGACATGGCTGCATAACACCAACACTTACCGTCTGAAAACTGCAACAGGAGAGGCAGTACTGCAAAAGGATCCGTTTGGCATAACTAGAGTTTTCATATCTGTTTCTGGTAGCAGATAAATGTGACGACTGCATCGTTGGAATCAAAGCAAGGAGTAATCCTTGATATCGGGAAGCAAGTTCTTAAGTATCGAAATGTGGAGATTTCTGTGGCTTATGGCAATAAAAGCACATCAACTCTGAGGACTGTCATAAAGGAAGATATATGCCTACCACCTTCTTCAGAAGTGTTCGTTTGGACAAACCTAAAAGGTGATTTGGGTAGCCATCGATACCTTTTGGTGGATCCATAATCTGAGCAGTCTTCCCAAAACATCATCCTAGGGAAAACTCTTGTTTCACCTAACAGCAACATGGTGACCGTACGGATACTTAACACCAAACTGTACGAAGTCAAGCTCAGAAAAGGCGAAGTTGTTGGAAAGTTTGAATCAGTGTCCGCAATAACTAAGATCACAGATATGGACACTCAGCAACCTGTGGACCCGAGGAAATCGAACTCTATGAATGGAAAAATTTTGAAGTCATCTAATTTAAGTGAACGACAGCTTGGTGTTGGTGGAAGCCTCCTTCACGAGTACGCTGATATACTCTCTTCACCCAGTGGGCAGTATGGTCGAACACAACTGGTTCGCATCGAATCGACACGGGAGACGCGACCAATTCGCCAAACAGCGAGACGTCTCCCATTAGCCAAACAAACCGAAGTTGAAGAGATGATATCGACGATGAAGAAAGATGGGCTTATCGAAAATTCTAAAAGCCCTTGGGCATCCCTAGTTGTCCTTGTCAAAAAGATAGAAGTACTCGATTCTGTGTGGACTATCGGAGGCTGAATGATGTAACAAGGGAAGACAGCTACCTCCTATGGAAGGAAGAGGAGGAGGAGATGGAAGGAGCTGAATGGTTCTCAACATTGGACTTGAAGAGTGGCTACTGGCAAGTAGAAATCTATTCAGAAGATCGAGAGAAGACGGCTTTCTCCACAGGAAATGGTCTGTGGCAATTCAAAGTAATGCCTTTTGGACTATTCAACGCTCGTTGCGCGTTTTTCAAGGACTTGCTTGGAAGTCATGACTGGTCTATCTGGACGATGTGATCGTTTATAGTAAAACATTTGATGAGCATTGTGGAAACCTTAAGGCCGTGTTCCAGAGGCTTCCAGAAATTAACTTAAAATTAAATCCAGACAAGTGTTCATTCTTCAAGTCTGAGGTTAAATACTTGGGACATATCATCTCGTCCCAAGGAGTGAAGACTGATCCTGAGAAAGTGGACACTGTTAAGAATTGGCCAACTCCACAAGATAAACATCAACTGCGGAGCTTTCTTGGTCAAGCCACGTACTATCGTCGTTTTGTTAAGGATTTTGCTGGGATCGCGAAAAGTTTGCATCAGCTTACCGAAAAAGGCAAACCATTCAAATGGTCAAATGAGTGCGAGAAAAGTTTTCAGGTACTCAAGCAGCACCTATGCCATACACCTGTTCTGGCCTATCCGACACCAGGAAAACCATTCATCATTGACGCTAACGCAAGTAACGCGGGAATTGGAGCCGTACTGTCGCAAGTTCATGATGGAGAAGAGAAGGTCATCGCCTATAACAGCAAGGTACTCTCAAAGCCAGAAAGAAATTATTGTGTGACCAGAAGAGAACTTCTAGCTCAAATATCGACTACAAAACACTTCCATAAGTTCGTCTATGGACAGAAGTTCCTTCTTTGAATAGACCATGGTGCACTTAATTTGCTTTTGAACTCTAAAAATCCAGAAGGTCATGTGGCAAGGTGGATCGCGAGATTGCAGACATACGACTACCAGATTCAACCTCGAAGAGGAAAGTTGCACTCAAACGCAGATGTCTTGTCTAGGAGACCCTGCAAACCCGACTGCAAGCATTGCACACGTCAAGAAGAAAAGGAGGTAGGTGCCATCCAGCGATTAAGAATCGATCCCATTTATGGTTGGAGTAATGAAGAACTGAGGACCGCCCAACAAGAAGACTCGGATGTTGAACTCATTCTTATATGGAAAGAACACCAGGAGAAACCAGAATGGGTTGACATCTCCGATAGAAGTCTAACTCTTAAGGCGTATTGAGCACAATGGGACTCGCTTCATGTGCAAGAAGGAGTACTAAGACGTAAGTGGGAGTTCACAGACGGCAAATCATATGTGATGCAGCTAATCGTACCTCAATTAAAAGTTAGTGACGTTCTTCAAGAGATGCATGAGGGAGCTTCCGGAGGACATTTGGTCATTTGACATGATCAACACTGGAGAAGGTAAGGCAGACCTAAAAAAAAAACTTCTTGACATTCACGAAAGGACAAGGGCAAATATAAAGCTATCAATTGATCGGATGGAAACACGATACGACACAAGAGCAACAACGAACGGATTCCAAGTGGGAGAACTTGTGTAGTTTTATAATCCCCACCGTCGGAAGGGACTTTTACCCAAACTTCAACCAAATTGGGAAGGCCCGTATAATGTTGTTACTCGAATAAACGATGTCATCTACCGCATTCAGATAGAACTTAGAGGCAAAGTGAAAGTAGTTCACAGTGACCGTTTACACCGTTATAATGGTGAAAAATGTGATCGTTTTGGTCGGGACGATCAATCTTAAAGAGAGAGCGGTGTAACGACTGTCACATTTGTACATACTATAACGACTCTCGAATGAACTATAACCACTCTTTAACATCGAACAAAAGAAGCACCGAATTTCGGATTAGACGGGACACAAACCAACCCAAGGAGAGCTTTGGTGAGCTTTCGAACTTCCAATACTAAACGTCAAATTGAAAGCTTTGGAAAGGGAAATTTATGGGAAATTTCCCCTATGGAAAGCTCTGGAAGCAAATACTAGAACATTCCAGCTTTTTCCGGATCCTTGTGAAAAGTATAAAAGCACATGTCTGACCGGCAGAGGACGCAGTTTATTTTTAATCGTGAATGAGTAAAGTTGGTAGCAATAAAAGTAAAGTGGTGAATTAATTTCAGTGGTGAACAATAAATTGTTTTGTGGTTGTAAAAGTAAAGTGTTTTTTTTTTGTAAAGTTAATAAGTGGAGAATTTAAAAAAACGTGAATAAGTTTTATCAACGAACCTGATAAAATATTACAGTATTTTCCTACTTTAAAAGTCTAACTTTTTATTATCTTTTTATTTTTAAAAATTAATGTGTTTAAATCCTTTTTTATTATTTTTTAACAAAAAGTCCTATTTTGTAAATCAAAACATGTTTTCCTACCAAAAAGTCTAACTTTTCATCCTTAAACCTTATTGACATAAGTACCTATATAATGTAAGAGAGAATTTTATTCTTGTTTTTATAGAAACTGTATTAAATTGTCCTTTAGTACAAATATATTATTAGGATTAAATAACAAATCACCCCAAATATATTTGAATAGAAAATTGTTAAAACAAAAAATTATGGTGTTTTTTTTCCTTCCAGTACAAAAATGGTTGTTGTTTTTTTTTTTTAATACGGTGGGATTCTAGAAATCTCATCTGGCATCACTGGTGCATCAGTATTTTCGCAGCAGCGATAATAATAAAAACAATGCCAGTATGCACATCATTTTTTCTTTTTTTCATATATATTTGTGTATCTTTCAAAATTAAAGAGATGAGCAGAGAAATGTAATGAGAGCTGGACAGTAAAGTGGCCAAGTAATTTGGTACAAGCTATACCTGCGTTGACCATTGCCATCTAATACCCACGAGTAGAGAACCCAGTTATATGAATCGAATGTTGTATTTCGAATTTTATATCTTTGGCTTTAAAAAATCATAACTTTTGTTCTACTAATCCGATCTTCAAGATTTAGGTCTTAAAACAAATTCAACATTATATGCTACATTGTGTAAGAAAATCGTTAAAATGGGGCAAACATTTGTATGCTAAAAAAGTTAATAAGTGCCCCCTCAATTTATTTTGCAGCATTCAAAATTCAAAAGTTGATGAACAATTTCGCAATTTGAATACACAAAAAATGCTTATTTATTGCTAAGCCCATCTAATAAAATTATGTTATACCTACAATGTTTTATCATCAAACCCACCAATTTTTAAATGATTTCTTGCAAATAAAATGTATTTTAATTAAAAAACCTAACCACACACCTTCATTGATAAACTAATTTTTCAAAAAGTTCTGCATGAATCTTTAAAATTTAGGCCTTAAAATACTGTCACTGAGACAGTTTTTATAAGATAAAATTACCAACTTCAACACGAAAAATTTGAGAAAAATGTAAAAACAATTTGAATTAATGTTTGATTGCACTTTCTTAATGGATTTTATAGTTGAAAAATCAGTATAAATATTGTAACGACTGTCACATTTGTACTTTAACGACTCTCGAATGAACTATAACTACTCTCGAATAAAAGAAACACCGAATTTAGAATTAGACAGGACACAAACCAACCTACTGTCGCGGTAAATTTTACAACAACAAGTTTCACCTTTTCATTCCTTTCTTTTTTACACTAGTCCCCACCTTTTCTTATTGCGGCTCCAAAAAGCAAGCAGAGTTCAGTGCGAACCTGGTCCATCAGCCAGAGGCCTGCTCCTAATGCATCTTGGAAAAACAACTCCAACAGGCTTCCGAAGAATAATCGTATGACAGGTGGTCCACGAAAATCCGTAAACACAAAGTGAGACAGAAGGTCCACTTTTCCTTAAGGCATGCGATGGATGGTCCTTGCCCAACGATGACATGCGACAGGTAGTCCATTGTCCAACGAAATGTGTGACAGACGGTCCACATACATGTCTACACTGACAGATATGTCAATACTGGCAACGCCAGTCAATATTCCACGAATGGCCGAGCGCCCAACCTAGCGTGTCGTTGTAGGTAAAGAAAGATGAGTTTGTTAGGTGATTCCACAATTCCCCAAATCTGCACGAAGGTTTACGGTGTTACGGAAATGTTAACTTCGCGTAAGAAATCGAATTCTTCCTCACCATTAAAGATTGGTAAATGGTGGAAGTGCATTCGTTAAAGATATTTTTCTCGGTCTTAGTCTGGTTCGGTTGGGACGGGGACTTTGATCGTGTAAATTTGATTATTCTTTTACTTTTTTTGTCTGGCATTATAAGACGGTGGAGGTCTGGATGCATTCATTGAGCTACTTCCCATTTTGAATGATCCCTTTCACAAGGGATACTTAAAATGAGAGTGGATTGGGTTCAACAACGGTGCAGGCTCCCAGCCAATAGGCGTAGTCCTTGCATAAAACTCGTGACCGAATACCACCACTACCGAGTGGGTGCGAAAGAGAGGTCGACAATTGGAGAGTGCAAAAGTGAATGCAAAAAGCCGCCATTATGACACTTTTTGGTTAGATTCTGTAGAAGGCAGATCGTTTTAGAAAAGTTTAAGAAGGAAAAATCAAATCCGCATCATATTACGTTTAATTTAAAATATTGTGAGATTTGCTTTAAGAGTAATTACGAATTTCCAGTGAGGGAGTTAAATTTCTTTGAACGGAGAGACTTCAGGGCCAGGTGGGCCAGAGAACTCAGGGAAAATTCGATTTCGTTTGGAGCACATAAAAAGCAAAGTATCATTTTGAAAATTGTCTTAGGTGAATTTGTTGGAGTTTCGCTTGCCAGATTCTGCAAAACAAATATTCCACTAGGCCTTCGTTTTTGTCTAATTGTTTCTTGGAAATACGGGACTTCTAAAACCCTATTTTCTTTTTTTGCTTTGTTCGAGAATCTTTCTCAAAATCATTTATCTTCATCTTGCGTTTTGTGACACAATTATTGCTTTGATTTAAAATTGAAATTGTTTGACTTATCTTCTTTTTTTGCATTGGCCTTTTGCCAATATTAACTTTTGTTAAAAATTGTGGTTGAAAAAATTTAGGGTTTTCTACCTATATCTATAAAGGTTTCCCTAATAAAATATTTGAAAATCCTTTTGGAAATTAAATCTTGTGTTGTGATTTAATTTAGGAAAAGAATTACATTGTTTCAGGTTTTGGTAAGTTTCACCATCAAAAAAAACTTCTTGGCGCCCATTGAAGTACGCCCCTGTACTTCCATCGTTTAATTCAGTCTTTTATTGATACATCTTAATTTTATTAATTTGGCGAAGATAGGCGCTCGATCAATAAAATCTTCATTTTTTTCGTACCTACCCTTCGCTGAGCAAAACCGGTGGTAGCACCTTCAATTGCTGCCCAGTTGCATTTTTTTTATTGAACGTGACTCATTCTGACAGACCGTTACTTCGTTTTCTCTTTACTTTCATTCTCGAAATTTAACCATCGCGACGCACAACGGTCTTTTAATTATTTCGTTTTTTTTTGTTAAATAATTGGTGGATCCGAATATCCAAAGTCGCGGTTTCAAGTATCGATAAATAAAAAGTAGTTAAACTTATTAGACTCGCGTTTCTTAAATAGAATTGCAACACTACGGAGAGCTTTGGTGAACTTTCGAACTTTCAATACTTAACATCAAATTGAAAGCTTTGGAAAGGGAAATTTATGAGAAATTTTCCCTATGGAAAGCCCTGGAAGCAAATACTAGAACCTTCCAGGTTTTGCGGGAACCTTGTGAAAAGTATAAAAGCACATGTCTGACCGGCAGAGGACGCAGTTAATTTTTAATCGTGAATGCGTAAAGTTGGTTGTAATAAAAGTAAAGTGGTGAATTGAATTGTTTTGTGGTAGTAAAAGTAGTGTTTTATTTTGTAAAGTAAATAAGTGGAGAATTTAAAAAACGTGAATAAGTTTTATTAACGAACCTGAGAAAATATTACATTGGTGTCAGAAGTGGGATAAAACTTAGTTTATTTGTGTTTAGATAGTTTATTGTGCTTTAACAGACAATTGGGCTTATTCGGCGTGATCTTTTATTCTGATATTCTGTTATTCTGCTATGAATTTCCATACAAAAGCTTAAGCTGTCAAAAAATCTTTTACAAATTTAATTTTTGGTATTCTGCATGCGTAATTCTGTTATTTAACCTGCTAAGAAATCTGTTATGAACTGCCAAACTTTCGAACTCATAGCAAAATCTTTTACAAACCACGTTTTTGGTATTCATGCCAAAATCTGTTATTAAATCGGTTATGAATCATAAAAGAATAAAAGACAAACTTCACTGGCTTTTATCATAAAAGATTTCAATAAACAAGAAGGTATTTAAAGTATAATGGCAATTTTCCTTTTATTTCATCAACAAAATATTTTAAAAATTAGACAAGTGCTAAAATTGTTTAAAATCACATACTTTGTAAGCAAATGAAAAAACTAAAATTTTAGTTTTTGCAGGCAAAAGCACAAAACACTTTTGATGTGGAACGAAGATAAGAAAATTAATCCCTTTGGTCTCCCCGATGTGCATCTCATACGGCTTTTTGCATTGAATACATTTAATGAAGGAACTCTATTGTACAAATTCACCAACTACAATACAAATAAAATAATTCCGTGTCAAATACCGACTTAAAAATAAAAAACGAAAGTAAATAAATGTTGGCCACCCATTTTGGTATTTGCCATTTCATTTACAAAAGCTGATTATGGTAACAGATTCTAGGTCTGTTCGTTAACTGATTTCGTTTTCGAAGTTTCATAACAGAGTTTTATAAAAGTTCGAATATCTGAATGCCAATCATAAAAGATCTTTTATGGTGAAAATCTTTTATGATTCTTAGCAGAAAATTCATAGCAGAATAAAAGATGTGGCAGAATAGGCCTAAATAATAACAAAAAGTGATCGTGACTGTGAAAGTGAAACAAAAAAAAGACAACGGGTAAAACTCTAAATGATTTAAATTTAGTTGAACTAAAGGCAGAACTGAACAAGCGAGGTCTTCCTACTGCTGGTACAAAGAATGATTTTATAATTCGTCTGCAAGAAAGTTTAAGAAAACGTGGAGAAAACCCAGACACGTTTATATTCGACATTGAAATGGAGGAAGAGAAAGAACAAAGAAGTACGTCAGGCATGACCAATCTGCTGTCTCAGCTGCTCGCCAAATTTAATAGTCAGGAAAAGAATCTACTCGAACGATTCGAACAACAAAGCCAAGAACAAGATAATCTCCTAGAACAACAAAGCCAAGAACAATGCAATGATCAAAAGAATCTTCTTGAACGATTCGAAGAACAAAGCTAAGAACAAAAGAATATTCTCGAACAATAAAGCCAAGAACAAAGAAATCTCCAAAATCTTCTCGAAGAATCATTGCCCTTGACGAGCGTGTTGATAAACAATTTTCGACTGTCGATGCAAAGTACGAAAAGGTCGAAGACAAAATTGAATGCATTACAAAGGAATTGGATAAGGTAAAGAAAATGAAGGTTCGAGAAAGTTCTGTCGACTATCCAAAAAGAAAGGAAATGCATTCACCAACCTTCGATGGACAAACTTCTTGGTCAATCTATGAAAAGCAATTTGAAGCAGCCGCGGCAACAAATGGCTGGGACGAGGATGACAAATATATAGCTCTGACGCTTGCCCTTAGAGGAACTGCTGCTGAACTGCTACAAACCATACCATTAGATAAGAATGGCAACTTCAGTGCTCTTGATCAGGCCATTGACAAACCCTTTGGAGATGGCCACATGCAAGAAGTCTTCCGCGTTCAACTGAATACTAGAGTCCCAAAAAGAGGAGAAACTCTGCAATAGCTCCAAGCAGACATCGAACGTTTGGCACATCTGGCATATCCGACTGCAGGGGATGAAATCATCAACCAATTAGCAACAGAAGCCTCTGTCCGTGCTGTATCTGATATCAACCTTCAGCGAACAATTCGAACTGCTGGGAAACGCACACTTCCTGAGGCATTGGCGTTCGCCCTGACTATGGAAGCAGCAGAACAGGCTTCTCAACGAGTCCCTCGAGTAAGAGAAATAGAAATTGAGGAGTGTTCATGCCACAGGACAGCGTTGCAAAGGAACCAGCGAGATGGACCTGCTCGATGCTAGAATAGTAACAAAACCGGACATCTCCAACGTCAGTGCATATTACCACCTAGAAGACCTGCATGTCAATATTGTGGAAGCAAAAATGGAAACAATATCGTCAATACTCCAACTCTGGTTGTTTCTCAACCGGGAATCAAGTAAGAACCCACTTCGAGATGCAGAAGCTGGTTTCTGGTAACCGCAGAACTACTATTCAGGTCATGTAGACTAAACAAAACAATAATGTCTGACTGTGAAGGCAATATTACACGGCAAGAAACAAGTGGCTACGATCGATACCGGTGCCACTGCCTCCATTGTTAGAAGAGACTTGGTGAAGATGACATTGCTGCATAACACCAACACCTACCGCCTGAAAACTGCAACAGGAGAGGCAGCCAGAGTGTACGGAGAGGTTCGTCTTACGAGCCGTTTGGCAGAACTGAAGTTTTCACATCTGTTTCTGGTAGCAGATATATGTAACAAGTGCATCGTTGGAATCGACTTTATGTAAGAGCCAGGAGTAATCCTTGATATCGGGAAGCAAGTTCTTAAGTATCGAAATGTGGAGATTCCTATGGTTTATAGCAATAAAAGCACATCAACTCTGAGGACTGTCATAAAGGAAGATATATGCCTACCACCTTCTTCAGAAGTGTTCGTTTGGACAAACCTAAAAGGTGATTTGCGTAGCCATCGATACCTTATGGTGGAGCCAGACTTTGAGCAGTCTTCCCAAAACATCATCCTAGGGAAGACTCTTGTGGCACCTAACAACAACATGGTGCTCGTACAGATACTTAACATCAAACCGTACGAAGTCAAGCTGAGAAAAGGAACAGTTGTGGGAAAGTTTGAATCAGTGTCCACCATAACTAAGATCACAGAAGTGGACACTCAATAATCTGTGCACCCGAGGAAATTGAATTCTATGAAGGCAAAAATTCTCAAGTCATCCAATTTGAGTGGACAACAGCTAAGTGTCGCTGGAAGCCTGTGGAAACCTTAAGGCCGTGTTCCAGAGGCTTCGAGAAGCGCACTTGAAATTAAATCCAGACAAGTGTGCATTCTTCAAGTCTGAGGTAAAATACTTAGGACATATCACCTCGTCTCAAGGAGTGAAGATTGATCCTGAGAAAGTGGACACTGTTAAGAATTGACCAACTCCACAAGAGAAACATCAACTTCGGAGCTTTCTTGGTCTCGCCACGTACTATCGTCGTTTTGTTAAGGATTTTGCTGGGACCGAAAAAGGCAAACGATTCAAATGGTCAAATGAGTGTGAGAAAATCTTTCAGGTACTCAAGCAGCGCCTATGCAATACACCTGTTCTGGCCTATCCGACACCAGGAAAACCATTGATCGTCGACGCTGACGCAAGTAACGTGGGAATTGGAGCCGTACTATCGCAAGTTCATGATGGAGAAGAGAAGGTCATCGCCTATTGAAAGAAATTATTGTGTGACCAGAAGAGAACTTCTAGCTCTAATATCGGCTACAAAATACTTCCATAAGTACGTCTATTGACAGAAGTTCCTTCTTCAAACAGACCATGACGAAAGGTCAAGTGGCAAGGTGGATCGAGAGATTGCAGACATACGACTACCAGATTCAACCTCGAAGAGGAAAGTTGCACTCAAACGCAGATGCCTTGTCTAGGAGACCCTGCAAACCCGACTGCAAGCATTGCACACGTCAAGAAGAAAAGGAGGTAGCTGCCATCCAGCGATTAAGAATCGATCCCATTTATCGGTTGGAGTAATGAAGAACTGAGGACCGCCCAACAAGAAGACTCGGATGTTGAACTCATTCTTATATGGAAAGAACACCAGGAGAAACCAGAATGGGGTGACATCTCCGATAGAAGTCTAACTCTTAAGGCGTATTGAGCACAATGGGACTCGCTTCATGTGCAAGAAGGAGTACTAAGACGTAAGTGGGAGTTCACAGACGGCAAATCATATGTGATGCAGCTAATCGTACCTCAATTAAAAGTTAGTGACGTTCTTCAAGAGATGCATGAGGGAGCTTCCGGAGGACATTTGGTCATTTGACATGATCAACACTGGAGAAGGTAAGGCAGACCTAAAAAAAAAACTTCTTGACATTCACGAAAGGACAAGGGCAAATATAAAGCTATCAATTGATCGGATGGAAACACGATACGACACAAGAGCAACAACGAACGGATTCCAAGTGGGAGAACTTGTGTAGTTTTATAATCCCCACCATCGGAAGGGACTTTTACCCAAACTTCAACCAAATTGGGAAGGCCCGTATAATGTTGTTACTCGAATAAACGATGTCATCTACCGCATTCAGATAGAACTTAGAGGCAAAGTGAAAGTAGTTCACAGTGACCGTTTACACCGTTATAATGTTGAAAAATGTGATCGTTTTGGTCGGGACGATCAATCTTAAAGAGAGAGCGGTGTAACGACTGTCACATTTGTACATACTATAACGACTCTCGAATGAACTATAACCACTCTTTAACATCGAACATAAGAAGCACCGAATTTCGGATTAGACGGGACACAAACCAACCCAAGGAGAGCTTTGGTGAGCTTTCGAACTTCCAATACTAAACGTCAAATTGAAAGCTTTGGAAAGGGAAATTTATGGGAAATTTCCCCTATGGAAAGCTCTGGAAGCAAATACTAGAACATTCCAGCTTTTTCCGGATCCTTGTGAAAAGTATAAAAGCACATGTCTGACCGGCAGAGGACGCAGTTTATTTTTAATCGTGAATGAGTAAAGTTGGTAGCAATAAAAGTAAAGTGGTGAATTAATTTCAGTGGTGAACAATAAATTGTTTTGTGGTTGTAAAAGTAAAGTGTTTTTTTTTTGTAAAGTTAATAAGTGGAGAATTTAAAAAAACGTGAATAAGTTTTATCAACGAACCTGATAAAATATTACAGTATTTTCCTACTTTAAAAGTCTAACTTTTTATTATCTTTTTATTTTTAAAAATTAATGTGTTTAAATCCTTTTTTATTATTTTTTAACAAAAAGTCCTATTTTGTAAATCAAAACATGTTTTCCTACCAAAAAGTCTAACTTTTCATCCTTAAACCTTATTGACATAAGTACCTATATAATGTAAGAGAGAATTTTATTCTTGTTTTTATAGAAACTGTATTAAATTGTCCTTTAGTACAAATATATTATTAGGATTAAATAACAAATCACCCCAAATATATTTGAATAGAAAATTGTTAAAACAAAAAATTATGGTGTTTTTTTTCCTTCCAGTACAAAAATGGTTGTTGTTTTTTTTTTTTAATACGGTGGGATTCTAGAAATCTCATCTGGCATCACTGGTGCATCAGTATTTTCGCAGCAGCGATAATAATAAAAACAATGCCAGTATGCACATCATTTTTTCTTTTTTCATATATATTTGTGTATCTTTCAAAATTAAAGAGATGAGCAGAGAAATGTAATGAGAGCTGGACAGTAAAGTGGCCAAGTAATTTGGTACAAGCTATACCTGCGTTGACCATTGCCATCTAATACCCACGAGTAGAGAACCCAGTTATATGAATCGAATGTTGTATTTCGAATTTTATATCTTTGGCTTTAAAAAAACATAACTTTTGTTCTACTAATCCGATCTTCAAGATTTAGGTCTTAAAACAAATTCAACATTATATGCTACATTTTGTAAGAAAATCGTTAAAATGGGGCAAACATTTGTATGCTAAAAAAGTTAATAAGTGCCCCCTCAATTTATTTTGCAGCATTCAAAATTCAAAAGTTGATGAACAATTTCGCAATTTGAATACACAAAAAATGCTTATTTATTGCTAAGCCCATCTAATAAAATTATGTTATACCTACAATGTTTTATCATCAAACCCACCAATTTTTAAATGATTTCTTGCAAATAAAATGTATTTTAATTAAAAAACCTAACCACACACCTTCATTGATAAACTAATTTTTCAAAAAGTTCTGCATGAATCTTTAAAATTTAGGCCTTAAAATACTGTCACTGAGACAGTTTTTATAAGATAAAATTACCAACTTCAACACGAAAAATTTGAGAAAAATGTAAAAACAATTTGAATTAATGTTTGATTGCACTTTCTTAATGGATTTTATAGTTGAAAAATCAGTATAAATATTGTAACGACTGTCACATTTGTACTTTAACGACTCTCGAATGAACTATAACTACTCTCGAATAAAAGAAACACCGAATTTAGAATTAGACAGGACACAAACCAACCTACTGTCGCGGTAAATTTTACAACAACAAGTTTCACCTTTTCATTCCTTTCTTTTTTACACTAGTCCCCACCTTTTCTTATTGCGGCTCCAAAAAGCAAGCAGAGTTCAGTGCGAACCTGGTCCATCAGCCAGAGGCCTGCTCCTAATGCATCTTGGAAAAACAACTCCAACAGGCTTCCGAAGAATAATCGTATGACAGGTGGTCCACGAAAATCCGTAAACACAAAGTGAGACAGAAGGTCCACTTTTCCTTAAGGCATGCGATGGATGGTCCTTGCCCAACGATGACATGCGACAGGTAGTCCATTGTCCAACGAAATGTGTGACAGACGGTCCACATACATGTCTACACTGACAGATATGTCAATACTGGCAACGCCAGTCAATATTCCACGAATGGCCGAGCGCCCAACCTAGCGTGTCGTTGTAGGTAAAGAAAGATGAGTTTGTTAGGTGATTCCACAATTCCCCAAATCTGCACGAAGGTTTACGGTGTTACGGAAATGTTAACTTCGCGTAAGAAATCGAATTCTTCCTCACCATTAAAGATTGGTAAATGGTGGAAGTGCATTCGTTAAAGATATTTTTCTCGGTCTTAGTCTGGTTCGGTTGGGACGGGGACTTTGATCGTGTAAATTTGATTATTCTTTTTCTTTTTTTGTCTGGCATTATAAGACGGTGGAGGTCTGGATGCATTCATTGAGCTACTTCCCATTTTGAATGATCCCTTTCACAAGGGATACTTAAAATGAGAGTGGATTGGGTTCAACAACGGTGCAGGCTCCCAGCCAATAGGCGTAGTCCTTGCATAAAACTCGTGACCGAATACCACCACTACCGAGTGGGTGCGAAAGAGAGGTCGACAATTGGAGAGTGCAAAAGTGAATGCAAAAAGCCGCCATTATGACACTTTTTGGTTAGATTCTGTAGAAGGCAGATCGTTTTAGAAAAGTTTAAGAAGGAAAAATCAAATCCGCATCATATTACGTTTAATTTAAAATATTGTGAGATTTGCTTTAAGAGTAATTACGAATTTCCAGTGAGGGAGTTAAATTTCTTTGAACGGAGAGACTTCAGGGCCAGGTGGGCCAGAGAACTCAGGGAAAATTCGATTTCGTTTGGAGCACATAAAAAGCAAAGTATCATTTTGAAAATTGTCTTAGGTGAATTTGTTGGAGTTTCGCTTGCCAGATTCTGCAAAACAAATATTCCACTAGGCCTTCGTTTTTGTCTAATTGTTTCTTGGAAATACGGGACTTCTAAAACCCTATTTTCTTTTTTTGCTTTGTTCGAGAATCTTTCTCAAAATCATTTATCTTCATCTTGCGTTTTGTGACACAATTATTGCTTTGATTTAAAATTGAAATTGTTTGACTTATCTTCTTTTTTTGCATTGGCCTTTTGCCAATATTAACTTTTGTTAAAAATTGTGGTTGAAAAAATTTAGGGTTTTCTAACTATATCTATAAAGGTTTCCCTAATAAAATATTTGAAAATCCTTTTGGAAATTAAATCTTGTGTTGTGATTTAATTTAGGAAAAGAATAACATTGTTTCAGGTTTTGGTAAGTTTCACCATCAAAAAAAACTTCTTGGCGCCCATTGAAGTACGCCCCTGTACTTCCATCGTTTAATTCAGTCTTTTATTGATACATCTTAATTTTATTAATTTGGCGAAGATAGGCGCTCGATCAATAAAATCTTCATTTTTTTCGTACCTACCCTTCGCTGAGCAAAACCGGTGGTAGCACCTTCAATTGCTGCCCAGTTGCATTTTTTTTATTGAACGTGACTCATTCTGACAGACCGTTACTTCGTTTTCTCTTTACTTTCATTCTCGAAATTTAACCATCGCGACGCACAACGGTCTTTTAATTATTTCGTTTTTTTTTTTGTTAAATAATTGGTGGATCCGAATATCCAAAGTCGCGGTTTCAAGTATCGATAAATAAAAAGTAGTTAAACTTATTAGACTCGCGTTTCTTAAATAAAATTGCAACACTACGGAGAGCTTTGGTGAACTTTCGAACTTTCAATACTTAACATCAAATTGAAAGCTTTGGAAAGGGAAATTTATGAGAAATTTTCCCTATGGAAAGCCCTGGAAGCAAATACTAGAACCTTCCAGGTTTTGCGGGAACCTTGTGAAAAGTATAAAAGCACATGTCTGACCGGCAGAGGACGCAGTTAATTTTTAATCGTGAATGCGTAAAGTTGGTTGTAATAAAAGTAAAGTGGTGAATTGAATTGTTTTGTGGTAGTAAAAGTAGTGTTTTATTTTGTAAAGTAAATAAGTGGAGAATTTAAAAAAAGTGAATAAGTTTTATAAACGAACCTGAGAAAATATTACATTGGTGTCAGAAGTGGGATAAAACTTAGTTTATTTGTGTTTAGATAGTTTATTGTGCTTTAACAGACAATTGGGCTTATTCGGCGTGATCTTTTATTCTGCTATTCTGTTATTCTGCTATGAATTTCCATACAAAAGCTTAAGCTGTCAAAAAATCTTTTACAAATTTAATTTTTGGTATTCTGCATGCGTAATTCTGTTATTTAACCTGCTAAGAAATCTGTTATGAACTGCCAAACTTTCGAACTCATAGCAAAATCTTTTACAAACCACGTTTTTGGTATTCATGCCAAAATCTGTTATTAAATCGGTTATGAATCATAAAAGAATAAAAGACAAACTTCACTGGCTTTTATCATAAAAGATTTCAATAAACAAGAAGGTATTTAAAGTATAATGGCAATTTTCCTTTTATTTCATCAACAAAATATTTTAAAAATTAGACAAGTGCTAAAATTGTTTAAAATCACATACTTTGTAAGCAAATGAAAAAACTAAAATTTTAGTTTTTGCAGGCAAAAGCACAAAACACTTTTGATGTGGAACGAAGATAAGAAAATTAATCCCTTTGGTCTCCCCGATGTGCATCTCATACGGCTTTTTGCATTGAATACATTTAATGAAGGAACTCTATTGTACAAATTCACCAACTATAATACAAATAAAATAATTCCGTGTCAAATACCGACTTAAAAATAAAAAACGAAAGTAAATAAATGTTGGCCACCCATTTTGGTATTTGCCATTTCATTTACAAAAGCTGATTATGGTAACAGATTCTAGGTCTGTTCGTTAACTGATTTCGTTTTCGAAGTTTCATAACAGAGTTTTATAAAAGTTCGAATATCTGAATGCCAATCATAAAAGATCTTTTATGGTGAAAATCTTTTATGATTCTTAGCAGAAAATTCATAGCAGAATAAAAGATGTGGCAGAATAGGCCTAAATAATAACAAAAAGTGAACGTGACTGTGAAAGTGAAACAAAAAAAAGACAACGGGTAAAACTCTAAATGATTTAAATTTAGTTGAACTAAAGGCAGAACTGAACAAGCGAGGTCTTCCTACTGCTGGTACAAAGAATGATTTTATAATTCGTCTGCAAGAAAGTTTAAGAAAACGTGGAGAAAACCCAGACACGTTTATATTCGACATTGAAATGGAGGAAGAGAAAGAACAAAGAAGTACGTCAGGCATGACCAATCTGCTGTCTCAGCTGCTCGCCAAATTTAATAGTCAGGAAAAGAATCTACTCGAACGATTCGAACAACAAAGCCAAGAACAAGATAATCTCCTAGAACAACAAAGCCAAGAACAATGCAATGATCAAAAGAATCTTCTTGAACGATTCGAAGAACAAAGCTAAGAACAAAAGAATATTCTCGAACAATAAAGCCAAGAACAAAGAAATCTCCAAAATCTTCTCGAAGAATCATTGCCCTTGACGAGCGTGTTGATAAACAATTTTCGACTGTCGATGCAAAGTACGAAAAGGTCGAAGACAAAATTGAATGCATTACAAAGGAATTGGATAAGGTAAAGAAAATGAAGGTTCGAGAAAGTTCTGTCGACTATCCAAAAAGAAAGGAAATGCATTCACCAACCTTCGATGGACAAACTTCTTGGTCAATCTATGAAAAGCAATTTGAAGCAGCCGCGGCAACAAATGGCTGGGACGAGGATGACAAATATATAGCTCTGACGCTTGCCCTTAGAGGAACTGCTGCTGAACTGCTACAAACCATACCATTAGATAAGAATGGCAACTTCAGTGCTCTTGATCAGGCCATTGACAAACCCTTTGGAGATGGCCACATGCAAGAAGTCTTCCGCGTTCAACTGAATACTAGAGTCCCAAAAAGAGGAGAAACTCTGCAATAGCTCCAAGCAGACATCGAACGTTTGGCACATCTGGCATATCCGACTGCAGGGGATGAAATCATCAACCAATTAGCAACAGAAGCCTCTGTCCGTGCTGTATCTGATATCAACCTTCAGCGAACAATTCGAACTGCTGGGAAACGCACACTTCCTGAGGCATTGGCGTTCGCCCTGACTATGGAAGCAGCAGAACAGGCTTCTCAACGAGTCCCTCGAGTAAGAGAAATAGAAATTGAGGAGTGTTCATGCCACAGGACAGCGTTGCAAAGGAACCAGCGAGATGGACCTGCTCGATGCTAGAATAGTAACAAAACCGGACATCTCCAACGTCAGTGCATATTACCACCTAGAAGACCTGCATGTCAATATTGTGGAAGCAAAAATGGAAACAATATCGTCAATACTCCAACTCTGGTTGTTTCTCAACCGGGAATCAAGTAAGAACCCACTTCGAGATGCAGAAGCTGGTTTCTGGTAACCGCAGAACTACTATTCAGGTCATGTTGACTAAACAAAACAATAATGTCTGACTGTGAAGGCAATATTACACGGCAAGAAACAAGTGGCTTCGATCGATACCGGTGCCACTGCCTCCATTGTTAGAAGAGACTTGGTGAAGATGACATTGCTGCATAACACCAACACCTACCGCCTGAAAACTGCAACAGGAGAGGCAGCCAGAGTGTACGGAGAGGTTCGTCTTACGAGCCGTTTGGCAGAACTGAAGTTTTCACATCTGTTTCTGGTAGCAGATATATGTAACAAGTGCATCGTTGGAATCGACTTTATGTAAGAGCCAGGAGTAATCCTTGATATCGGGAAGCAAGTTCTTAAGTATCGAAATGTGGAGATTCCTATGGTTTATAGCAATAAAAGCACATCAACTCTGAGGACTGTCATAAAGGAAGATATATGCCTACCACCTTCTTCAGAAGTGTTCGTTTGGACAAACCTAAAAGGTGATTTGCGTAGCCATCGATACCTTATGGTGGAGCCAGACTTTGAGCAGTCTTCCCAAAACATCATCCTAGGGAAGACTCTTGTGGCACCTAACAACAACATGGTGCTCGTACAGATACTTAACATCAAACCATACGAAGTCAAGCTGAGAAAAGTAACAGTTGTGGGAAAGTTTGAATCAGTGTCCACCATAGCTAAGATCACAGAAGTGGACACTCAATAATCTGTGCACGCGAGGAAATTGAATTCTATGAAGGCAAAAATTCTCAAGTCATCCAATTTAAGTGGACAACAGCTAAGTGTCGCTGGAAGCCTGTGGAAACCTTAAGGCCGTGTTCCAGAGGCTTCGAGAAGCGCACTTGAAATTAAATCCAGACAAGTGTGCATTCTTCAAGTCTGAGGTGAAATACTTAGGACATATCACCTCGTCTCAAGGAGTGAAGATTGATCCTGAGAAAGTGGACACTGTTAAGAATTGACCAACTCCACAAGAGAAACATCAACTTCGGAGCTTTCTTGGTCTCGCCACGTACTATCGTCGTTTTGTTAAGGATTTTGCTGGGACCGAAAAAGGCAAACGATTCAAATGGTCAAATGAGTGTGAGAAAATCTTTCAGGTACTCAAGCAGCGCCTATGCAATACACCTGTTCTGGCCTATCCGACACCAGGAAAACCATTGATCGTCGACGCTGACGCAAGTAACGTGGGAATTGGAGCCGTACTATCGCAAGTTCATGATGGAGAAGAGAAGGTCATCGCCTATTGAAAGAAATTATTGTGTGACCAGAAGAGAACTTCTAGCTCTAATATCGGCTACAAAATACTTCCATAAGTATGTCTATTGACAGAAGTTCCTTCTTCAAACAGACCATGACGCAAGGTCAAGTGGCAAGGTGGATCGAGAGATTGCAGACCTACGACTACCAGATTCAACCTCGAAGAGGAAAGTTGCACTCAAACGCAGATGCCTTGTCTAGGAGACCCTGCAAACCCGACTGCAAGCATTGCACACGTCAAGAAGAAAAGGAGGTAGCTGCCATCCAGCGATTAAGAATCGATCCCATTTATCGGTTGGAGTAATGAAGAACTGAGGACCACCCAACAAGTAGACTCGGATATTGAACCCATTCTTGCATGGAAAGAACACCAGGAGAAACCAGAATGGGGTGACATCACCGATAGAAGTCCAACTCTTAAGGCGTATTGGGCACAATGGTACTCGCTTCATGTGCACGAAGGAATGCTAAGACGTTAGTGGGAGTCCACAAATCATATGTGAATCAGCTAATCGTACCTCGATTAAAAGTTAATGACGTTTTTCAAGAGATGCATGAGGGAGCTTCCGGATTACATTTGGGGATGAATAAGACACTGGAGAAGGTAAGGCATGGCTACATGCAAGACAAGACGTTGAAAAATAGTGCCGCAAATGTGATACTTGTGCTGCAAGCAAGGGACCAGGCAGAAAAATCCAGAGTAAAATGCAGCAGTATAACGTGGGCACGCCTTTTGAGAGGATTCCAATAGACGTTGCGGGACCTTTTCCAGAAACCGAAAGTGGAAACCGATACATCCTGGTAGTAATGGACTAATTCAGCAAGTGGCCTGAGGCATTTGCCATCCCAAATCAGGAAACCAAAACAGTCGTGGATCAGATTGTTTTCAACTGGATAAGCAGGTTTGGCGTACCGATGGAACTCCATTCAGATCAAGCAAGAAACTTTGAGTGCAAAATCTTTCAGGAAGTTTGTATACTCCTTGGCATTACAAAGACGGGGACAACACCGCTTCATCCACAATCTGATGGAATGGTTGAACGATCCAACAGGACCCTTAAAAGTTGTTCCAAAGTTGTAAACGACAACCAACGAAACTGGGATCGGCAAATTCCATTATTCTTTATGGCCTATCGAAGTGCAGTACATAGCTCAACAGGACATACACCATCAGAAATCCTGCTCGGGAACACAGTACGACTGCCAAGTGAAATAAAATTTGGATGTTATGGTAATGAGCCCCAAGAAATAGACGACTATGTAGAAGACCTGAAAAAAAACTTCTCGACATTCACGAAAGGATAAGGGCAAATATAAAGCTATCAAGTGATCGGATGAAAACACGATACGACACAAAAGCAACAACGAACGGATTCCAAGCGGGAGAACTTGTGTAGTTTTATAATCCCCACCGTCGGAAGGGACTTTCACCCAAACTTCAACAAAATTGGGAAGGCCTGTATACTGTTGTAACACGAATAAACGATATCGTCTACCGCATTCAGAGAGGACTTAATGGTAAAATGAAAGTAGTTCACCACAGTGACCGTTTACACCGTTATAAAGGTGAAGGGTGTGATAGATTTGCTCGGGACGATCAGTCTTAAGGAGATAGCAGTCTAACGACTGTCACATTTGTACTATAACGACTCTCGAATGAACTATAGCCACTCTCGAATAAAAGAAACACCGAATTTCGAATTACACAGGAAACAAACCAACCTACGGAGAGCTTTGATGAACTTTCAAACTTCCAATACTAAACGTCAAATTGAAAGCTTTGGAAAGGGAAATTTATGGGAAATTTCCCCTATGGAAAGCCCTGGAAGCAAATACTAGAACCCTCCAGCTTTTTCGGGAGCCTTGTGATAAGTATAAAAGCACGTGTCTGACCGGCAGAGGACGCAGTTAATTTTTAATCGTGAATGCGTAAAGTTGGTTGTAATAAAAGTAAAGTGGTGAATTGATTTCTGTGGTGAACATTAAATTGTTTTGTGGTAGTAAAAGTAGTGTTTTATTTTGTAAAGTAAATAAGTGGAGAATTTAAAAAAAGTGAATAAGTTTTATTAACGAACCTGAGAAAATATTACAATATTAAGGGTATTAAAGCACCTAGATTAAGGGTATTCATGCACCCTAGATAAGTTTACAAATTGGATAAGTTTAACTTTTGGTTAATGAACTGTCAAATTTTGTATGGGAAATGATTTACACAATTTGGTTAAACTTATTAAAGGATTTTGTTGCGTAAAATTAACCAAACTGGTTAAACTTATCCAAACGTCTTTGTGACTCTTAAGGTAGAACTAGAATAGGTGGAAGCCAGCGAACGTGGTCGTACGAAATCGAGCGCAAACAAGAAATTAACATGACGCGCACATAATTGCGAAGTGGTATCCTTCGTTTAGTTTTCGTTAACTTTTGCCGACGGGCGAGAGAGCGCTCACTGACCGCTCTTTCATTAGTGGACGTATATACAAAATAAAAATAATGGTGGAAGCAAACTAAAAACAATTTGGCGCTTGGTATATAGTTGTCAACTGTTTTTCTGTTTGATGTATGAGTGAAGTAAAATCTTAAATTTTGTTAAATTAATTTTCGTGGCCTTGCAAATAAATAATTAAAAGCCTATCACTCTGTGCTGTGAAAAAGTTAAAGAAAATTAACATTAAACAAATAATTATTTACTTTTTTTCACCACTTGTGCATTATGGGTCACTTGTGAAATTGACGTTTCGGAAAGCTACTTTTCGGTCGGTTTTGACATAAGCTTTCGACAAATACCGCCTATTTCAGTTCTACCTTTATTCTGATTGAATTACCTAGCATTTCATCAAATGTTTAAAAAGGGTCCTTCATGCAAACTTTGCGTAAGCTTATCATTTTACACAATTTGTAAACTTACGTTGCATGAATACCCTTATTAAAGATGGGAAACATTTCTAACCAAATATGTAATCTCAACATAAGTAGGGAACCACAAAAGTGCGTATCTAACACGAGAGCTGAATTTAAATAATAATACCTACTTGAGTTGCACATTTAAAATATGCATTTTTTTACATTACCCCTGTATTTTAGTGCATTTTATCTTCGTTTAGAAAAAAGGAGCATGTTAATTACAACAACAAACTGATATACTTCCGTATTGTTGTTGTATTTAACATGCCACTTTTTTTGAGCGAAGATGAAAAAGCACTAAAAAACAGGGATATTGGCCGGGACTTAAACAATTTATTTTTGAAAAAGTCGTAGGTAGATTTAAAAACTGTTAAATTGACACTTCTTTTGGCAAACACTTGGTAATATTTCGACTACGGCCACCAAAAGATTTTAATTTTTCAAAATTCTATTCCACAAGTCCTAGGAAACATTTTGATACCGCATTGCTGTACATGGCTTACAAAATAAATTATACTTTAATGTTAATTTATTGATCAATTGCAAGTAAATTCACGTTTTGACCATTTTCAAAGAGCAAAAAAAGGAAAATGTTGTCTGCTTCGAATTGCATTTTCATTTGCATTCAATTTAAGTAGCTGACAAGCTTCCAAAAGTTGGAAGGCAAGTTTTTCACTTGGTATATTTGCAATTTTTTATCTTCTCATTATTGAATCGATCTTTAAAATTTTTATTTTATAATAATTTGGACTAGACTAATATGTCAATGGAAAAAGAAATGTTGCTGGTTATAAGAAAAAAGAAAGTTCTTATGAATAACTACTCGACGTTTTTTTTTTTGAAAATAGTGTGAGGACTGGATCTTATGCAAGTTGTTTAAATTGAAAACAAATAAAAAATTAATTTTTTTATTATTTTTTTTTTTAATTACGTTTTTTGAGCAAAGGATTATTTGTAGCCAACCCAAAACTCAGGACCAGAGATCGCCACTGATCGACGCAAGTAGTTATGTACATAATACATTTATAATATTACATATTATCCATTTCTGATAATAAGTTTAGTTTATGTTTCATGTCAACAATTAGATAACAAGCTTATAGGCATGATAATAATACAAATATAATATAATTATATATGAAAATAAAATAAAAAGAAAATTTTGTATATTTTATAATTTGTTTGCTTATTTACTTTTTTATATCACAACTTAATTTTAATTTTTTTTGCTACGCGTTTCGGAAATAAATTTCCATCATCAGGCGAATTTTTGTTTGATGGAATTTTGTTTTTAGATTTGCTGTCATCTGTGATTATATTTAATGTGGATTTATGTTTTTGTCTTCTTTTATCTCGTGTAGTATGTTACTGCTGTGTCGAATAGTGCGTTTGCTTTAAATGTTAATTTGTCGTTAAGTAGTTTGTCCTGTTCTGTTTTGTTTGCTTTGTAAATCTCGTACTCTTCTAGTGCGTCTAGTAGGCTTCCCTTTTTACAAAAGTGTAATGGGCTGAAGTTTTGGTCGAAGTCTGAATAGTTATGTTTGTTATCAATTAAGTGTAAGGCGTAGTTTGATTTTGTGTTAGGTTTTGGTAAATGTTCTGTGAATCGTTTGTAAAAAGTTCTACCTGTTTGTCCTATATAATATTTGTTGTAATCGTTGCGTTATATTTTGTATGCTCCTGTGCATGTTTTTATGTCGAAATTTCGTTTGGGTTGCATTAGTTTTTGTAAATTATTATTTGTTTTGAAAGATACGTTTATGTTTAGTTTTTTGAATTCGTTTTTTATTTTTTGTGGCAAGATGTTCGTGTACTCCATCGAAATGAATTTTTCGTTTCGTTTTTATTGTCATTATTTCTATTATTATATTTGTTCATGATTTTCCTTTTTTGTTTTGTTAGTATTTTGTCGATTGTTTCATTATTGTATCCATTTGAAATTGCGATTTTTTTTATGGTGTTCAGTTCGTCGTTGAAATCTTACTTATCCATTGGTATTGTTAATAATCTGTTGATGAGTGAGTTGTATGCGGCCATTTTTCGCGTTTGTGGGTGGTGTGAATCTTTATGGAATGTGATGTCTGTGGTTGTCGGTTTTCTGTAAATTTTGTATTTTAGTTTGTTTGTTGCTTTTTTGGATGTTTAAGTCGAGGAAATTTAAACTATTTTCGTTCTCCACTTCGATTGTAAATTTAATGTTGTTATTTATTATGTTAATGTAATTCTTTAATAGATCTATCTGTCTATATGTTCCGTCAAAAATGATGAATGTGTCATCAACGTATCTTGAGTACGAAATTATTTTATGTTGTTGTTTATTGTTCGTCGATAGAATATATTTGTTTTCAAAGAAGTTCAAGTATATATCAGCCATTAAACCACTGAGTGGTGATCCCATTGCTAAGCCTTCTTTTTGTTTATAAAATTTATCGTTGAATGTGAAGTAATTTTGTTTTAATACTGCTTTTAATAATAGTATTAATTCGTCGATTTGTTGTTGATTTATTGTTGCATTATTTTCTAGATTGTCTTGTAGTATTTTTGTTGTTTCTTGTATGGGAATGTTAGTATACATGTTCGTGACGTCAAATGATATCAATTTATATTGTGATGATATATGTATGTCTTTTAGTTTTTCTATAAGTTGCGTTGAGTTAGTCAGGCTATTGTTGTTGTGCAATTTGATATTGTTTTTTATTCATGTTTTTAATTTTTTAGCGACTTTATAAAATTAAAATTAAGTTGTAATATAAAAAAGTAAATAAACAAACAAATTATAAAATATACAAAATTTCATATATAACAAACACAACTTGGAGACCGAAAAACTAACGATGAATAATATAATTATAGTACGAAATACTAATATAAACATAATAATATTACTAAAGCTTATATTTATATGTATTTATACTATACAATTAATAAAAACAACATAAGATTTTTAAGATAATTACAGTTAGAATATTATTTAAAATATATTTATATATTTATATTAATGATTCTCTCGAAACATCAAAATTAAAATCAATCCTTTTGCAAATTAAATTCACTTATTCTGTGCAACGCGTAAAAAGGGAAGGTTTGTATCTAAGAATACTCCTAGATCTTTCTTCCTTGTTACGCGCTCTAAATTAGTATGGGTGATTATATAATCTAACCCTATGGGATTTGAATTTCGAAAACACGACAAAACTTGATATTTAGAAGCATTTAACAGTAGGTGATTTTGCCTGCACCTGCACCAATTGTCAAGCTTCGATAGATCTTCCAAAAGGAGAACACAGTCGGTTTGAGAACAAATCTTAGGTGTATCATTAACAAATAACAAGAATAATAATGGACACAAATGGCTTGCTTGTGGGACACTAGATGGGACCAAAATATATTTCGATAGTGAGCAATCAACTTTCACTATTTGAATTCTACGATCTATATACTATTCATGCCATTTAAGTGGAGAAGAGTGGATACCTAAAGAAGATAGTTTGTTTAATAAGATTTGATTGTTGAACTTTGTCAAATGCCTTTGCAAAATCTGTAAAAATAGAATCCGTTTGGAACCCTTTTTCCATATTTGTTATGATGTAATTGCTTATTGTTGGTAAGTTTGTTGTGGTTGACTTTCCTACTACAAACCCATGTTGAGAAACTGAAATATGATTCTGAAATAACACTGTTAAACTGTTGCACACTAATTTTTTAAATACTTTTGGAATACAAGAATTTTTGCAAATGGGTCTATACTTGGTTATATCCCGTTTTGAGCACCATTTAAAAATTGGTGATAAAATGAAACCTTTCAGCAATTCAAGAATAGATCTTTGGCTAGAGAAAGATTAAAAATCCACGAAAGTGGTTGAGCTATTGTAATACCACATTTCACAACAAAACAACAAGAATCCCATCAGGCACTTTACTCTTATTAACATCCAATGTAGAGAAAACCCATTCTTTTTCAAAAGACCTTAAAACCAAAGAACCGATATTGACAACTCTACTCATATAAGGTAGCTTTTGGATAGGGGGAGTATCTAAAGAGTAAACTGAATGAAAATAGTCAGCGAATAAAGAATAAATTGTCGGTACATCGCAAGTTATTGTATCTTGGCGCATCATACTACCAGGTAATCCACTTGATTAACGCCTTGATCTTATAAATCTAAAAACGATTGCTATTTACTTTGAGGTCACATTCGATAGAAAACAGGTTGTTTTGATATAAGAATTTATTGAGAATATCGAATTCTCGTTGAACATTTATATAATTTACGAGCAGTTCAGAGTAATTTTTTTTCAGATTTATACAATCTGAATGCTTTATTTTTGTCTCCCATTATAGCAGATGGGATAAGAATTGTTTTTAGAATACTTTTTGGGCACAAATCTTTTAATTCCCCCCATTAAAACGCTTACAAGACTAGAATACACGCTATAATTTAGATGAACAAAAAACGGTATCCCAAGAAAAAGATAAAAGGTAATGACCATACCGTCATAATAAACTTTTTATTTTATAATAAGCTTATTTCATCATTAGTTACTACTTTCTTTAAATATTGATACAAATTATTATTTCCGTCAATAGCTACTTATGATGAATTCAATTTGCAATAACTGGGAAACTACACTTATTAAGACAAATATGAAACTTATTATCAACAATAATATCAAATTTCGATTTAGATCCCGACTGTTATACTAAAAATTGTTTTGGGTTTGGGAATAAGGCATTTTTATACAAATAATAAGTTGATTAATATCAATATCTGAACTATAGTGGAGTTTGATTCCAATTTAACTAGCTTACATGCCAGAAAGGCTAGGACCGCAATCAGTACCTACTCCACCACCTCTTTCCATACCTGTCTTAAAATTACATCTGCCTTTTCTAAATACAGGTATAATAATTTGGAAAACATTCAGTTGTTAAATGAGAATCAGATAACTAAGTTGCAGTTTAAATTATAATGTTATAAGTTAAAGAGGAAAGGCAAGAAATATATGATCTAGTCTAGTTCTTAACCCACCAACATTTTGGTAATACTAAGATAAACTAGCAATACTTTTACCTAGCTTTCTTTGAGGAACAGATGAATTAGTTTTCTCAGGAACAATGTTTTCAGGAAGAACACCAGCAGCAGCGATTTCATCATCGACAGGGACAGGGTAATTTGGAAATTGTAATATGTTTAATAAATCTGTCTTGAGCTGAAGTTAAGCCCGGATTGATGGGTTGGGTTTACAGGTGTTTTATATTTTTTGATAAATAATTTACTAAATCCTCCGGAAGGGTATCAAAATGAAATTTTGAAACATGTAGCTATGCAGCCACTTCGTATCAATCAAAGCGTTAAGAGAACTTGCACTTGCACCAGTTCCAGTAAGTTGATATTTTGGTTGTTGTTGTTTTTGCTTTGATTTTTTGTTTTAGTTTACAAATTCAAGTGATTTATTTACTTCTCTATTCTAGTTGGAAATGAAGATAAGGAAATAGCAAAGCGTAATCAATTGGCCAGTTTATATTTCTTGAGCGCTCAGTATTTTTCCTCAACTTTTTGACAGAGCAAGAGAATAAAATATAAACACTATTCTTCACAGAGAAGTTGAAAAAACTCTTTTTCTTTTATTCTTATGTAATTTACTGCGACAAAAAATAATTGAGCAAACGAATCCAAAAATGGGAGGAATTTTTGAGGGGAATCCTATTTATTTCTGAGCGCTCTGAGTCCTCCGAGATCTCAGAAATATAAACTGGCTAAATGTTAACAATTTTTCTTCCTCACCTTTTAAAAACATAATCATCGGCCAAAGATGAAACTTTTCTATTCTCATCTACGACTTTCAAATTGGCAGCAGCAGTGTTGTCACTGATGAATTTGAAAAGGTCGCAAAAAATAGGGTCACGAGGAAAAAACAGTCGTACTAAGAATTTTTTTTTTTGATAATTAGCAAAATCAGTCAGACACATAAATTGCAAAGAAAGTAAACAGTTTCTGGTAGTTTTCTTTACTGATCACAGCAAACCAAGAAGTCAGTTAATTACATTCATTCATTTAGTGCAAAGAAAAGAGGCAACGGACACATGAAAAATAAACAAAAGTGAGGCAAACAAACAAAATATTCTTAAAAGTGTTGAAAATCATTTTGAAAATTGACTGGGTCATGCATATATTGCAATATTGTACCTATATATATTTCGCAAGTAAAAATGTATTTGACAGAATGAAACAGATGTGGGAATATTTTAGACCACAATTACAGGACAATAACACATATTATGTAGAATCAAAAAATCGAATGGATCTTAAAGGTCAATCCTCAATTCCACTGAGCATTTGCCTTCGCGCTCTAGATGAACCAAGCTGATTTCAACTCGCTTTGTGTGTTTAGCCTTATGTAAATTAAATATTGAAAAGTTTTTCTACCGAAAAAGTACGAACTCAATGTTATCCATATAATTATTTAGAGGCGGCGTCAAAAAAGTCGCAAGATTTTTAAAAAAAGGGCAAAAGGGACGGTATTTTGAAAAGTCATCTCTTGGTCACATGAGGCAAAAAAAAGAGGTAAAAATGCGACTATAGCCGCTTAAGGGCAACTGTGGGCGGCAGCACACGAATCCAAAACTTGCCTTGTAGTACCTATATATATCATTAGTAAAAAGAGTCTGCTCTCTGCTGCTTATTCCTTCGGTGGTTTTGCTTGGTAAACGTCATTTAGCAGAAATTGTATTTTATTACATAGTTACAT
Source organism: Dasysyrphus albostriatus (assembly GCA_946251815.1). Taxonomy (NCBI): domain Eukaryota; kingdom Metazoa; phylum Arthropoda; class Insecta; order Diptera; family Syrphidae; genus Dasysyrphus; species Dasysyrphus albostriatus. The sequence goes on from OX276335.1 coordinate 100,772,786, forward strand.
TCTGCACTTAATCCAAGGAATAAGGTTAACCTTTCGCTATTTCACGTTTTAAATTTGGCTGTTAGGATTCCAAATCGGCAATAACTGAAAAATGCGTAAATATTACGCGTTTTTTTGGATTTCTACTTTTTTTATGCAATTTTGAGTTTAAAAATAAATTTCTCAAAAGGTATTGTCTCAATTAAGTTGAAATCGACATACATATGTAAAACATCATGAACAGAATGTAAATTTTTAAAAAAATATATGCATGTATATGTAGTAAAAATCATTTTAATTTGAAAAAGAAAAGTTGAAAATAACGATTGGTATTGATTTGACTTGCATGGGAATAGACGAATTTTGAAAATAAATACCAAAAGTTTTAAATACCTGCCTATCGTGGGCGTTAGGTGGTTGCTGGTTTTATTTGTTTTTGTCTACTATTGAAAAAAAAATAAAACTCGAAAAAAACTCAAATATCTACCTTTTTTAATGTCATTGGAATGCAAAGAAAAAGAAGAGTTTAGGTGAATGTGATTTTTATAAGAATTTCGTGTTTTGAACTAAACAACTGAGTGGAATAGTGTAGTTTTAAAAACAAACAACACTTTTCAAGTAACAAAAAGCATAGAAACTACTTAGTTTTTTTATAAATTGTAGCTAATTCCGTCGGTGAAGGGCGTTAGACAACACTTAACTCATTTTTGAATACAAAACTGGGATAGTAGAGTTTTGAAGCATACCCCTCATTCAATGTGAGTTGTGTAGTTTTGAAATGACCGATTAAAAAAATATTGTGAGAAGCTCTGTCAATATATGCACTGCTTCAATAGTAGTCTCCTTGAGCCACACGCTCCCTCATTTATGAAACGTTTTCTCTTTTTCCCAACTTAGAGCAATAAGACAATTCTCATATTTGCAATAATCCTCTTTACCCATTCCAACATCCGAAATGTTTATCGAAAACACACATGTGTATCTAAGGATACGGAGCACTGGATACCGAGTTATATGCACCAAATTACCCAACTACCAACAAGCCGCTAGCATAGGGGCTAGAGTCATAGTGGAGGAAATTTCCTCATTAGCCAACAACTTAATGGCGTAATCAAAAAACTTCCAGCTTCCATATTCCATTGAATGCTCAGCACTCAACGCTTAACGCGAGTGTATCTTCTATATATTCTAGAAGAGAACCGTCATAATTCATTTCGCCTACCCGATTTTGAATCTAAGCCCACAATGCCCCATCCCAACATTCACACGATAATAAGGGCAGTGTAGACAAAGAGCAGCATCAACACCAAAAAAAACAAAACAAAAAACCAAAATATTCCTAACGATGATGGCAAAATCTTTGCATTACTAATTTTCGTACAACCATTATCCACCGCTACCACCTACCAACATTTGTTTACCTTCTTTAGCTCTCTCTCTTTTGGAAAATGGCTCTTCATCGTTTGCCTTGTTTTTATTGTACTAAATTTGCTACTTAATTTATTCCATCCACATTAATTGTCTTTCCCACTTTGTTCAACGTTCCTAATTACCACCGTCACCACTACCCCATTGCCGAACGTCGAAGCCAAAAGGTCGGAATCTCTCTTTCTCTCTGATTAATAGACTTCACTTAAGCCACCCTCATCTTTTTACCCAATCAACCACACCCTCGTTGGTTGCCAAACATTTCATCCTCTACTAAATCTACTATACGAGTAGCTCAGCGCTATGTGCAAACAATATACTTGAAATGGAAACAAATTTAATACCAGAATTTTCTTCTGCTAAACGTAAGGGGGGTTAAATTTTAAGGGCCGATGTTGAATGTGAACCACAGCTAAGCGTCTAGTTTTTTTCTGCATTTCATTTGACATTTCTCAATTTCAGACTAACTCAATTTGAACCATGGATAGCATCTTGGCCATTTAAAGTGCCGTCATTGGTCAGAATGGTGGCAAGAAACGGCAACAGTGGATGATCAATTTTCGAAAAAAAATCATCTTTCACATTTCACTTCAGTGGATTCGTCAATAAGCAGAATTGCTGTATTTGGGCGAATGATACTCCAAGAGTGATTGTCAAAAAACCAATGCACCCACAAAGAGTGCCTGTTTGATGCGGTTTATGGGCTGGTGACATCATCGGGCCGTATTTTTTTCCAAAATGAGGCCGGTCGGGCAGTTACTGTGAATGGTGTTCGCTGTCGTGAGATGGAAACGAAATTTTTATGGCCCAAATTGGAAGATATGGATGTGGACGATATGTGGTTTCAACAGGACGGTGCCACTTGTCACATAGCTAATGATACAATGGCTCTTTTGCGCGAAAAATTCAATGGCCGTGTTATCTCACATGGTGGCGATGTCAATTGGCCACCAAAATCATGTGATTTGACACCGTTGGACTTCTTTCTTTGGGGTTATTTAAAAGAAAAGGTGTTCGTCGATAAGCCAGAGTTATGTGTACCACCAACTGTTCGGCTTTGAAAATAAAAAAAAAGCAATTTTACCAGAGCTTTGCTCTCTTTGAACCTTTATTAACAACTGAACTATAAAATTTTTATGAGAAAAGAATTGGGTATTAATAAGATACATTTATTTAGTGTGCACACTTTTTGTCAAATCATCAAAATGTATTTCATGAGAAAAGAATTTGGTATTAATAAGATACATTTATTTAGTGTGCAAAAAAATTAATGTGATACATTTATTTGTCAAAAGTGTTTACGTGGCTGAAAGGAATTAACATGAAATGTAACTTAAAGATACATTTATTATTTATTTATAACTTAAAGATAACTTCATGGGAAAGAATAAATATGAACTGCATTCCAGATGTTCTGTGTCTTTGGTGTTCGATGTGGTTATATATCTCCGGATGTAACTCCTCCTGTCTCAGAGTGAAGTGTAGGCCACATTAGCACATGGGGTTGTGGGGCTGGAACTGAGGCTTGATGGTGAAGCGGATGGTTTGTATCACAGTTTTGCATCCTGATAAACGTAAAGGTGATTATAAAAATAATTATTATTGCTCCTGAAATGATCAAGAAGGTATTAGAGGATTGATTTTCGATAATAAGCATAGGTTTATGTTCTAAATTTGGAAATGTATCGTCTGGCAGCTTGTCTATCTTCATTACGTCCGAAATATTGTTGATTTTCACGTCAAGCGAGGAAATGATAGCGGTTGAGTCCCAAAAAATTCTCGCTTCACTGGAATATGTTACTCCATTGATTTCAATGCTGCAGTTATGGAACTTGATGAGTGCTGTTCCTTTGATCGTTGTTCTCCCTTTATTTGAATTGCAGGTTGTTTTGAATGTTGTTGTGTTTTTATTTATCACACATACATAGGTGATTTGGTTCCATTAATGATATTTCGTCTTCTATTTTAGCTTGATGTAAAAAACAAAATGCATCGGTATTAAATATGATGTTTGGAATACATTTGTCTGACTGAATTTTCCTTAGATTTCCCTTTTGACAATATTGTGTCTGTTCAATTGTGAGGCAGGGTTCGCTCAAATACTAATACCAATATTTATTAAATAGTATATAAGGGGCTTCAAGTTTAAGGCTTAAGGATTCATTGACAGGTATTTCTTTTAGGTGATAAAGGGAGAGTTGATCGGGTTCGAATGTTGGGATTTTAATTACGAATACTATGTTTGAATGATTATAGTAGGCATGTAGTTCTAGTAATTGGCATATATTTTCATCCGAAAATATTTCAATATTCTGAGTTTGAAACTGTTTATGTATGTAATTAATCTCGTCCGGATGAAGGATATGCTTGGATACTATCTCTAGTCTAGCCAGAATTATCGATTCTGAAATTTTTTTAATGTGTTCGTTTAACGTGTCTACTATATCATAGGCAATTTGATAAAAATATTGGTTCAATATGATTAGCGAATCTAAATGGTCAGTTTTATTTTGGAGATTATTAATTGTGTTTTGAATGACGCTCTGTGCATTGTTAATATGTTCTGAAATTTTGCCAAATCTTTCGATAATTTTTTGGTTAATTATTATTTGGTTTGTCAATCCACTGTCTAAATTGTACTGGTTTGTTTTGAAGTTCTCGAGTTGTTGGTTAATTTGTATATAGTCTTCGTTGTCCATGTTACCTGTTATTGCTTTGATGACTGTTCCTAGTCCATTTATTATTCCCCTTTTTGTTTTATATTTGGGTTTTATCAGTTCTAAGTTTGAGAGTAATTTTTCGTATCTTTTGTCCAGTATTTGTAATATGCCACTATGATTTACGTATTTAAATTTGTCAGTTAATGCGTTTATGTTTTTGCCAATAAGTTCTGTATTGAGCTCATATTCCGTAGTGTTAACCATATGTATTAGTTTTGTATGCCCATTGAATACTCGGGCAGGGCCAATTTTCAATGGCAAAAGTCCTTGGCTATTGTTAAGGTCGTGAATTTCTAGTTTCTGCCCTGAGGTCATCCAGAAGAACCTGTACATTTTCTTTTTTGTTTAATTTTTTGTTCGTTAACTTTTCTTTTAGGAGTATTAACTGTTTTTGTATTGTTATGAACAACTGTATGTTTTTGAAATCTTGAAGCTAATTTGTTTCTCCTATCGTCTAGTTCATAAATTTGTTCGCCTACTTTACAGACAGGTGGTTCTACTCGGGTGTTATTGGGTCTTGTAATGATATTTTGTTTCTGAAGTAAATTACGGTCACATAAAGTTAAGATAAGAATTCGTAATCTTTAATATGTTCTCTAAGATATTCTTGTGTGTTCTTGGGGCTTATTGCATTTGGGAATGGATCAGATTTAGAATAATGGCCCGTCAGTAACTCAAAAGGTGTCATTTTAGTAGATGAGTGTATGGAGCAGTTGTATGTTAAAACTGCTTCATTTACTACTTCATCGATAGTTTTCTTTGGACTTTCGGCCTTAATGATTCGTATGAGTTCTGTTAGGGTTGAATGCAACCGTTCAACAGGGGAGTTACCTGTTGAACTCTTTGCACAAATTGTATGGTGATCAATTCCATACGTCGATAGAAATTCTCTGAAGGGTGTTGATAGAAACTCATTCCCATTGTCTGTAACAAATTTTTCGGGGACGCCATGGTGGGCAAAGAAGTGTTTCAGTGATTTGATAATGTTTATACTATTTCTAGCGGTAAGTAAATATATTGTGGCAAATTTACTAAACTTATCTAGAATAGTTAAGAAATTTTCTTTGTGAATAAAATATATGTCCATATGCAATATTTTTAGGGGTTTAGTTGGAGTTTCAGTTAACTCAAATTTCAGAGGTTTATTTTGTCTATTGTACTTGTATTTTGCGCAAGTTTCACAGTTATTAATTATTTTAGTTATAGTGTTTTTCATGTTAGGGAAATATGTTCTCTTTTCAAGCGTTCATATGTTTCAGTTATTCCCCTATGATTTGTTTTTGTATGGTAAGTTCTTATAATTTCTTCCTGTTTATCAATGTTAGAAATGTCATTTAATTTTAAATGACATCGAACTAATTTATAATTGTTATTACTAAAGTATTTGGAATACACATACTGTATTTTCCGAAATGTTTCTTCATCAGTTGTTATAGCTGTTAGCTTATTTTGATTAATATAATTTTGAAAAATATTTATTAGTGTATCTTCACGGTTATCTAATCTAATTATGGTATATCTTTTTTATTTTAAATATGATTTCAAGTTTTGAACTAGGGTTTCTGTGATTTTGTTTTATATCAAGAATGATTTGATTTGAGAATTCGTTTAATGGTCGTTCGGATATTGGAATACCATCATCAAGGTTTTCTTCCCCAGAATGAATGGTTGATATACTTTCTGAATCATCTATGTTGTTTTCTAACGATATATTGTCCATGTTTTCGCTCCCTTCTATGGGTTCATTAATGTTTATCTCTATTCGTGACAAGGCATCAGCATTCGCGTTGCTTGTACCTTTTTTATAAAGCACTTCATAATCGAATTCTTCGAGACGTAGTCAATTTTGAGTTAGGTTCTTTTAGGGAGAATAACCAAGTAAGGGGTTTATGGTTGGTTATGATTTTGAATCTCCTGCCGAAAATGTAAGGACGAAAGTATTTCGTGGCCCATATTATGGCCAATAACTCCTTTTCTATCGTGCTGTAATTTTGCTCGGTTTTTGATAAAGTGCGACTTGCAAAGCAAATGGGTTTATCAGAACCGATCGGTCCCTGCGATAATACTGCTCCAATTGCAACGTTACTTGCGTCGGTAGTAACATTGACTGTTATAGTAAAATCTGGGTATTGAAGTATAGGGTCGTTACACAAAAGAGATTTACAGGTCTCGAAACAATTTATATACCTAGTATCTAATTTTATGCTATTGCCTTTTCGGAGACACTCTGTTAATGGCTTGGTTAAGTTTGAAAAATTTTTGATAAATTTCCTGTAATATCCAAGTAAGCCAAGGAATGACTTTATTTGCTTGGTAGTTTTTGGAATAGGGTATTTTTGTATTGCTTCTATCTTCTCTGGGTTTGGTTTGACCCCATCAGATGTTACCAAATGACCTAAGAAGGCAACTTCCTTCCGGAAAAATTCTGATTTATCTGGTTGTACCTTAAGATTTGCCTTTTCTAATTTCTCGAAAACCTTAGATAAGTTTTCGATATGTTCCTGCAATGATGTAGAAAAGACGATTATGTCGTCCATGTAAACAAGGCAAATTTTTGCCTTGAAGGTCTTGTAGGACATTGTCCATGACCCTTTGGAAAGTCGAAGGAGCATTTTTCAGCCCGAATAGCATCCGTACGTTCTCGAAATGGCCATTGTCGACACTAAATGCTGTCTTCAGAATATATTCCGGTTTTACCTCGATCTGGTGGAAACCAGAAGCAAGATCTAGAGTGCTAAAGTACAAGCACTAGCCAAGTTTATCGAGGATCTCATTTATGTTAGTAATTGGGTATCGATCTTCAATTGTTTTGTCATTAAGTTTGCGGTAGTCTATTACTAACCGCCACTTTTGTTTTCCGGTTGAGTCTTTCTTCTTTGGTACAATCCAAATTGGTGAAGACCATGGCGAAAAGCTTGGTCGTATAATTTTTTTATTCAACATGTCAGTAATTTGATTTTGAATTTCTTCCTTATGTATATAAGGATATCTATACGATTTACTGTAAACTGGGATTTCGTCTTTCGTTTTGATTTCGTGTTTAATTATGTTTGTAAATGATAAGTTTTCCCCTGGTTGAAAAAAGGTACTTTTATATCGTTTACATATTTTGAAAAGAGCTTTTTTCTCTTCGCTATTCAAGTGATTTGTTCTTATTAATTCATTTGGTTTGTCATTATTGTAATCAGGAATGTTGTTAATGAAAGAAAAGTTGTGTATTTCAGCGTAATGGTTTTCATGGAATGATTCGACTTTAATTGGTTGTTCAATAACGAATGTTTGTGGTGTATCTGATGAATTTATTACTTCGATTAATGAAAACCAGTCTTTTGCTTTATATAAACCATTAGGTATTAATAAGTCTTTATTTATTTTAATCGGTTTAAGATAAATACTTCCTTTTTCCTTATCTACTGGTAAAAGGGTAACCAACTTACTATGAGGCGGAATTGTGTAAGGTTTTGACATCAAATTCGGTTTAAATTTTAATGGTATTTGAACAGATTTAGTTTCTAACATGGAATTGGGAATATCTATTTTTATTTGTAGTTCCTTCATCAAATCAATTCATATTAACCCGTCAAAGTATTGATGAAATTTACATATAACAAAATAAAGTGGTTTGATTGCATTGAGTTCTTTGATTTCGTTTATTTTACCTTCCTTGTCTACTATTTGGGTTCCAAGAGCGGTTTTTATCTGAATGGGTTTTATTTTGATAATTTGCGATTCATTTATTACTTCTGGATTTATAAATGATCTACTACTCCCTGTATCAATTAAAAGATTTAGTGTTTGACCGTTTATACTTTTTATCTGAATATAAGGTAATGACGATGAAAACAAATTATTCATGTCTATATAATTTATTGACGCTCCGAGGCTTGTATGCGAAAATTTTCATCATTTATTTCAATGATGTCATCATCAGCCTTGGTAAGTATCGAGATTTTTTATATAACTATTGGGGTTTCTTTGCACACTTTCATCTTCTAGATTATACATTGTATAGATTATATTTCATTATTATTATTATTGTGAATATCAGCTCTTGTAAAATTATTAAATCTTTTGCTGCCATTACTTGTTCTACTATTACCACTATAGGTGTCCATTGGTTTTGGACCTCTAGAGAAATTTTATTCGAATCTTGTGTTGAGCCTAAAGTGAAATTTTTCTTTTGTATGAGGTGATGAAAGTGCTCAACCTAAAGCTGAGTTTCTTAACTGGCTTTGGATGTGAGTAGGATAACTCAGTAAGTAAAACACAAAGTTTTGATTTATTATACAAAACTTCATTTATTGAGGAACAAAATATAAAATGTTTCTGTTTGCTGCGAGTATTTGTATTTTGAGTTAAAGAGAGTGAGTGAGGGAGAGAGAAGCGGAGTGTGTGTGGGAGAGTTTACTTACCAGTCTTATCATCTGCTTACGAGTTAGGGACTCTTAGCGTACCGCACTTACCCTTAAATTTTATGATTTTATTTTGGTTTTAGAAAAAAAAAATTTTAAATTACATTTTGTAATTTAAGTTCTTTGATATACAGTTTAATTCCTTAAAATTTATTTTTGCATATCATTGTATTCATTTTGTATAATTTTTTTTTGATATTTAAAATTAAAACAATTATATTTTTATTAAAATTTTGTTTGACTTTCAAAATCTCTTTCGATCATTATAAGTTTTTTTTTTTGCTGATTGAAATCTATTTTGGACTCTAAAACAGTCTTTTTGGGTTTATTTTCCTTTTTTGATTGTTTTTCTTTGATTTTTTGTTTATAATTATTTGAAAGAAAGTATTTGGTTTAAATTCATTCAAGACTTCTTTGATTTGGAAGGATTTTAGTCTGCACTTCATTTCGTTTTGGTTTAGCGAACTTTTTTTGTTATCACAATGCCACCAAAAAGAAGGTTGTCAATTACGGACGTACGCAAACGTAAGGGTATGAAGAATAATCCTAACCCGTTGACAGACTCGATAGTAGACTTGGGAGCTGCTTCTTTAGCAACTCAAAACATGGCACAAAAAAGCTCAAGAATTGTTGTAGATTCTAATCAGGAAGAGGGAACAGGTCCGAGTTTAGAGTCAGAGGAGGATGAAGTACTTACCGAATATATTGAAGAAGTAGTGGAAGCAGCGATAGGGCACAATCGCGAAAAGGATATGGAGTTTATCCGTGCTAAAGCAGAGAGAAGCAGAGCGTATCTCCATGGGGAAGTAGCCAACATAGTTCGCCAAACTCTAGCTTCAATTACTCCGGCGGCTACTCCCATAAGGTACGCGGATCAGACAGAGGCCCCCATTAATGCAGCTACATTAAATCAACCTCAACCCATCAGTACGATACGAATGTCCTATACATCCACCTAACTAGAGTCGTACAACCAATCCTGATGAGTTTTTGAGGCAACTACGAAATTTAAATTTGAGCGATCCCCAAAATAGTACGTTTCCGTCAGTTCCTAATACCTTAAGCTCATCTAACCTCAAGTATCATCATTTTCACAAGTGAGGCTTGAAGTTTGATAATCGTCAAATGACGGTTGACGATTTCCTGTTCAGGCTTGAACGTTTGAGGATTAGCTATGGAGTAAGTTGGGAGGAAGTGGTACTAAACTTCTACCACTTTGTCACCGGAGCCGTAGAGAGTTGGTACTGGGTGTACTTGAAGTCCAACCCAACGGTGAATAGGATGACTCTTCGAATAGCCCTAGTTGAGCAATACCGTAGCTTGGAGACCGACTCGGAGTTGTCACGAAAAATGTCTGATAGGCACCAACTTCCTTCGGAGTCTTTCGATGATTTTTTTTCAGCAATCCAACAGCTGAATAGCGGATTGAGAATACCTAAACAACCCCAGGAAATAATTGAGCTCTTAAAGCTTAATGTGAAGAAACGGATGGGAGAGCTGCTGATAACTTATCGCACCGACAGTCTTGCAGAATTGGTATACGTCTGCAGGAACATAGAAAAGTATTTCAGCGAGCACGATAATTCGCAGAGACAGCAACGGTTTATTCCACCTCAACGAAGAAATGTCTCAGAATTGGAAGCTGAGGAACCCTGCGAGCCGTACGGAGATGAAGTCACTCACAACGTGGAAGCTTTCCAGGCGAAAAGGGAAGCCCGTATTTATAGCTGCTGGAACTGCAAGGAAAAGGGACATTCATTTTTTGAGTGTTCTGATCCCCAGAGGAACCTGTTTTGCTATAAATGCGGGTTGGAAAAGATCACCTCATCGCAGTGCCCTCGCTGTTCGGGAAACGCCCCACAGAGCAGCCCAATGAACCGGCAGAGCTGCTCTCCAAAGCAGAATCTGGAAACCAAATAAATAATCTATCATCAAGCAAACTAACGTCCGTTTGTCCGTCTGTGGAAATGGAACAATCTAATTTAAACTTACCTGCTATGACAATTTTAAAACCTGATAGGAACTTCAGCTTACAAAGTCCTGTGAAAAAACTTACTGTCCAACCTTCAAAAATCCAACCAAAACCGAAAACACTCCATGAGAGGGTCCGAAACTATTAACAGGTCAGGGAACGAATTATTAAAACTCCTTTGCAAAAGCGTCCTGCCTCTGATAAAGTGAAAAGGCTTAGGGAAAAGTTTAAAGCTAGGGAAATATTTAAAGCAATTGAAGCCACAACTATCTGTAGTTCTGATGACCCGCGTCCATACGCATCCGTTAAAATTTTTGGTGAGCCTATGCTTGGTCTACTAGACAGTGGAGCTAGCATCAGTTGCTTAGGCGTAAGTGGAATACCATTGTTGACCAGAAACAACGTTAGCTATTCCAAGTTTTCCTCAGGTCTTAAAACAGCGGATGGAAAGAACCAAGCCGTCGTAGGCAAAATCTTGGTGAAAGTTACGTATAAGGGGGATACGAGGGATATAAACTTATTCCAAAAATCTAAGTTCTGCTTTAAGGAGTTAAAGTTTTTAGGATTTGTGGTAGGGGACGGATGTTTAAAAACTGACAAGGGCAAGGTTTCAGCAACTGTAGACTTCCCTATCCCAAAGACTGTTAGGCAGGTTAGAAGTTTCTTAGGCTTAGCAGATTGGTATAGGCGTTTTGTCAAAGACTTTTCGACGATTGCTAGTCCCTTGACGGAAACTTTAAAAAAGGGTAAAAAGTTTGAGTTTGGTGATGACGTGATGGCCGCTTTCCTAAAGCTTAAAGAAACCCTGAATTCAGCTCCGGTCCTAATCAATCCCGACTTCGAAAACGAATTTATTATTTTGTGCGACGCTTCGAACACAGACATTGGCTGTGTATTATGTCAGCTCGACGAAGATGGGAACGAAGAGCCTATATATTACCACTCGCAGAAACTTAACAAGGCGCAACGAAACTAGAGCGTTACAGAGCGAGAATGCCTAGCTGCGGTAGTGGGGGTAAAAAAATTCAGACCATACGTCGAAGGACAACCTTTTAGAATTATAACTGACCACGCGAGCTTAAAGTGGCTGATGGGTCAAAGAGATCTGAGTGGACGGTAAGCTAGATGGAGCTTAAAGCTTCAGGGGTTCGAGTTTACCATCGAACATCGGAAAGGATCACTAAATGTGGTTCCAGATGCTCTATCCCGTGTATACGAGGTAGAAGTTCTGAGCTTCAATGAATCGATGGAAACTGGAAATTCCGACGTGTTGCATATAGATCTTGCAGATCCCAGTTTTCAATCTGATGAATACTGCAAGCTCATTGCCACCGTCGAAAATCAAAAGAATAAGCTACCTGACCTTCAAGTTTCAAACAATTTTGTATACAAGAAGGTCAAACACTGCACAGGAAATCCGTTGCAGGACGACCTAGTTTGGAAGCGTTGGGTGCCCAAAGAGCTAACCGCAAGCTTGATAGCTTTGGCTCATCAACCTTGAGCCTCGCATGGTGGAATTACAAAGACATTGTACCGGTTGCGGGACCAATTGTTTTGGCCCAGTATGGCAGTTCTGGTACGTGATTACATAGGTCTGTAAAATGTGTAAGGCCTCCAACCAAACGTTAAGACCACCGATGGGGAAAGCATTTGAAGTTGACAGACCATTCCAAATGCTCTACATGGATTTCTTTGGTCCTTATCCGCGTTCGAAGAGTGGTAATATACATATATTTATAGCCCTGGACCAATTAACAAAATTTGTTTTTATTAAACCGATTCGCAAAGCCACCAGTGACGTTATGATAAAATTCCTACAGGAGGAGATCTTTTGTGTATTTGGGGTACCAGAGACGATATTTTCGGACAATGGCAAACAATTTACAAGCAAGGAGTTTGGCAAGCTGATGTCCTCGTACGGTGTCAACCATGTCAGGACAGCGGTATACTCCCCACAAGCGAATGCAAGTGAGAGGGTAAATCGTTCGATTTTAGCTGCAATTTGGTCTTATATATATCCGGACCAGAGGAATTGGGATGCTAATCTTGCTTGCATAGCTTGTGCGTTGCGTACTTCTGTGCATTCGGCAACTGGGATGGCACCATACGAGGCTCTGTTTGGCCAACCCATGGTAGAACACGGTTCCGATTACCAATTGCTTCGTGAACTGGATTGCCTTAACAACACGGAGCTGAAAGTACTGTCAAAAGCAACTCAAATGAACACCTTACACACTCATATAAAAGAGTCTTTGGCAAACACACATACAAAGTACGAAAATCTTTACAATACAAGGAGTAGGGACGTAAAGTTCGTGCCTGGCGACATAGTATACCGACGGAACTTTGTTTTGAGCGACGCCTCAAAGAAAATTTGTGCCAAACTTAGCCCTAAATTTTTAAAAATGAGAGTGCGCAGGACAATTAGCAATAATCTGTACGAGATAGAAGACCTTAATGGCAAAAGAATCGGGGTATACCATTGCAAGGATTTAAGAAAGTAAAACTACCTAAGGCCCGGCTACCTCAGCCTGTGCATGAGAACTCTCATTCGTTTCGCCTGCTCCTTTTTTCAGAAAGTACCAGGTTCGTGAGAAAAATATTTAATTGATCGAGTGGCAGTTGAAATTTGAATTGACTTCCGATCCAAATTCCACCATAGGGTCCACTTACCATCCACCATTGTAAGGTTTAGACATTAGCTATTTTACTGTCCCAAAATCGAACCGGTTTAACTTAGGGAGAAATTATTTGTAACGGGCGATAGATTTGAAATGCCTAGTTTACCCATAATGAAAACTACTTGTTTGCAAAATGACAGGAGGTTCCCTTAAATCAGGTTTTTGATTAAATAATTGATCTGGAAAAATTAAAATTAAAAAAAAAAAAAAAAAACTGGAAGAAAAAAAATCGAAAAAAGGTACAATTAGAAAAACAAAAAATATAGTGTCGAATATGAGGATTTGAACCCAGGAGATGCAAACAACAAGAAGCAGCGACGGATCGACTTTTTTTTATATAATTTATTCTTATTTTTCAATTTTCTTAAAACTATCTTAAAGCTAGACAAAAATTCATAAAAACTAGCCTACTTACTCGTATCAATATTTAAAAACTAACTTACTGGCCCCAGTTGGGCGCTCTAAGTTAAACTATAATATCTTAATGCTAATGCCTTTCGGCCTAAGAACTATCTTAATACTAAATCCAGGTCGGTTTTATTTTTTACCGAGAAGAATTTACAAAAAACTCGGTATCATTGTCTTTATTTTTTGGTTTTATATAAAACTTACAAACTACATAAAACTAAATTAAAGCTAATTAAAACTATTTACAACTAATTATAAACTAATAACAACCTACTTATAAGCTACTTACAGACTACTTACAAACTAGAACAGCCACAGCAAGCATTTTCCGGTTTTATATTTGTTTTTTTTTTTTTTTTTTTTTTTTTTTTTTTTTGTTGGTGCCACCCTGACTGTCCTTACTTAAAACTAACAACCTAAACCTATGTAAGTCGGCCATACAAAAGAAAATAGTAAAGTCAACTATCAAATATCTGAAGGAACTTCATTCTTCATATTTTAACCACCAGAACTGGTTTCGCTGCCTTACCCTATCCCTTCGGTCCCGTTCGGACACAGTCCTACTGAACCGAAGGTGCTCAGCTCCGTCTTGTGCGACTTGTGTGAGGACGTCTCGACTGTAAAGGAGCCGCCGATCTACAGTTCTACGGCCGACGTGGTAGATTAGCGGAACCGCCGCTCTATCCTGGATCAACCCTCGACTGTCTAGGTGGAGGAATGCATCGGGCGCAATAAAACCGCTTAGACGCATACTCTCGTAGTATTCGTATTTGGGGTAATAAGCCCCGAAAATTAAGCTTTTAGACGAGAACATCGCTCTTGCAATGTGACCTCGAATAAGTTTCAGCAAGAAATTATCTATCCTGTTTATGTTGGCCCCGTTGTATAGAGCCAGGTTGGAATAGTAGTGTTTGTACTCCGAATCTGCTGTTCTGTGCAATCCAAAGCAGCGTCGAAGACACTGCCTCTTAAACACCCGAACCTTTTCCATTTGAGATGGGGCAACGTTGAACCAAACCGGGCATCCATAGGCAATCCATACGGTGTCGAAGGCCTTCTCCAAATCAACCAGACAGGCACCCGTACACTGCTTCTTAGATTTGTTCCATTGGACATCAGAAACGAGTTTCGACGCGGCATGAATGGTGTCATGTCCCGCCTTAAAACCGAACTGATTGTCCGGTATGATATTATTGTCCTCTGCCCACTTAGACAGAGCTCTATTGATAACTTTTTCGAATACCTTGCTGATACTCGGAAGAAGACTTATCGACCGGAGATTCGCCGGATTGGAGTTGTCCTTTCCCTTTTTTGGGAGAGGATGCACCACAGGTGTCTTCCAACGCACTGGATAATATGCATTATTCAGAGCGTTGTTAAACAGAGTGGTATAAATGTCTACTGCTTCTTGAGGTAAATGTCGAAGTACAACGTTGGATATGCCATCGACTCCTGCTGACTTCTTCTTCTTTAATGAATCGAAGATGAGCTGGAGCTCCACCTTCGTAATTAACAAGGAACTGGGCCCATTTCGCTCGGCGATTATGGCGTTTGCCAAATGATCTTCATTGAACTCGGTGAAACCAAGGTTCTCTGATCACCATTGCGTGATGTCATTCCGAAGGTAGAATCGATGGAGCAAAGCTCTGTTTTACAGGTTGTGATTGGGGCGAATGCAAGCATTCACCTTGTACACTTGCTGGAAAGCAGCCCCCACAGCCTCCACCTTCTCCTGCGGATCTTCAACAATAAAGAGGTCATCGTCCAAGACGGCGTCCTCTGGATTAATTCCTGCTGTCAGAAGTACGTCTCTGTTGTCTGTCGTTCTCTGAAGCTTAAGAAAAGTAAGGTCGTTCTGATCATTCTTTCTAAATATCTTGTTAATTTGGAGAAACATGCTCGGGTCGCTAGCATAAACGGCCCGAAATTTGTTATCCCAATACAAATTAATTGACAACCGATAGTTTTCTTTAATTAGTTGGTTGATGTTCTTGATCGACGACTTCAGTGTCCTAATCTCCAGATGGTGAGGGTCACTAAACCGTCGGTACAAGAGTTTGAGTCTTGCCAGCAGTCCACTTTTTTGCCTGTGTAGTGCGTCAATGGTCACGTTCCGATACATGTCGGTTGCGTCCCGTTGCTTGTATTTCGTTATTGTTCTGTTCATTTTTCGTTTGATTGTCTCGTCCATTTGTTTTAAGTATTGGTCAATTTCGTTGTTTGTCAAATTCCTTTCATTTGGTGGGGATATGTTGTTCGATCTGATTTTGCTCGATAAGGCGTTGGTAAAGCGTGGCCAGCACACCTTACTGTAATTGTAAGTGTGCATAGGTACATACTCCTCCAACTCCACGAGCTCGTTCGGAAGCTGTATTACGGTGGCGAATCCGCAGTGATCACTGTCAGAGTTTTTCAAGCTCTGTCATAAAATCAGTTGGCTGAGGCGATTCCGGTGCATAAGCTGCGATCACATACATTCTCTTCGACACACGACACACGCCTCTAACAGCCGAAATCTTCTCAGATCACTATTATATATAACTTTATGATTAATGCCTTTTCGTATGAAGATTGCGACGCCCCCCCCCCCTTGAGTGGAGTTCGGTCGATCTCTTCTAACGATATTGTAATTGTTGTTAGTCAATTTATGTTTCTGGTTCAGCTAAGTTTCGCTGGCCATAAACACATCTGGACTTTGGTCTTTCAACAATTGGAAAAGATTAGCTCTACGTTCGGTTCTAATCAGTGAATTTACATTCACAGCAAGGATCCTAAGAGGCCTCTCCGACAGCGCGCCTTTAACCTCTAATTTGCGTTAGGCTAGGAAAACAGAGTAGAGATAGTCTACCCTAGTTGCCTGCTCCTTTATCTGGGTCTGAAGTCATGTTAACTGGCCTTGAATTGCCAGCAACATACTTCTAATTTCGGCCTGAGCATCCGGCGCCTTTGACACTAGGGCCGGTTGGGCTACCTTAGCTGCAGGCTGTACCATTATTGCCCTTCCTGCCGCCATTTGGGCGTAGGAAATTAGGGGATTAACGGGCGTTGCTGTGGGAGCACACATTGATGGGCGTATCTCTGCCACTGTCTGCCTAGACGCTTTATTGTTGCGAATTTGCTGAAAAGCTGAGCAGCCCCGATAATTAGCAGGGTGCCCCTTCTTTGGGCAAAGTGCACATTTAAACTGGGTCATGTCTTCAACCCTTTCCTCTCCGAGCTTGCACTCTCCCTTGATGGGGTCCTCACCACACTTAACGCAGCGTGACTGCATTTCGCAGTTTGCTGCAGCGTGGCCAAACCTTTGGCAGCGCATGCATTGAAGCATGTCACCGCGTCTCTTTAGTCTATCCCAAGTTACAACCTGGTAGTTGAGGACGGAGACTTTTCTCAACCTATCCAGTTTGCTGCTGGGCGAAAGTTGAACAAGGAAGAACGGCAAAGACCACTTCTCCCGTCTGGCTCTGACTGTAGCGAACGGCTTGACCCCGACAAAGGCGCTCGCTTTTTTACGGAGCTCATCTAAGAGCACCTGTGGTTCCGTGCAGTAATCTATGCTCTTCAGGAGGACCGTTTGAAATTTATCCACTTTGGGGGTAAAACTGAAGAACTCAGTCGTGGATTCTTTTAATAAGTTTTTAATAATTTTATGCTCCGCCACTGTGAAGCAGTGTATAGCATGCCTATCCTTACTTAGTCGTTTAATATAAAAGTTTTGGCCTATGGCCGACTTACATAGGTCTATGGTCTCTTTTAATTCCATCTTAAAGGTGTTGATGGGCGGCACCTTCTCTTTTTTGCTTTGGGGCGGCTGTGACTGCTGCTAGTGTTCTTCCTGCTGCTGTCGGCTCCGCTCCTGTTGCTTTTGCTGCTGCTGTTTTGTCTGCTGCTTTTGGTTCTGTTGCTGCTTTTTATTTTGTTGCCTTTGCTCCTTAGGCATTGGCTGCTGCTGTGGCTGCTGTACAAGCAGGGTTTCTTTGGGCAGCTCCCGTATTTGTAGCTGTTCTTTTGGTGACAGCTGTGGTTGCTGTTGCGCTTCTTTGTTTGGCGCCTGTGGTACCTTTAGCTCTCGCTCCAGCCTTTCTTTTTCACGGCGAGCCTCTTGTTTGTTCCTTAGAGCTGGCACCAGTGTCGCAAGTTGGGCATTGAGGCGCACCATCTCCCCTTCTATGGCTTCAATCTGCTCGCTGGTTCGCTGTTCGTCTTTTGGTTGTTCATCATCAACCTCTTTAGTTTTTTGTGCCTCATCCTCTTCGTCTGAGGACGCCTCTGGTGATGTTATGTCGATGATGTTGCTATCACCCGTTGTGTAAAGCTCTTCACCTCCTTTGGATATATATTCAATTTGTTCCTCGCCGGAGGGCGAAGTGTTTAGCTGCTGCTGTATTTTTATTGCTGCTGAAGATTTGGTAACTTGCGACGCCCCTTTTCCCCCAGCTGGCAGCTCTGCTGGAGTGATGGTGGAGCGCCACTTCACCAAGTTCGGCGCACATCGGATTTTTTTCCTCCTCTTTACGGGGGTATCGGCTGATGACGCCGTTGCTGCTGATGTTGTTGCTATCGGTGCCGTTGCTATGACATCTTTCGATGTCCCCGCTACTGGTGCCGTTGAAGCTTTACTTTTCGTTGCTGAGCCACCTTTCGGTGCCCCCGCACTTTTCTCTCTTTCCATCTGCTGTTTTTCCCAGACAATAAAATTTTCCACCTCCCTGTTGTGAAAAAAGCCTGTAATGTTTGTATGCCCGACTGGGACTCGAACTCGTGACCCTCAGACTCACGGTCCGCCACCTTTTCCTCTCTACTATTGCACTATTAAGAAAATCTTGGCTGTGGTACTAACTTGTACTGGACACTCCGATTTTATTTGTAAGCACTGTGAAAGCCGAAAACGTGTGCACACTTTCACAGATCGAGATCGACTGAGCGACGGATTGACTTGACCATACAGCCACGTAAGGCTTGAAGGATGTTGTGAATAAATGGATATTTAGAGGGCTTAAAGAAGCGTGGTTTTAGGGGTAAGAAAATTGAGAATCAAGCATCGATAAAGTTCGTTAACAAACACAAGCGAATAGATTAGTGTGTGTTAATCCTTGAAAGGAAACTAAGTGTTTTCGAAGGATTTTGACTAGAAGGATTCAATTTTGGTACACCAATTTTTGAAAAATTCTAAATTGAATTTTGGTACCAAAATGGGATTTTTGTGGTCAAAATCCTGCTCAGAAACAGCAAAAAAACAGAGGCCGGAAACACTTCCATGATAAAAAAATCCGACGAAACCACTGCAGTAGGACGAGCAGATAAAGAAGCGCGTGCTACTACAGCAACGCCCGTTAATCCCCAAATTTCCTACGCCCAAATGGCGGCAGGGAGGGGAAAAACGGTACAGCCTGCAGCTAAGGCAGCCCAACCGGCCCTAGTGCCAAAGGCGCCAGATGCTCAGGCCGAAATAAGAAGCATGTTGGTGGCAATTCAACGCCAGTTAAAGGAGCAGGTGACTAGGGTAGACTATCTCTACTCTGTTTTGCCTAGCCTAACGCAAATTAGAGGTTAAAGGCGCGCTGTCGGAGAGGCCTCTTAGGATCCTTGCTGTGAATGTAAATTCACTGATTAGGACCGAACGTAGAGCTAATCTTTTCCAATTGTTGAAAGACCCAAGTCCAGATGTGTTTATGGCCAGCGAAACTAAGCTGAACCAGAAACATAAGTTGACTAACAACAATTTCAATATCGTAAGAAGAGATCGACCCAACTCCACTCAAGGGGGAGGCGTCGCAATCTTCATACGAAAAGGCATTAATCATAAAGTTATATATAAAAGTAATCTGCGCAGATTTTGGCTGTTAGAGGCGTGCATCGTATGCATTCCTCTGCAACAGTGGAAGCGAATGTATGTGATCGTGGCTTATGCACCGGCATTACCTCAGCCAACTGATTTTATGACAAAACTTGAAAAATTTTTCGAATGTCTACGCTTGAGCTTGGAAGAAAATTACTTTCTCATGGCCGGTGATTTGAATGCCAAACACCTAGATTGGGGAAATCAAATTCAGAAACAAAGAGGTATTCATCTTTTCAATTGGATGAGATGATACAACACTGAATATGGTGTCGACCTGTTGGCTACGGATCGGCCATCGTTTCCAAGAAGCGGTGCCTATCTGAATCTATTGCTAATAGACGCAAGACTGACAATTACTGACACTGTGGGTCAAAGACCAAGAAACTGTTTACGAACGATCGAGTACGACAGTGATCACTGCGGACTCGCCGCCGTAATACAGCTTCCGAACGAGCTCGTGGAGTTGGATGAGTATGTACCTGTGCAAACTTACAATTACAGTAAGGTGCGCTGGCCACGCTTTACCAACGCCTTATCGAGCAAAATCAGTTCGAACAACATATCCCCACCAAATAACAGGAATTTGACAAATAGCGAAATAGACCAATTCTAAGAACAAATGGATGAGACAATCAAATGAACAATAAACAGAACAATACCAAAATACAAACAATGGGACGCAACCGACATGTACCGGAACGCGACCATTGACGCATTACACAGGCAAAAAAGCGGACTGCTGACACGACTCAAACTCTTGTACCGACGGTTTACTGACCCTCACCATCTGGAGATTAGAACACTGAAGTCGTCGATCAAGAATATCAACCAACTAATTAAAGAAAACTATCGGTTGTCAATTAATTTGTATTGGGATAACAAATTTCGGGCCGTTAATTCTAGCGACCCGAGCATGTTTCCTCAAATTAACAAGATATTTAGAAGGAATGGTCAGAACGATTTTCCGTGCCTTAAGCTTCAGAGAACGACGGACAACAGAGACGTACTTCTGACAGCAGGAATTGATCCTGAGGACGCCGTCTTGGACGATGACCTCTTTATTGTTGAAGATCCGCAGGAGAAAGTGGAGGCTGTGGGGGCTGCTTTCCAGAACGTGTACAAGGTGAATGCGTGCATTCGCCCCAATCACGACTTGGAAAACAGAGCCTTGCTCCATCACTTCTACCTTCGGAATAACATCACGCAATGGCGATCAGAGAACCTTGGTTTTACCGGGTTCAATGAAGATCATTGGCAAATGCCATAATCGCCGAGCGAAATGGGCCCAGTTCCTTGTTAATTACGAAGGTGGAGCTCCAGCTCATCTTCGATTCATTAAAGAAGAAGAAGTCAGCAGGAGTCGATGGCATATCCAACGTTGTACTTCGACATTTACCTCAAGAAGCAGTAGACATTTATACCACTCTGTTTAACAACGCTCTGAATAATGCATATTATCCAGTGCGTTGAAAGACAGCTGTGGTGCATCCTCTCCCGAAAAAGGGAAAGGACAGCTCCAATCCGGCGATTTGGAGGTATTCGAAAAAGTAATCAATAGATCAATAAAGCTCTGTCTAAGTGGGCAGAGGACAATAATATCATACCGGACAATCAGTTTGGTTTTAAGGCGGGACATGACAGTATTCATGCCGCGTCGAAACTCGTTTCTGATGTCCAATGGAACAAATCTAAGAAGCAGTGTACGGGTGCCTTTCTGGTTGATTTGGAGAAGGCCTTCGACACCGTATGGTTAGAGGGTCTTTATCTAAAGCTGACCAGACTTGGCATTAGTAAACCACTATTATATATGCTTTATGATATGCTCAATGGCAGAAAGTTTGTTGTCGAAAGTGGCAATGTAACTTCTGCCACAACCTTTAATATTAAAAATGGTCTTCAGCAGGGAGCGGTCAACTCGCTGATTCTATTCAGCATTTACACCAGCGATCTGATAAGTAACTCAGAAATTGCGTATGCCGACGATCTAATTGCGTACAGAACAGCTCCAAAGATTCTTTTGCAGCGTGACTTCGAGAAGATTCAGCGATATTGCGATGACTGGAAGTTGAAAATCAACTATCAGAAACTATCTTGTTTAGGACTCCGTTGCTTAGAGCCACAAGGGATACGAGAAAGAACTGGTGCAAGCTGGTGATCGTAGGGCCAAATGGACATCCACTGGCGAGTAAAAGTGTAGTAAAGTACCTTGGCATCTGGATGGATGAGTATTTGTATTTCGACAGACATATAAATGCTGCTCTGGCCAGGGCTAGGAGAGCTTTTGCCCTGATGAAACGGTTGTTTTATAGCAGCCGGCTTGACAGCAGGGTGTTTGAGAGGCAGTGTCTTCGACCCTGCCTTGGATTGCACAGAACACCAGAGTCAGAGTACAAACATTACTATTCCAACCTGGTCCTATACAACGGTGCCAACATAAACAGGATAGATAGTTATTCGAGGTCACATTGCAAGAGCGATGACCTCGTCTAACAGCTTAATTTTCGAGGCTTATTACCCCAACAACGAATACTACGAGAGTGTGCGTCTAAGCGGCTTTATTCCGCCCGATGCATTCCTCAACCTAGACAGTCGAGGGCTGATCCAGGATAGAGCGGTGGTTCCGCTAATCTACCACGTCGGCCGTAGAACTGTAGATCGGCGGCTCCTTTACAGTCGGGACGTCCTCGCACAAGACGGAGCTGAGTACCTTTGGTTCAGTAGGACTGTGTCCGAACGGGACCGAAGAGATAGGGTAAAGCAGGAGAACCAGTTTTGGTGGTTGAAAAACGAACATGAAGTTCCTTCAGACATTTAATAGTCGACCTTGCTATTTTCTTTTGTATGGCCGACTTACATAGGCTTAGGTTGTTAGTTTTAAGTAGGGACAGTCAGGGTGGCACAAAAAAAAAAAAAAAAACATACAAAAACACAAAAAATTATAAAATCCACAAAAATACAAAAAAAATGTTCTAGTTTGTAAGTAGCCCGTAAGTAGCTTATAAGTAGGCTGTAATTAGTTTATAATTAGTTGTAAATAGTTTTAAGTAGCCTTAAGTAGTTTTAATTAGTCTTAATTAGTTTTAATTAGCTTTAATTTAGTTTTATGTAGTTTGTGAGTTTTACATAAAACGAAATAATAAAGACAATGATACCGAGTTTTTTGTAAATTCTTCTCGGTAAAAAATAAAACCGACCTGGATTTAGTATTACGATAGTTCTAAGGCCGAAAGGCATTAGCATTAAGTTATTATAGTTTAACTTAGAGCGCCCGACTGGGGCCAGTAAATTAGTTTTAAAATATTGATAAGTAGGCTAGTTTTTATGAATTTTTGTCTAGCTTTAAGATAGTTTTAAGAAAATTGAAAAATAGAAATGAAAAAAAAATTCTCAGTTAAGAAAAAAAAAAAAAAAGCAGATAAAGAAGCAGAGCCCAAAAATGTGTCAGTTGGTTTTGGAAATTCGGGAGGATAAGTCGTGGTGTAGGAAGTGAAAAAAAAAATAAAGAATAAAATCATCAAAATCAGTATCTAGTAAAGTTTAAATGTGAAAAGTTCAAAAAAAAAAGAGAAGAAAACAACTAAGAAGAAATAAAAGACATCAAATCCAACAGGTATAGTAAAAAGTAAATTCGCGTCAGGAATATAGAGTAGAATAGATTTTATATTGTACACGTAATACTTTTATAGAAATTCACGTGATCCTAGAAATATATAGAATAGTGAATTAAAACCCACGTTGTTTTAAATATTTTATATACATATAGGTAGAAAACCACGATAGCAAATCGCTGATATAATCATTACGTGCCGTCGTGTACTTGCACGCAAACACGAAACGTACACGACTCCATCCAGGTGCACGTTTGAGGCACGCCCAACGAGCCAAAACCAACGACCAATGCAGGGCTGGTCCTTAAAAGCAACTTATCCAAGTCTGGCGATAAAACCCATCGACCAAAAACGGACGAAATAAACAACATCTATATCATAGGACCCAGCAAACGAAACAAATACATAACCCTGAGAGCGACACTTACACACAGCGTCTAGGCCACAAACAGACAACAAGAGCGCACTATCAGCTCTCAAAAAACAGCAATTTTGACAACAAGAACATACAACATCCACAGCATCAAATTACAACAAGTTACACCAAGCAGCACAAATAGCAACGAGAACATACAACATCCATAGCTTCAAATTACAACAAGCTACACTAAGCAGCACAAATAGCTACGAGAACATACAACATCCACAGCATCAAATTACTCCAATACCCTTTTTATGGTATTACCCAGTTTAGAGAACTACCACGACTGCAACAACAAACAAGAAAATAACGACGAGAACGTGCGACATCTATACCCAAATGCCCAAAAGCTAAGTACATACCTACCCTTATTTCCCTTTTCCTCAATAGTTTTTTTTTCTTAAATTGTATAACATTTTCTTTTTTTATTCTATCTAATTTAACGAAACTTAAGTAAAAGTAAAAGTAAAAATCCAAAATAATATTTTAAAATAAAATTAAACTTGATTAAAAAGCATTCTTACATACCTATAAAGTATTAGAGAACTAAACAAGTTAAAAGAAATCAAAAATAAAACAAAAGAAAAAAAAAAGAATATCAAAGAATAACGTATACGTAAATGATTATTAATTTTCTTGGTTAGGGATATTGAATGTGTAAAGCGAATCTATATAAATTAAATCAAATATATATAATTAAATTAAATATAATAAATATTTCATGCAGGTACTATGAGAAGAACGACACAGCGAAAATTATAAAAAGAAAAAGAACAAATAACAAATAAACTACATGCAACAGCCATCCCAATTGAAGCAGTGCACCTCATCATTGGTCTTCGGCAGAATTTAATTGTTTATCACCAGTATGAATCATTCAATCATAACAAATTATTAATATAAAAGCTTCGGTAAGTCGTTGTTATTAAATTACTCTATTTAAAATTTGTAAATTTATATATGAATTCGCTGCGAGCTTTTATTCGCCAATTTTAGTTTAAGTATCATTTCGACCAAAAAGTATGCCCAAATATATATATTATCAAATATATCATAGCATACTTCGAGGCGCGAGGGATGAATAAGTGTACTTACCTACCTTAATAATGATACATACATACGTATGCCTAAATGAGAAACAAATTAAATCAATTTGATTTATAAAATAACTTAAATAAATAGAAAAAAAAGCAGAAAAAAAAAACAATTAGGTTAATTTAAACAACTTTTTTTATACTATATGATAACCATTACCATAACGTATATAATATAGTCCTACGTATATTTAATTTTATTTGAAATTTGGTTTAAAAAGATAAGCATAGAACTTTGATAGTGAACATTGTTGTGGACTTTACACCTACTCCTAGTTGTATATATACATATCCACCAACGTACATGAGTTGGAAATAAAGTTTTAGATTGGGTATAGGGTAAACTTTTGTTAGTACAATTTTTTTAAATTTGTATTGTTAACATACATTTTACTTTGATAAACTATTTATAATAATTATAATAATATGAAATGAAAGAGTTTTGAATTTTGACGAGTGGATTTGGAATTTTATTATGGGAAGTATATTCACTTATTTTACATGTTTGGCTAAATGTTAGCTATTATGAATTTCTGAATCTTTTCATGAAGGGTAGATGTGGTGGTGTTTAAGAGAACCCCTAAAAAGCAGATGATATGGTGACGTCAGTCGAAATGGTAAGACGGTAGATTTTCAGTGAATTTACATTAGGGGGCTATTGCAAATAATATAAGAGGTCACAGTAGCCATGGACGTATCACAGGGTGATGCGTGGGTGGGTTATAAACCTCAAGAGTAAACAACACCTTGTCCTTCCCTCTTTCAGGGTTGCCACTGCAACTTTTTACTTCTCTCGCTCAATCTTTTGGGGTTTTAAAATTCAAATACTTTATGAACTTTTCTTTTTAATCAGGATGACATTCGGTCTCAAGAGTTTTTAATATTCTTGAACCTATTTATTACTTCGTCTACAGCTTTTTATTATTGTATTCGGCATGAATTATACGACGTAACAATCGTTCTGACTACTTCGGCAAGATCCCACCCAACCCGACGAGCGTAGCCTTGTTGCGGTAAAATTTACCACAACAAGTTTCACCTGCCTACTCTTTTTCACTAACCATTTTTAGCCTTTCCTTTTTAAGTTGCAACTCCAAAATGCTTGTAGAGTCAGTAGATACCTGGCGTCCATCAGCCAGAGACCTACTCTTAAAGTATTTTGGAAAAGCAACAAACATAGGTCTACGTTTTAGATCGTGTGACATTAAGTTCACACGTACAATACATCATACACTGTCAGAGAAGTGTGTGACAGGTAGTCCACACTAACTACTAAAAATCCACTGTGTGACGGGCGGTCCACATTTGCCAAAATGACATATAACCCACAAGTTCTTTGAGTGTGCGACAGATGGTCCACACGGGATGTAAAACATGATGAATATGACCCATGTTCAACGACATGTGTGACACCAAGATCACACTAACTTAAATTTAGTATGGTGAAATGCCCAGCGTAAATTGTCATGGACACTAAAGAAAAATCAATTTGCGATGTGTTTCCCTATCCCCTTTAATTCTGCGCGAAGGTCTACGGGCTTAGAGTAGTTTAAATTTCGCGAAAGTCCTCGGATCCTGTCTCGTCATTTTAGTTGGGAAATGACAGTGATCCCATCTGACAGAATGTTTTCCTCTACTTCTTCGTAGTCTGGGCCGGTCTGGGCTGGGGGCTTTGATCGTGGTTTAAATAATTTCTCGCTTTTTCTTTAGACCATTTAAAATTTGACGGAGAAGGACTGAACTCGTCCACTGAGCCACTGTTGGTGTTCATGTCACCAACATGAACGAGATCGCATGCGTGGTTGGGTTCGACAATGGCATGCACCCCTGCGAAAAAGCAGGGTGTCGCAGTTAGACCGTGACAGAATACCACCACGGACTAAGATCAGAAGGGGATGACCATATGGTCGTGGCAATTTGGCTTTTGGTCACTTTTTGGTTAGATACGAAAGAGTTTGGTGGCATTGTGAGAAATTTGAAAAAAAAATTAAGCGAAAAATTATTAGCGTCAAATCGTGATTTTCAAGAAAGGTATTGAGTGAAAATATTATCCCAGTCGGGGAAATATCGAGGAAAATAGGGAGGCTATTTTTCTCAACTAATTCGAGGAGAGGAAGGCATTCTTTAGAGGCGATCTAAAGGGCTCGTGCCAGTTGGGGCAATTTTGGAGGAGATAGGATTCGCTATCAAAAAAGAAGCTAAGTATTTGGTTAATTGGTGTTGTCCAAAAATTATTTCTATATTGTGCATTTTCTCGTTTTGTTTTGTGGTCTTAAAATTGGCAAAATTTAACCTCGGTTAGGCCTTCGCTTTCGACCTTTTGTCCTCCCGAGATTGCGGGACTCGCGACCGTTTTTAAGATCCGTTGTCTGTTCGGGAACTTTCCCAAGTTGGGTTTTCTTTGTGTCTTCTGTGCAATTACATTGTTTGCTTTTCTTTCTTTTTATTAATTTTCAAAACTACTTCCTTCAAATATTTGGAAAATTGGCCCTCTGCCAATTTCCAAAATCATTTGTTAACTTTTTCTTGTTGTTGAAAAAATTCTGGGTTTTTCCCCTATATTTATAAAGGTTTCCCAGATCTCAAATTCTCACTTAATAAACATTTTAAAATTCCAATAAGGAAAGAAAAAAACATCTTCTTATTTATTTGTGGAAGATATTTTGTTTTTCAGCTATTGTCCTAAAGATGATGGTATGTACCAAAATACTTCCTGGCGCCCATTTTGCAGTAAGTACACCCTGTACTATCAAATTAGAAATCTTTTATTCCAATTTTATTCGTAGTTTTATTAATCGAATTCGATTAATAAAATTATCTCATAAAACGAACCCACCCCATCCACTGAGCTACGGGTGGCAGCACTTTTATTTGCTGTCGGTTGTGGGATTTATCTGTTTGACAGTTTGTCATCCCCATCTTCTATTAAGTTTTCTCGTCGCGACGCACGCCGGTTTGGTGCATTTGTTTCGTATTGTAATTCAATAATTTCGTAAAAATTATTGTTTTAAATTTTGTTTGCGTTTGCGGATTGTTGTTCCGCCATCATAAAACCATCCTAAATTATAGATTTCGCGTAAATAATTCTCACAACAATTGGCGTCCAAACGTGGGGCTCCCTTGTGTTTTCATAAAAAAACAAAAAGTGCTGGAAGTGCACGTAGTGATTGCTTTGCTCGTTGTGCATTTGTTCATTTAGGGAAGTGTTTTCATTTTATTTAATATTTCCTTTTCCATTTATAAAAATATTTACTTGGTGTTATTTTCTTTTCCTTCAGGTAAACATTGTTCGAGAAAGTTTTGTGATTGTGAGGTTTCTTAGGAAAAAGAATTTCGGCGCAATAATTATTGGCCATTTCTAAATTGGAATAACCTACATAGCTACAGGCATTATACGTTGAAGGAGGAGTGGAAAAGCAAAACCATAAGGAGTGTTTGAGTGAGCTTTTTTGTTTTTTTCTTATTTGTTTTATATTTTGTTTTGCTTGATACCTATCATTTTAATTGCTAGTCGGATTTTATTTTTTTTTATCTAATTTGCATTTTATAAGTGACATTGTATGTATATAGTGTGGTCTCTTTCAGACCTTTTAATTTATTCGTGGTGAAAATATTCTTGACAAGTGTGGTAAATAAGATCGAGGTTGCCACTTTAAAAAAGTACATTTGTTTAGGATACCACTTTGGTGAAAATTTTTAAATTGATTTTTTTTTATCGTTATTTTTTTTTAATAATTTCTTTGAGTTTTTTAAGTATTAGATTTCAACCAACCATCGTTTTTATTATTTCAATTATTTTGCGGGTTAGTTTTAAAAGGAGGGAAAAATTTTAGAATTGATTTCGTGCAGTTTTGGGTTTTTATTTGAAAGTTTTTTTTGAGAGTTTTTTTTATAATTTTGTGGAACTTGCGTGGAGTTGCCACAGTATAGAAAAGTGGGAATATCGCGATAGCTTTTGAATCGTTTAATACAAGACTTTTTTCATTGAATTAAACAAATTCCTATTTACGTTCCGTGTGTTCTGTTTATACTGAGGTTTATTCTTTTTCGTTTTTGTTTGTTAATTCTTTTTCGAAATGGATGTTAGCCAAGTTAATAGGCTGTCACAAGACGAAATTACATATGAAGTAGAATGGAGGGGATTAGTAGTAGGTACAGTGGAGGAGATGCGCAAGGCGCTTAGGGTCGCGTTAAAATTAGAGCGTAGGAATTCCTATACAGCTCCCGCTTATCCGTTCACGTTTGATCAGGATGTGATGGCGGTAGAGAAGAAGTTAGCAGAAATAGGGAAGCTTTTAGAGAACCCTCCGAAGTCGGATACTTCGAAGGAGTACCTGAAAATCATCACGAAGGTAGAGTGGGGACTACGTAGGATGGATAGGAGCATACCCGAAAATGAGAGTCAGGAGAAGAATAAGATGGCGATAAAAATAAATTAGTCATGGCTATGGCGGAGTTGGAGGATGATGAAAATGATGAAGATAATGAAGTTGAGGATGAGGATGAAGACAAAAATAGTGAAAAACAGGCAACGAAGAAAACAAATGAGGTTGAAAAGCAGCGTTCAGCTGAACCTCAGGATAGCAGGTCGATTGGTGCTTCTGCCGGTACATCGACGGGCTTAGGAGTGGCAGATAGAAGTGAAAATAGGAATAGGGATAGCGGTAGTCAGGTCAACCCACTTGTTGAACGGGTAATAGTTAGCTCTGAAAAGTTTCTTAACATAGCCAAATGGGATGTGAAGTTCACTGGTGAGCGCTGTGGTGCCTCAGTGAACTCGTTTTTAGAAAGAGTCGAGGAAATTCGTCAGGCTAGGGGGGTTTCGGAATCCCAACTTTTTAAGGCAGCTGTTGAGCTTTTCGTAGGTAAAGCGTTGATTTGGTATAGGGCAGTAAGGATTTCGGTGAATTCGTGGCCAGAACTCGTCAGAGAGTTGAAGCTGGAGTTCTTGCCACCAAATTACGATGATTCCTTGTTAGATGAGATTAGGCGTCGCACACAAGGCAAAGATGAATCCATCGGAGTCTATGTGGCGACTATGCAGAACTTGTTTGGTAGGTTAACCGATCCAATTTCGGAAGGTAGGAAGTTGTCAATGATTCAAAGGAACTTGACACCTTTCTATCAAACTCAGCTTGGTTTGTCGAAACCAAGTTGTGTATCCGATTTGGTGGCTTTAGGCAGGAACTTAGAAGCAGTTAGGGCAAATGTGGAATCATATGTTCCACCACCTAGTGTTAGGGATAATAGGCATTTGCTAGAACCGGATCTAGCTTATTTAGGTGTAGAGACCCCATCAGTTTCGGTTGTTGCAGCGAACAACGAAACTGCCCGTCCGGTTCAATCTTCGAATAACCCAAGACCCTCTATTAGATGCTTCAATTGCAATGGATCAGGCCATTTTGCAAATAGGTGTTCCGCTCCTAGGCGTTGTTTTGGCTGTGGTGAGTTAGGGGTTAGTAGACAAAATTGTCGTCGCTGCTCGGGAAACGAGCAACGGACACTTGCGCCAGCAGGGCGGGATGTCCCAAGACGTTGAGGAGGTTACCTGCTGGTAACCCGCTGGTTGATCAGATCCATTTAGGTTTCACTTTAGAGGCAAACGGTAGTGATAGGAGACCCTTTTTAGGAGTTAGTATTTATGGTACTAGATTTTTAGGTTTATTAGATTCAGGAGCTTCTAGGACCATAATAGGTAGGGATGCTTGGAAAATTCTCCAAAATGTAGGTCTTTCTTTAAAGACAGACACTGTTGGCTGCGTTCGTTTGGCAGATGGAACAGGTGTCGAGGTTTTAGGGATTCTCTCTCTTCCAATCATAGTAGAAGACAGGGCAGTTTTGATTGACTGTCTTGTTATACCAACTCTTCCACACACGGTGATCCTGGGTGCAGATTTTTGGGCACTGTCGGGTATTGTCCCGGATTTAAGGTCACGTGAGTGGAATTTTTCGGAACAGGTGGTTTCGATTTGTTCGATTACGGAACGATCGGAATTGACTGATAGGGAAATTAGAATGTTAGAGGACTTGATTGAAGAATCATTTAGGAAGATGCCTGAAGGCTTAGGGTGCACAACTATGGTTGAGCACAAAATTAGGACGTCAGCGGAACCGATTAAACAACGGTATTATCCGGTCTCGCCGGCAATGCAGGAACATATAACGGGTGATTTTTTAGCTGGGTTGGTTTTGGCAACACTGGTTTGACAGCTGACGTGTGTTTAGTACCTTGTGTCACTGTCAAACAGCTTCAGTTTGGTTTGCAATTTAATCATGCTCTTCTTACAAATGAACAACGCTTGCAAATTATTGAATTTTACTATCAAAATTCGTGCTCGGTTCGAAATGTTCATCGCGCGCTGCTTCCATTTTATGGTCGGCTCATTTTTGGTTGAATGGGTACGTAAATAGGCATAATTGCCGCATTTGGAGTGAAGATCAGCCAGAAGCATTGCAACAGCTACCAATGCATCCCGAAAAAGCCACTGTTTGGTGCGGTTTATGGGCCGGCGGCATTATTGGGCCATATTTCTTCAAAGATGATGCGAATCGCAGCGTTACTGTCAATGGTGAACGCTACCGAGCGATGATAACAAACTTTTTTTTGCCCGAAATGGAAGTTCTTGACTTGCATGATATGTGGTTTCAACAAGACGGTGCCACATGCCACACAGCACGCGAAACAATGGCGCAATTGCGAGGCGAGTTTGGTGAACAGTTAATTTCACGTTTCGGGCCAGTCAATTGGTCGCCTAGATCATGCGATTTGACACCATTAGATTATTTTTTGTGGGGGTATGTCAATGCTAATGTCTATAGGGACAAGCCCGCTGCGATTGACGCACTGGAAGCCAACATCCATGCATTAATTCGTGAGATACCGGCCGATATGTGTGAAAGAGTATGCCAAAATTGGACTCAGCGGATGGGCTACCTGAGACGCAGCCGCGGTCAACATTTGCATGAAATTATCTTTAAACATTAAATTGCAAGGTTCAAACTATCGGTTCAAATAAATATTTCATTCATTTTTTCGAATTTTTTGTGTTTTTTTTTTTTAAGTTCTAAACCTCTTAAAAAATCACCCGTTAGATAGGGAATTGAATAAAATGCTTGAAGCAGGAGTTATTGAGAGATCGACGAGTGCGTGGTCGTCTCCAATACTCTTAGTTAAGAAGAAAGATGGCTCCTATAGGTTCTGTGTGGACTATAGGAAGCTTAACAAGAATACAGATAGGGATGCTTATCCACTGCCTTATATAAATTCCATTTTAGACAGACTTCGGGGTGCGAGGTTCTTTCTTCGCTAGACATCAAGTCAGCGTATTGGCAGATTCCTATGGAGGAGGAATCTAAGCCCTTTACTGCCTTTACGGTTCCTGGGAGAGGTCTTTTTCAATTTCGAAGAATGCCTTTCGGACTTCATAACTCGCCTGCGACTTGGCAGAGGTTTATCGACACAGTTTTGGGTGCCGACCTCGAGCCATTCGTTTTCGTCTATTTAGACGACATCATTATCATAACAGAGAGTTTCGAACAACATCTAGAAATCTTGAATGAGGTGATGAAAAGGTTGAGTGGAGCAGGACTCAAAGTCAGTAGGGAAAAATGCAACTTTTGCATGCCATCGCTGAAATTTTTAGGGTATATAGTGGATCGAAATGGCTTACATGTAGATCCAGAGAAAGTGGAAAGCATGGTTAGGGTTCCAGCACCGAGGAATGTAAAAAAAGTTAGGAGTTTTATAGGGACAGTTTCGTGGTACCGACGTTTTGTACCAAATTTTGCAGAATTGCTTAGGCCTTTGTCTGACTTATTAAAAAAGAATAAAAAGTTCATTTGGACTCAAGAGTGTGAGGATAGTTTTAGGAGGGCAAAAGAGTGTTTGGTGACAGCACCTATACTCACTTGCCCAGATTTTAAACGACCCTTCGTCGTGCAAACAGACGCTTCAGATTTTGGTATCGGTGCAGTTCTTTCACAGAACTTTGATGAGGGAGAAAAGGTTGTCTGTTACCTTAGTAGGTCTTTGAATAGGAACGAGAGAAATTACTCCACAACTGAGAAAGAATGCTTAGCTGTACTTTGGGCTGTTGAGAAGTTGCGACCGTATATCGAAGGTGTTCGGTTTACGGTTGTGACGGATCATTATTCCCTGGTATGGTTAAGCAATCTTAAAGATCCGCAGGGTAGGTTAGCCCGTTGGGCAATTAGGCTCCAGCAGTTCGACTTTGAAATCATTCACCGCAAGGGCAAAGAGCATGTTGTTCCTGATATGCTTTCTCGAGGAGTACCACAGTTGGGTGGTATCTCAGACGAGGATTCAGACCCCTGGGTGAAGAAAATGATTTCAGATGTGAACTCGAATCCCCTTAGATATCCAGCCTGGAGAGTTGAACAAGGTCACTTGTTCAAACTTATAAAGGCGAATCACATCATAGTGCATGAAAATAACCAAGAATGGAAGAGAGTGTTAGGGAAAAACGATAGGTTAGGTATTTTGCAGGAGTACCATGATGGTCCGTTAGCAGGACACATGGGTGTTAGGAAAACTTTTGCCAGAATTGGGGCAAAGTTTTACTGGCCAAAAATGAGGGCCGATATTACAAAATATGTCAGGGGTTGTAAAGTTTGCCAACAAGTGAAGCCTGTGAATGAGAAACCAGCTGGGTTAATGACTGAAAGGGTAGGAATCAAGGCACCGTGGGAAATGATTTGTGTTGATTTGGTAGGTCCGCTTCCTAAGTCGAGTAGGGGTTTCGTTTATATTCTAACAGTAGTGGACTACTTTACAAAGTTTCCACTACTATTTGCGTTGAGGTCGGCCACTGCTAAGGCAATAGTTAGGGAGTTAGAAGATAATGTTTTCCTCTTATTTGGCATTCCAGCGGTGATCGTCTGTGACAACGGTCCCCAGTTCCAATCCAAGGAATTGAAAACGCTTTGCCAGGCGTACGGGTCACAACTTAAATTCACAGCCCATTATCATCCGCAGGCAAATCCTGCGGAAAGAATAAATCAGATTTTGAAGACGACGTTGAGGGCTTACGTCGCTGAAAACCACAGAGTGTGGGATTCACAACTCAGCAAAGTGGCTTGTGCGATTCGCACGTCACAGCATGAGGTTCTAGGTGTTTCGTCTTATTATGCGAACTTCGGTAGGGATATGGTGACTTCGGGTCGAGAAGCACCATTAGTAGGAGAAAGTTCAGGGAATGTTCAGGATCTGGATGAGATCGCTGAACGTTTCAAAGAACTAAGAATCGATATAGGGAAAAAATTGCAAGCAGCATCGAAAAAATCTGCACAGGCCTACAATCTTCGACGGCGTGATGTTCAATATCACCCGGGCGAACTTGTATGGCGAAGAAATTTTTCGTTGTCGGATGCCGCGAATTATTATGCAACCAAATTAACACCGACATATGTCTTACAAGATATTAATGGTAAAGAGCGCGGAACTTGGCACGTCCTTGGCATACCTTTAGAAAATGTGTTACAGAAATGTAAGCACATTTCCTAGGAGGTAAGGGTGGGATTTGTTGCGGTAAAATTTACCACAACAAGTTTCACCTGCCTACTCTTTTTCACTAACCATTTTTAGCCTTTCCTTTTTAAGTTGCAACTCCAAAATGCTTGTAGAGTCAGTAGATACCTGGCGTCCATCAGCCAGAGACCTACTCTTAAAGTATTTTGGAAAAGCAACAAACATAGGTCTACGTTTTAGATCGTGTGACATTAAGTTCACACGTACAATACATCATACACTGTCAGAGAAGTGTGTGACAGGTAGTCCACACTAACTACTAAAAATCCACTGTGTGACGGGCGGTCCACATTTGCCAAAATGACATATAACCCACAAGTTCTTTGAGTGTGCGACAGATGGTCCACACGGGATGTAAAACATGATGAATATGACCCATGTTCAACGACATGTGTGACACCAAGATCACACCAACTTAAATTTAGTATGGTGAAATGCCCAGCGTAAATTGTCATGGACACTAAAGAAAAATCAATTTGCGATGTGTTTCCCTATCCCCTTTAATTCTGCGCGAAGGTCTACGGGCTTAGAGTAGTCTAAATTTCGCGAAAGTCATCGGATCCTGTCTCGTCATTTTAGTTGGGAAATGACAGTGATCCCATCTGACAGAATGTTTTCCTCTACTTCTTCGTAGTCTGGGCCGGTCTGGGCTGGGGGCTTTGATCGTGGTTTAAATAATTTCTCGCTTTTTCTTTAGACCATTTAAAATTTGACGGAGAAGGACTGAACTCGTCCACTGAGCCACTGTTGGTGTTCATGTCACCAACATGAACGAGATCGCATGCGTGGTTGGGTTCGACAATGGCATGCACCCCTGCGAAAAAGCAGGGTGTCACAGTTAGACCATGACAGAATACCACCACGGACTAAGATCAGAAGGGGATGACCATATGGTCGTGGCAATTTGGCTTTTGGTCACTTTTTGGTTAGATACGAAAGAGTTTGGTGGCATTGTGAGAAATTTGAAAAAAAAATTAAGCGAAAAATTATTAGCGTCAAATCGTGATTTTCAAGAAAGGTATTGAGTGAAAATATTATCCCAGTCGGGGAAATATCGAGGAAAATAGGGAGGCTATTTTTCTCAACTAATTCGAGGAGAGGAAGGCATTCTTTAGAGGCGATCTAAAGGGCTCGTGCCAGTTGGGGCAATTTTGGAGGAGATAGGATTCGCTATCAAAAAAGAAGCTAAGTATTTGGTTAATTGGTGTTGTCCAAAAATTATTTCTATATTGTGCATTTTTTCGTTTTGTTTTGTGGCCTTAAAATTGGCAAAATTTAACCTCGGTTAGGCCTTCGCTTTCGACCTTTTGTCCTCCCGAGATTGCGGGACTCGCGACCGTTTTTAAGATCCGTTGTCTGTTCGGGAACTTTCCCAAGTTGGGTTTTCTTTGTGTCTTCTGTGCAATTACATTGTTTGCTTTTCTTTCTTTTTATTAATTTTCAAAACTACTTCCTTCAAATATTTGGAAAATTGGCCCTCTGCCAATTTCCAAAATCATTTGTTAACTTTTTCTTGTTGTTGAAAAAATTCTGGATTTTTCCCCTATATTTATAAAGGTTTCCCAGATCTCAAATTCTCACTTAATAAACATTTTAAAATTCCAATAAGGAAAGAAAAAAACATCTTCTTATTTATTTGTGGAAGATATTTTGTTTTTCAGCTATTGTCCTAAAGATGATGGTATGTACCAAAATACTTCCTGGCGCCCATTTTGCAGTAAGTACACCCTGTACTATCAAATTAGAAATCTTTTATTCCAATTTTATTCGTAGTTTTATTAATCGAATTCGATTAATAAAATTATCTCATAAAACGAACCCACCCCATCCACTGAGCTACGGGTGGCAGCACTTTTATTTGCTGTCGGTTGTGGGATTTATCTGTTTGACAGTTTGTCATCCCCATCTTCTATTAAGTTTTCTCGTCGCGACGCACGCCGGTTTGGTGCATTCGTTTCGTATTGTAATTCAATAATTTCGTAAAAATTATTGTTTTAAATTTTGTTTGCGTTTGCGGATTGTTGTTCCGCCATCATAAAACCATCCTAAATTACAGATTTCGCGTAAATAATTCTCACAACAGCCTTGGCTTAAGCAAGCATGCCGAGCCATAAGTAGTTAGGACACCCTCCACTTCAGCTGTCAGGATCGGCCTACGGATCCCTGTTCGCCATAGGTCGTAATGGTGGCATTGGGAGTGGAGGTTTGCGAGAACACAAAATGAAAATCGATTTTATGTGCTTTTTTTTATGGTGTTTCGTGGGTTATAGCACCTCCCCTTAGGGATAATAGATATCCTTTCTCGAGTGTCCTTGCTCGAACACCAGGTTCCGTTACATGTGCCAACTGTTCGATGTCTGCTTGGAGCTGTTGCAGAGTTTCTCCTCTTTTCGGGACTCTGGTATTGAGTTGAACGTGGAAGACTTCTTGCATATGGCCATCTCCAAAGCGTTTGTGAATGGCCTGAACCAGAGCACTGAAGTTGCCATTCTTATCTGCTGGTATAGTTGGAAGTAGTTCAGCAGCAGTTTCTCTATGGGCAAGCGTGAGAGCTATATATTTGTCCCCCTAGTCCCAGCCATTTGTTGCCGCAGCTGCCTCAAACTGCTTCTTATAAATTGTCCAAGAAGTTTTCCCATCGAAGGTTGGTGGATGCATCTCCTTTCTTTTTGGGCAGTCGCCAGAACTTTCTTAAACTTTCATTTTCTTCATTTTATCCAATTCCTTTGTAATGCTTTCGATTTTATCTGCGACCTTTTCGAACTTTGCTTATACTGTCGACAATTGTTTATTGACAGTCAAAAATTGTTTATCGATTGTTGAAGAAATTTTTTCTCTTGATTTTCGAGCAGACTCTTTTGTTCACTGCGTTGTTGTTCTAGAAGATTCTTTTGGTCTTGGCTTTGTTGTTCCAGACGATTCTTTTGTTCTTGGCTTTGTTGATCAAAACGTTCGAGAAGATTCTTTTGTTCATTGTGTTGTTCACTGCGTTGTTCTTCAAATTTGGCGAGTAGCTGAGACAGCATACTGCTCATGTCCGATGGTCTTGCTTGTTCTTGCTCTTCCTCCATTTCAATGTCGAATATCAACGTGTCTGGGTTATCTCTACGTCTTCTTATACCCTCTTGTAGACGAATTATGAGATCATTTGTTGTTCCAGCAGTAGGAAGACCTCGCTTGTTCAGTTCTGCCTTAAGCTCAACTAAATTCAAATCATTTAGAGTTTTACCAATTGTATTTCCTTATTTTCACTTTTACAATCACGTTCACTTTTTGTAATTACTGTCTGTTTACCTCCAGGCATTTGTTTGAAGTGGGCTATATATAATCAGACTCTTCCCATCGACAGTTACACTCATTTTAGCTCATGGCTTTACAAGAAGCTGTTAATCATATCCGTCTTCCAAGTACTCTGAGTAGTGATAAGCAGAGTTAACAAACTAAAGACAAAGGTTTTCTGCATGTGCATTCTCAAGACGCTGAAATAAATAATTGTCCATCGCCCGAACAAAATTGTTCTATATGTAACGGACAGTGCCCATCAATTTTAATGTGTAAGAGGTTTGAACAATTAAGTCATTCTTTGAAGTGGGCAGGCATTTGTTCGTGATCAAAGACTCTGCAGACGTTGTCTCAGAAAACATGGGAGACAAAGATGTAGGTTTGATACCATGTGCTGGAGAAATAATCGTGTTCATAAGCACAACCGTTTGCTGCATAATGACGAAAAATATTCTCGAATGCATACGGCGCAGACTGATTCTAAGAAACCTGAAGATATGTCGACTCATCATTATGACCATTTTCATCATCATAATGCTGAAGCAATACTTTTAGAATGATACCCGTGACCCTCTACGGCAACGATTCTAGGGTAGATATTTGTACCTTTTTGACGAAGGCTCATCAGTGACCTTGATAGATGAGGAAGAAGCTGGTCAGATATTTTTTTCAAGATAAAAAGTATACGATAGAAAAAGTCCACACTGTTAAAAGTCTTCAACTGCCCTTGCAATCAGTAGATAGAGAAAAACTCCAAAAACAATATGATCATTTGAAAGATTTACCGATAAGCTCGTTTGTCAGCCAAAGACCTCTAAAATACAAAGAGGGCGATGCTGACCAACTTGTTGCTACTAAGACGAGACTGGGCTGGATTATTCATGGTTGCTTGAAAAATTTCCCTAGAAAGCAAGTTGTTACAACTGGTATCTGCAAATTTCATGTTTGCGATTGCGAAAAATGTGATGACGGAAATTTTCAAGATCTTGTGAAGCAGAAAATATGTTACTACCTGTGAAAAAAGAGCGTGCTTTATCGTTATTGAAGGATATAACTTGTTGAAAGGAAGGCCACTTTGAAACGGAACTTCTGTGGAAAAATAATGGCGTCAAGTTACCGAGCTGCTTTGATATGGCCTACAATCGTTTTAAAGGTTTACAAATGTGGATGGCAAAAGACCGGAGCTAGCCAAAGCCCTTCAAAATAAAGTTCAGGATTATATTTCTAAAGGCTATGCACATAAATTGTACCCTGAAAAAGCAAACGAAAGGCATCAGCATTCATGGTACCTACCCATATTCCCAGTGACTAATCCGAATAAGCCAGCTAAATTGCGGATTGTACGGGGTGTTACAGCTAAAGTGCGAGGTATGTCTTTAAATTCATTTTTTATGAAGGGTCCGGATCAGCTTACCAGTTTAGTCTCAGTACTTTATAAGTTCAGAGAAAAGAACATTGCTCTTTGTGGAGACATCTTGGAGATGTTCCACCAAGTAAAGATTCGAAATAAAGATCAATACTCTCAGCTAGTTTTGTGGTGTGATAGCGAGGATGAGTTTCCTGACACCTACGCAATGTTCACCTGCATGTGCACAATACGTTGAAAACGAGAATGCCAAAGAGTTTCCAGAAATCTACCCAGCAGCTCTAAGAGCCATCCTTGAGAATCATTATGTGGATGATCTACTCGTTAGCGTCGATACTAACCACGAGGCAATAGATCTTGCTAAGAATATTCGTTTAGTTCATAACCAAAGTGGGTTTTATATTTGAAACTGGGTATCGAACTCCGAAGAGGTAGCAAAAGCTCTCCAATCCAACAACACGGACCTGACGAATTTAAATATGGACACGGACTCATTGCAGAGAAGGTTTTGGGTATGTGGTGGTGCACCTCTAATGTCATGTTTATTTTCAGACCAACAGCTAGGCCTAAATTTTCTTCGATACTCTCTGGAAACTGTGGGCCTACTATGCGAGATGTTTTTCGGTGCATTATGACCATATTTGATCCCTTAGGACTAATAGCTCACTTCTTAATGTACCTTAAGGTCCTCCCTCAAGAGATCTGGCGGTCAGGTATTGGATGGGATCAAGAAATTCAAGACAAACAACATCATAAATGGCTGAACTGGATTCGCGTTTTGCCCAATGTTGAAAATCTGCAAATACCGAAGTGTTATACTAGCCGAAAGTTTGAAAAGCCACCTGTAATGCAGTTCACATATTTGTTGACGCAAGTGAAGGTGGATATGCCAATCGAAAAAAGTCAACCAGAAAACCGCCCTGAAGAACTGAGAACCCAATACGTTGGTATCCCCACTAACTGGCTCGAAATACTATTCACCGCTGACCGTTTTTCACAATGGAAAAAACTTCTTCGTGGTTGTGCCTTTCTCACCCTGACGCCACACGGGCAAGTACTGGCAAGCAAGTTTCAATACATATACATTTGTTCATTAGCACATACAAACCCAAGCAACTTGCTCATCAACTGGCATGGAATTTTCAAAGCCAGTAGTGAAGCAAGTTGGGAGACAAGCAAGTGGGAAGCAAGTGAAAGACAAGTGGAATGAAAGTCACGTATTTGACAGGCAGTGTATCCCAACTAACAATTCAGCTTCGTTTCGGCCTAACTAAATAGGCTTTCTTATTTCTTAGAAACATCTGTAAAATTTTCTTAAACATAAAAAGGAGAATATTATCGAAGCTCTAAAGTAAACTCTTGACGGTCTTATAGAAGTTTAAACGAGCTTTATTCGAAATATTAATGAAGCTAAGGTTTTGACAGATAGCTTCAGAGAGGTTTCTATAAAGAAAAGAGCACAAGTTTAATAGAGTTATGAGCTTTTATGGATAGGTTGTATAATATCTACTAGAAGTGAATAATACAACTCTTACAGAGGTTGAAAAATAAAAAGAAAAAAAGTGGAACTTATTTTTGAATTTTTTTTTAAGCGTACTATTTATACCATTTGTAACCCTGAAACTGTATTTCAGATACGATTAATTTTTTTTTAATGTATTGGAAATAATTATAAAAAACAAATGTTTTTCTAACGATTCTAGGGATCAGATCCAGAACTCCTATGTGACAGTCCAGCACTCTTACCACTTGGCTACCTTAGATATGATTTAGGAGATGCAAAAACTTAATTAGCCTTTTTCTTTGTTAGAGTTTCAAAATGTTTCTTAAAACATTTTTTCTTGTTATGAGATCGATATTATTTCATTTGATTTTATTTAAACTAATGTAAATTCTGTTTTTCTCACTCGGTATAAAAATAAGATTGGTGTTAGTGCGTTAATGTATGTCTTATAACAAGACATTTTTAATAGTCATTAACGCAACTAGACAATAATTAACGTAATATATAATAATCATTTTGTAAAAAGTTTCTTTAAAATGACATTTTCTTTTATGGGTCGTGTCTAGGATTTCATATTTAAAAGTGGTTCGTGTCTAAGATTTCAAAGATTTTGTCAAAGTGAAGTATTCGATTAAAATTCGAGAAACTTTTTGAAGACTGATAACTCTATAGAATCTTCATAGATTCATAGCTTGATGTATCAAGATGAAATCAATTGTTTACTCAAAAGCAAGCCGGGGAGTAAATCAAGCCATATTCACAAACCTTGTCATTATATAGACGAACATCAATTATCACGTGCTAGTGGAAGAGTTGATCTTTCTAAAGACGTGGGCCATGACTTAATAAAGGCCAATCCTCCTCTCGGGAAAACATCATATCACTAGACATATTATTCTCGCTTTCATGTTACAAATTAGAGAACTGTCTTCAACTCTGCCCGGCGTAAATGTCAAAATTGTAAAAAATTCAAAGCTCAGCCACATGCACCGATCATGGCTCAGCTGCCATCTGCCAGACTGGCTTCGTTTAGCCGTCCATTTTCTTTCGTGGGCATTGATTACTTTGACCCCTTAAGTGTAACATATCTCTTAAGGACTGACCAGCTTAACTTACTTACTTACTTACTTATCCGGCTCCCGAGCCATGGAGGATCTCTGCCTGAGATATTGCGGTCTTCCATCGGTTGCGGTCCCTCGCACGCTCCCTCCAGTCATCGAGACCAAGCGTTCTTGCGTCGGAAACAGCCTGATCCCTGTAGCGGAGGTTCGGTCTTCCTGGTCATCTCGAACCTGGGGGCTGGGATTCGAAGATTTTTTTGGCTGGAGCATTGTTGTCCATTCGCTCGATGTGGCCGAGCCAGTGTAGTCGGCGTGTTTTGGCTCTTTGGACTACATCCACATCTTGGTACAGCTCGTATAATTTACGATTAAATCTTCTCCTCCATTCGCCCTCCTCGCATATTGGACCAAACATCCGCCGAAGAATTTTTCTCTCGAAAGTGCCCAGTATCAATTCCTCTTTTTTACTTATCGTCCAGCACTCGGTGCCGTAGAGTAGAACTGGTAAAATTAGGGTTTTGTATAGCGTGCACTTTGTCTTCCGGGAGAGGAGCTTTGAACCCATTTGTTTGGCCAAACCGAAGTAGCAGTGGTTCGCTAGGGTAATTCTTCGTCGGATTTCCACTAAGGTGTCATTCGTGGGGTTGATGTTTGTTCCGAGGTAGGTGAACTCCTTGACTACCTCGAAATTACTGCTACCAACAGTGACGTTTTGTCCTAGGCGATGAACAGATGAAGCTTTGTTTGTTGATAGCATATACTTGGTTTTGTCCTCATTCACTTCAAGACCAACGCGTTTTTCCTGTTCATCAATAGCTGTGAATGCTTCTAGTACAGCTTGCTTGGAGCGGCCGATGATGTCGATGTCGTCCGCATAGCCAAGCAGTTGCGAAGTCCTGTTGAAGATAGTGCCTTCCAGGTTAACACCACTCTTGCGAACTATCTGCTCCAGGACTAGGTTGAAGAAGTCACATGATAGAGCATCTCCTTGTCTGAACCCTGTACATGTCTGGAATAGCTCGGATGAGCCGTTACCCATTTGCACGTTGCACCGCGTATTTTGTAACGTCATGTGGCATAGCTGGATCAGTTTTTTTCGGGATCCCGAGTTCCGACATCGCCAATAGAAGCTCTTGGCGACTAATGCTATCATATGCGGCCTTGAAGTTGATGAAAAGATGGTGGGTCTCGACTTGAAATTCGTTGGTCTTTTCCAGGATTTGCCTCAATGTGAAGATTTGGTCTATCGTTGATCTGCCTGGCCTGAAGCCACACTGGTACGTGCCGATCATAGTGTTGCAGAATGGTTTAAGACGCTCACATAGTACGTTGGATAGAATCTTGTATGCAACATTAAGCAGGGATATACCTCTGTAGTTTTTGCAGGACATAGGATCGCCTTTTTTGTAGATTGGGCATATGGAGCTAATTGACCAGTCGTCTCCTTAATCTCGTCGCGATACAAGTTCCACTGGTCGTTGACACTTGTGGGTGGGGGTACGGCAGAGAGTTTCCCGGTTAATTGCTCACTGTAGTCTCTGGCTTTCTCAGATGTGCTAAGGCATTCAATGTTGAATTTTTTCCTTTGGGTGGTCTTCGCTTTCTTTTCATTGGACAGTCGGGCTCTAAACTTTGTCACAACAAGAAAGTGGTCAGAGTCCACATTTGCACCTCGGAAAGTTTGCACGTCCAAGATGTTCGATGCGTGCCTTGCGCCAATTAGCACATGGTCAATTTGGTTGGCGGTTCGACCATCTGGGGATCGCCAGGTTGCTGTGTGTATCCTTCGTCTGGGGAACCTAGTACTACTTATCACCGTATTAATAGCTGCAGCAAAGTCGATTAGTCGAAAGCCGTTGTCTGTTGTCGTTTCGTGGAGGCTGTGCTTTCCAACTAATCCGCCAAAGATGTTTTCCTTCCCGATTTTAGCATTGAAGTCTCCGAGCACGACTTTGACATCGTACTCCGGACAGGCTCCGTAGGCTCCGTCCAGAAGGTCGTAAAAATCCTCCTTGTTAGACTCCTCCGCTTCATCGGTAGGGGCGTGTGCACATATTAGGCTGATATTTTGGAAGGTAGCTTTGATGCGGATCACAGCCAGGCGATCGCTGATCGGCTTAAAATCGATGACTCTCGATCTGAGTCGATTTCCCACGACGAATCCGCATCCTAACATGTGCAATCTTTGATGACAGCTGTAATAAATGTCGTAATCTTGGATCGCGGTAATATCTGCTTTGTACCGCTTGAGGATAGATTCAAGTTTTTGAGTAGCACCTGGCGTATAGAGTGTCCTTACATTCCAAGTGCATACTCGCAGGTCGTAGTCCATTTTCGTTCCGGGTCGGGTTGCCATTTGAGGGGGGTTTTTATCCTTTCTTTTCCTTTATCCTTTTTTTCTCGCTTCTCTTTCATAACAATTGGTTTTTTTTACTGTGGCCGGGTCGTTAGCCCAACGCACTAACCTCCAATCTGTAGGGCCATGGGTTTAGTGTTGCAATTCTTTCCTAGATCAACACTCACACTTACAAGTTTAGCAAGTCATGACATAAAGACAAGACCAGTATCCGGCGGTTACCAACTTGGAGGTAATGTAAGCACTTGATGTGTAGGAAAAGATACAGCCCGAGGCCCCCAGTTCCTACAACATCCAACCGCCTAACTACTCAAGCGATTCACATTGAGGTTTCTCACTTTATTGCCCGACGTGGAATGGCTATAGAATTCCATTGTGAGAACGACACAAACTTCCACGGTGCAGAACGAGAATTCAAAGAAGCTTATGAGACCATCAATAAAGACAAACTAATGGAATCTTTCACATCAGCTATGACCAAATGGGTCTTTATTCCCCCCGGGTCCCCACACATAGGAGGAAGCTGGGAAAGATTAGCCAGATCTGTAAAAATAACACTGATACGTATTTTGCCCACTAGCAATCCCACAGACGAGCTTTTACGAAGTTCATTGATCGAAGTCGAAACCATAATTAACTCGCGTCCTCTAACATATCTGCCTGTCAAAAACGAGTACGAAGATGCGTTGACTCCAGATCATTTCTTGCTTGGGTCTTCCAGTGGATTGAAACCAGTAGCAACGTTTAATGATGATCGGATGGTGCTGAAGAAAAATTGGATGACCAGCCAGCAGTAAGCTGATCATTTCTGGAAGCCATGGGTAAAAGAATATTTACCAACCATTACGCGGCGCTCAAAATGGTTTTCTCCTGCTAAACTAATTGAAGTTGGTAACATTATGTGTGTTTTTTTCCTTGCCCGAATGGGCTTGGATGAAAAAAACGAGGTCGGGGCTAAGCAATTTAGATGTTAAATGCAACAACAACTAAGTCCCTTCGGGCTTACCTAAGCCCAGAGAATTTTATCGGCATGA
The DNA here is from genome assembly GCA_946251815.1 of Dasysyrphus albostriatus. Taxonomy (NCBI): domain Eukaryota; kingdom Metazoa; phylum Arthropoda; class Insecta; order Diptera; family Syrphidae; genus Dasysyrphus; species Dasysyrphus albostriatus. Next base: position 100,817,498 of record OX276335.1, read on the forward strand.
ATTTCATATTTGCTATCGATAGTTTGTATGGAAACTCCATTTTTTTCTGTAATGGCGTCGCAATAAGCCCCCATGTCGTTTTTTTCCTCTAATTCCTCTGGGTTTGTTAAAAAATCACAACTATTGTTATCATCGTTGACCCTATCAACCCACGAAATTTCTGGCCCAAAGGTAAACTAATTGGTGCAAGGTGTTCCAGAAACGGGAAGGTACGCAGCACTACTATACAAACAAGTTCAGGGGTATAAGAACGAACTGCTGTCAAGTTGGCTGTCAGCGTTATGGATCTCGTAAAGTCCACGCTCCTAGTGGCCATACCGGGGGGAGTGTTACCAACCCTGCTGCCCACATAATTCAGCCAACATAAAACTGTGAAAAATATCCAAATGTCAAATATGAAGAATGTGCGTGCCTACTTTTTTCCCTTTTTGAATTGAGGTTAACTTTGAATAGAAGCAAAAACATTATGAAATCATAGAAAATAAATGAATTTAACTAAAAGTATGTATATTTAAGAATTGTATTCCATAAAGTAATGAATTATTTGACAGGAATTATGTAAGCTAGCGAAAGAAAAAAACTTTTTCTGGATTTGTATCATTCGCCGGTTCACAAAATCTGAAAGAGTGGCGCATTTAACGCAACAGAGGGTGACATTTTTCTGGGAACAAATTTAATCAAAATTTTAACGCAATTAGCACACGGCCTTAAGCAAAAGAATATGAAAAACTGGATATTCGTATTGTCGGTGTGTTGGTGTAGTGCTCTGTGATTGCTAAAGAATTGTTGATATGTGCGCTCATCGGTCAAGAATCTACTGACAAAACGCTGTGGTGAGTTTCGTTGTGAGTTTTCTTGTGACAATGGAACAGCACTGGTTCTGATTGTGTTTCTTGTGTTGTATATCGCTTGTGCCTATTTTTGTGTATTTGTTTTGATTTTAATAATTTTAATTACTAAATCCTAAAAAATATAATTTGTTTAGTGATAAACTTCGTTTATTTTAAATAATATTGTATTTAGCAAGTGTTATTATTGTTTATTTAATCAAATAAAATTGTTTGGTAAGGTTTATTTTTTAATTAAAAATTGAGTGATATTATCTACTCATTTCAGTTTCTTAAGAAGATATTTTTGTATTTCTCTGAATTTCCTAAGTTGATTTTTGTATGTTCCTATTCATGCGTGTTAGTGTAAGTTAGTCTTAAACTCTGCCTGTATTCTATCATACATTTCCCCTCTTTTTATTTTTTGTTTCCCTAATTAAAAATATTCTGTCTAGTACATGTAGTTAGTTTTATCTCTTTCGTTTAAAGTCTAATATTCATTCCAACTTCACCTATTAAAAATCATTTTATTTTTTTCAAGTACAATTAGTGAACAATCAATCCTGCGTGCTCGGTAGCCTTGGTCATAGGTGATCGGATCACAAATCTTTGTTGCGTGGGTTCAAATCCTTTTTTTTTTTTGTATTTTTAATATTTTTAAATCAAATTTGTTTTTTCTTTTCTTTCAAATTAATTTATTTTTAAAACTAATTTCTATTATTTGTTTTTTTTTAATTATTATTTTCTTCAAAAATGGCCTGCTCTGCGGAAAATTGCTCCGAAGACTCTAATCCTTCCCCACTTTTTGCCTGTTTTGGACCTTGTGGTAATCTTTACCATGCCAAATGTATTGGCTCAACCAATGCATTTATCGAAAAGATAACTCATTCAAAGTTTGCTTACTGGTATTGCACTGCTTGCCGTAACTTATCTTTGTCCCAACTTGCTTTTAAAATGTCCTTTTTTAAAACTGATATTAATAAAATTTCAAAGGGTTTTGAAGAATTACTTATTAATTTTAATACTGCAGTCTCTAAAATGAATTCTTTTTCTTTTAAAAACAATTTAGTCGATTCCGCCACCTCGACTGAAGATTTAGTGCAGGAAACTATTTTGATTTCTCAAAATAGTGAAGACCTACCTGCTCAATCTAGCTCTTCTGCTTCAACTGATTTCGTGTTAGTTGAAAATAAAAGTAAAAAAAGGAGTCGTGATAACTCCAAAGTTGTTAGAAACTGTACTCCACCCCCTAATCGCACAAATCTCAGGAATGTTTCAAATCTACCGATACCTTGTTCTGTCGATAATGAGAATCAAATTTTTATTACGGTTCCATGTACAGTCTCCGATGAGACTCCTGTGCTTATAGCTCACGCTAGCAATGATTTAAGACCTATAAAGGCTGTATTTAAACCTAAAACAATATTTGTTTCTCGCTGTTAAGTGTCTATGCACACCTTTTTTCCAACCAAAGCGCAACATTGGTGACCCCGACGTGATCCAGTGAATATTACATTGGATTACCTAAAATATTGTCGCTTGGATTCTGCACATTGAAGCTGCTCTTACCATCGTTGGAGAATCAACAGCAGGAGAATTAAACTTCTCATCGTACAAGCTGCATATAAAACAACATAATATTCACATTGGAAAGGTCATAACAGGTAGGCTAGATTTAATTAATTATCGCATTAACTGCAATCTAATTTAATTGGAATAACTTCGATTTACATACATAAAACAACAATTAATTAAATTTGCATCGAGACTGCGCATCGTGGGAGGCTGTACTTCTACAATTAGCAACCAGATAAAATATTCATACATAGACGAGTACCTACATAAACCAAGGCTACATCCCAAGGTGACACCACATCAACGGTATAAGAAGAACCGCAACGCACCATACGGATACCGTGACACGCTAGCAGCAGCATAACGGGAAGGATACCTCATCTAACATAGCGGAACATTACTGTATTCTGGTAACAGTTGGTAACTCGTGAGTACTAAATTATTTTATGATTTGCTAGTGAAGTGATTAATTAAATCGAGATTTTGACGACCATTAAATTGAATCACCAGTAGGCTGCGACAATTAAATTAAAATGTCTGACAGTAAGGCTAAATTAGAGAAACTTAGATCGAAACGTCAAGTGATCATAGGTCAATTAGGAAGAGCTAAGGATTTTGTGTCGAACCGCACTTCTACAGCACTAATCGCTGAACTCGAGACTCGTTTGGAATCTCTTGAATCTACCAAAATTAATTTCGAAAGCGTTCAATCTAAAATTGAGGAACTAGATGAAATTGAAAGCACTTTTACAGTTAGAGCCGAGTTTGAGGAAACTTATTTTGATATACGTCCCGTATTAATAACCTCAATTAGCGATGCCAGGCATCCATCAGAGTCATCACCTTCGAATCATACGATACTTGACACTACAATTGGAGGCACACCAATCCGCCTTCCAAAGATTCCTATACCTAACTTTTCTGGTGATTACATTAATTGGACATCGTTTTATCAGACATTCGTCACATTAGTTCACAACAATCCTGCCTTAAATAATGTCACAAGATTTCACTACCTACGCTCAGCGCTTAGTGAAAAAGGACTCAGCTGCATTCGCGCTCTAGAGGTTACAGAAACCAATTATGAAGCAGCACTCGAAACTCTCATTTCTCGTTATAACAAAAAGCAAGTCATAGCTCATGATCATATTAAAAAACTATTTAATCTCCCACAACTTCCAAGAAATTCCGCAACCGAACTTCGCGCACTCTTAGACGAACTCAACGTTCACTTAAGTGCACTCACATCGCTAGGTAGACCTACAGCACACTGGGACGATCCAATGATTTACTTGGTTTGCTCAAAACTAGACAACTTGTCATTGGATAAATGGAATGAAGTTCGTTCCCATGATAGATTCCCATCTCTTGAGGAACTCAAGAAATTCCTGGAAACGCGAGCCTATAATATAGATGAAAGATCATGTCTCGCTCTTTCAGCTTCCACATCCTCTGGTTCAAAGAATACTAAGCCACAACCTAAAAAAGATTTTACACAGCGTCAAACTTCTCTCGTTACTGTTCATGAAAAGGTCTGCAGCCATTGTTCTGGCACCCGTCATAACATATATCGGTGCAAGAAATTCTTAGAACTTTCACCTGAACAGCGCTACAATTCAGCAACTAAATTAAAGCTTTGCCTAAATTGTCTCAAAACTGGACATCTTACCGCTTCCTGCAGCATAGACAAGTGTCGTACTTGCAATCAAATGCATCATACGTTGCTACACGATCATTGTTACGGAAAATCTGCACAATCTGAAACTCCTTCAACGGAACCCTGACTAGTAACTTCGCTTAATACAATTTCTTCAGTTAAGCCTACACCTGTTATGACCACTCCTATAATCAAAAATCAACCAACCACTTCTTCCACTATCGGATCATCATTATTGTTATCAAAAAACACGAAAATTCGCTCTCAAATCATTTTAGCCACAGCGCTTGTAACAGCTACTGATAAATACGGGCAACCTCTTTTATGCAGAGCCCTATTAGATTCAGGTTCACAACTTCACTTCATGTCTGAATCTTGTGCCACACAGCTTGGTCTTGAGCGCACACGGACTGATCTGCCCATTAGCGGTATTGGAAACTCTGTCTCCACGATACGTCACGTTATCACTACGTCCATATACTCTCGATACAGCAAATTCTCCGCTACAGTCGATGAGTGGGATATCTTAAAGAAGCTTGATTTAGCTGACCCACTCTTTTATCGTCCGAGCAAAATTGACATTCTTATAGGAGCGGAACTACTGTTCACTATCCTAAACCAGGACCAGTATCGCTTAGCTTCCGAGCTCCCTATCTTGCAAAGTACTGAACTGGGATGGGTAGTCGCTGGTAAACTGCAATCAAAACCTCCATCGCTTCCGCACTGTAACGTAGCAACCACAGCACTTCCGAAACTGTCAAGTCTAGAAAAGACTCTTCAAAAATTTTGGGACCTTGAAGACTACAAGGCTCCGTCTAAGACTCTTACCGAAGAGGAAGAAGAGTGTGAGAAACACTTTAAGCAGTCCTTCTCACGAACAAGCTCTGGTCGCTTCATTGTTCGACTTCCATTTCGACGAAACCCGTCACAACTCGGAAGCTCACAAAACATCGCAGCATTTTATTTCGTCGCTTTTTTGGGAGAATACAATTAGAGTTTAAATTGTATTTTCAACGTTGCGCTTTGGTTGGAAAAAAGGTGTGCATAGACACTTAACATTGGTGACCCTGACGTTTCGACGAAACCCGTCACAACTCGGAAGCTCACTCAACATCGCTGCAAGAAGATTCAAAACTCTAGAACGCAAGCTTACCTCCAATCCGGAACTAAAACAGCCCTACACCTCGTTCATTAACGAATATAGAGATCTTAACCACATGCAAGAGATTAAAACTATACCAACCTCAAACTACTTCCTACCGCACCACTGCGTAATCAAGCCAGACAGTTCATCTACAAAGCTTCAAGTGGTATTTGATGGCTCGGCTAAGACGTCAACAAATCTCTCACTGAATGATCTGCTTATGGTTGGACCAACCATACAGCCCGACTTATTTACAGTCCTTATCAATTTTCGTACATTCGCCTACGTATTCATGGCAGATATTCGCCAGATGTTTCGGCAAATCCTAATTCACGAAGACGATCGAAAGTACCAGATGATACTCTGGCGTGATCAGCCCAACGATTCGCTCAAATACTACCTCATGAATACAGTGACATACGGGACATCATCTGCTCCTTTCTTAGCCACCAGATGTATCGTTCAGTTAGCCGAAGAAGAAGAGGCTCATTTTCCTAAGGCAGCCCATGCTGCTTTGAATGGTGTCTTTGTAGACAATTTCATGACAGGAGCCAATGACCTTTTGGAAGCTACTCAGCTAAAGGTAAATTGTTCATGCAACAACTCTGGAAATCCAAATTAGAATGGGACTCACCACTACCAGACGAGCTAAGCCTACAATGGGATCGCTAAATTCAGCAACTAAACGAAGTCAAATTTCTATCTTGTCCTCGACATCTTCTTGGCCATTCCGAATATGTAGATATTCAACTCCATGCTTTCTCTGATAGCAGTGAAGTCGCATATGGAACGTGTTGCTATCTGCGTTCACTAATTCGATCAGGCGAAGTAAATTGTCATCTCATATGTTCCAAATCTCGTGTCAGTCCAATTAAATCGACAACTTTACCTAGACTAGAGCTCCAAGCAGCCGTCATGATGGTCGAGCTAGTTGATAGGCTAACAACCATACCACAACTCAAGATTAACGATATTTTCTATCATACAGATTCACAGATTGTTTTAGCCTGGATATCTCAACCATCTTACACATGGGTAACTTTCGTCGCCAATCGGGTAGCAAGGATTCAAGAACTTTCACAAGCAGAACAATGGAGACATGTCCCAGGAAAAATTAACCCAGCCGATCTCATTTCTAGAGGGTGTACAGCAGATGTCTTACGATCATCTTCTCTCTGGTTTCAAGGTCCACCTTTCTTAACCTCAATACACGAATGTTGGCGAGAAGCTGAACCAACTATTTCCCTAGAAGACATTCCGGAACAAAAATCGTCCAACAAGGCGCTCGTCGCAGCGCATCCGCAATTCTACTGCATCATATCAGACGTCAAATACAATGACTCTCTCCCTAAGCTGGAACGTATTTTTGCTTACGTCTATCGTTTCTTCAACAAAGCACGTAAACTTCAAACTACCGCCGTACTTTCAACTCTACCAACGGTAGAAGAAAGTAGTCTCGCTCATAACGGTCTAATTCTTAACATGCAGCTCTTAGAATTCAAAAATGAATATAACCGCCTTCAAAAATCTGAAGAGGTTGACCATAACAGTCGCCTTCGAAACCTTTGCCCATTTATAGGAGGGGATAGCTTGCTCCGAGTACAAGGGCGGTTAGAAAACGCTCCTATTAGTTATGATTCTAAGCATCAAATAATTTTACCTAAAAGAAATTTGCTAACTAATCTTATTTTTTCTTTTTATCATTTAAAGTCACTCCATGCAGCTCCACAGTCACTTCTGGGCATAGTTCGTCAAAAGTACTGGCCTCTTGATGGGCTAAACATGGCTCGTCGAGAATTCAACAAATGTCAACGATGCTTTCGCGTCAAACCAAAATCTGTTGAACAATTTATGGGCAATCTTCCCTCCGAGAGAGTTACACCAGGAGGTCCATTTCTTACAACTGGTGTAGACTTTTGCGGTCCCTTTAAGCTGCGCTATCAGCCACGGTCTCGTACAATCATAAAGGCATACATCGCTGTCTTCGTCTGCTTCACCACTAAGGCAGTACACCTGGAAGCAGTCGGCGATTTTACTACAACCTCGTTCATTGCAGCACTCCGACGATTCATCGCCCGGCGCGGCATCTGTCAAACAATATTCTGCGATAACGCAACCAATTTTGTGGGTGCCCGAAACGAACTCCATGAATTGGCCAAACTATTTGATGGCGAAAGCCTGACGGAAATTCGAGAACTTTGTCGAGTCGACAGAATCGAGTGGCGATTCATTCCTCCAAGATCACCTCATTTCGGTGGCCTCTGGGAGGCAGCCGTCAAATCGGCAAAGCATCACCTAGTTCGAGTAGCAGCAAATGCAACGCTAAACTATGAAGAACTTAGCACACTCACCGCTCAAATCGAAGCAATATTGAACTCACGTCCAATCACACCACTCTCATCATCGCCGAATGACCTGGAACCTCTCACTCCAGGCCACTTCCTCATAGGACGTCCGCTGACATCCATTCCAGAACCCTGCCTACTAGACGTCAACACATCAAGACTAACCAGATTTAAACGGTTACAACAAATTCAGCAACAATTTTGGCAGCGCTGGTCTCGAGATTACCTTCTAAGTCTACAAGAACGATCCAGATGGTATAAGAAATCAGAAATTCTCAAAGCAGACGCAATAGTTTTTATACACGATGACAACCTACCCCCATATAAATGGCTTATGGGTCGAATAATCAAAACATTCCCTGGTTCTGATGGCATCGTACGTGTAGCTGAAGTCAAAACTAAACTTGGTATCTACAAACGCACTGCCAATAAACTTTACCCACTTCCGATGTGACCACAGTTGAAGATGTGAAACCTTCAAGGAGGCCGGCATGTTCAGTCTCAATCTGAACCTTCATAAATTATATTTTATATTATCTTAATTTGCTATAATTGAATCAATAATAATTATTTTTATGTTCCGCTCAAGCAGCATACATCATAACTTACCCTATTTTATACTTGCTATTTTTTATTGAATTACTTAACTGCTCGCATTAACTGCATTGTATTATTTAAAACAAATCACTCATGAATTCTAACTTCTAACATATGTACATACATACACACATAAAGCCTCACCGCTATCATTTTTACATTTTCTTTTGTTACTCTGTTTCTTTACCTTTTAAGTTAGTTTAAATTGTTTGAATAAATTAATATAATTTGACATCTCATCGAGAAAACATCGCAGCATTTTATTTCGTCGCTTTTTTGGGAGAATACAATTAGAGTTTAAATTGTATTTTCAACGTTGCGCTTTGGTTGGAAAAAAGGTGTGCATAGACACTTAACACTCGCCTTGAACCTGATATTATTCCTGATGATATTGTTTCTCATCTAGTATCTAAAAATTGTATCCCTAACAAATTGTCTGTCAAGTGCACCAAAATAAGTAAAGCAAATAGCTTCGTGTCGTCTTTTAAAATAGTAACTCAATGTTCGTACTTTGATTCAATTTGCGATAGAAGTAATTGGCCTAGTGAAGTTCTTATAAAGGAATTTACTACTAAAAGAAAGAACAATCCTAAACACTCCCTACAAAATATTACAGCAGCAAAAATCTAGATAGAATTACCCTCTTTTACCAAAATGTAAGAGGGCTACGCAGCAAAACTGCTGATATTTATATGAACTCTCAGGCATTTCCACATGACATCTTTGCTTTGACCGAAACTTGGCTCAATCCATGTTTTTTGGACACAGAACTCTTTTGTCAAGAGTTTTTAGTTTATAGAAAAGATCGTCATGTAGATAAACCAAAAGAAATGGGAGGTGGCGTTTTCATTGCTGTGTGTAATCATTATATATCTTCTTCTGTTTCCTTTCCTTTCAATTTATCCATTGAATTAATCTGTATAAAAATAACTTTACAGTCAAAATATATTTACATATTAAAAGCATACACACCCCCTAAAAGTTCGAACGCAGTTTTTAATAAACTTTCTATGGCCTTAGATTTTGTAATGGACTTATGTTGCTCTAACAGCAATATTTTACTTCTGGGTGATTTTAATCTACCGTTTATTGATTGGGTCTCTTCTGAAGATGAATCATGCCAATAAGCTTCTTTAAATTCTGCACAATCAGAGCTTTTTTTACTTGATAAAATTAGTACTAGTGACTTACAGCAAGTAAGTTCTCGATTTGGTATTTTCCTCGGACGCTATTAGTACTCTTGTTCTAAAATCTAGATTTGGGATTACTAATATAGATAGTTACCATCCTCCCCTCAATATTTTCCTTGACTTGAATAGCCATCTCACAGTTATTAGTAATTCTTATGATTATTCTTACATATTTGACTATAAAAAGGCTAATTATCAATTGCTCTCTGAAAAACTTGTTAGTTCTGATATTGGTAACATATTATCAGCATGTACTAATATTGATGAAGCAGTTTCTATTTTGTATTCAATATTTTATAGTTGTATGAATGATTCTAAACCCTTAAAAATATCGAAAAACTCGAACGTTTGCCATGCTTGGTATACGAAGGAGCTCAGATCACTCCGTTACAAAAGAAATAGGGCGTGGAAAACTTACTTAAAAACTAATTCACAAATTGATCACAGTTCTTATATTGCAATTTTTGAAGAGTTCAAAACTCTTTCAAAATCACTTTATACTAAGTATTTTAATGAAATGGGAAGTTGTTTAAAAGAGGATCCTAAGTCATTTTGGAAATTTGTCAACACAAAGAAGAACTCGGACGGCTATCCGGTGAATTTTGTATACGAAAACTGTTCGCTATAAAATAATACCTATATTTGCAACGCATTTGCGAATAATTTTCGCTATTCCTTCGTTGATACGCCTGTCGTTGTTGACGAAAGTTATTTTAAAAATTTACATATCTATTCCCAAACGAATTGTTATAATATACCTGTGCAACTGAGCACTGTTTTAGGATATCTCTCATTGTTAAATGATGATTACTCGTCTGGTCCAGACGGAATTCCCCCAATAGTATTAAAAAGGTGCAGACATATACTATTTCAGACCCTTTTTAACAACAGTTTTCAAAAAGGGTGATAGGAACGATATTAAAAACTATAGGCCTATATCAAAACTGTCTTGTATACCGAAGCTTTTCGAAAAAATTATTTGTGAAAGCTTGGCATTTCATAGTAAAAATTTAATATGTTCAAAACAGCATGGATTTATGCAAAGAAGATCAACGGTAACAAATCTCCTTACCTTCTTACACAAATGCTCCAATGATTTAGAAAAGCGTTGTGAAGTTGACTGCATTTACACTGACTTTTCTAAAGCATTTGATCAACTTAGTCACAATATTATTTTATTCAAACTTAAAGCTTTCGGCTTTCCACCTTTCTTTATAGATTGGATAAAATCGTACCTGGGAAATAGATCCTACCAGGTAAAATTTCGATACTCTCTCTCAAACCCATTTAACGCTCTTTTGGGTGTACCTCAGGGAAGTTATTTGGGTCCTTTTCTATTCATTCTAGCTATAAGTGATGTTGTCTCATGTATACGTTCTAGTGAAATTCTTATATTTGCGGATGATATGAAGATTTTCAAGACAATAAGAGCTGATCATGACCAGTCTCTTGCAGGATGATATTGACAGCTTTAGTCTATGGTAAGATAAAAACGGTCTTAACCTAAACCCTATTAAATGTCAAACAATAACTTTCTCAAGAAAACGAGTTGCAAGTGCTTTTAATTATTCTATTTTGCAGCACAAACTATGTCGTGTCTTTAGTTTCAAGGATTTGGGTGTTCAGTTTAGTTCTAATTTAGAATTCACAGAACACATAAATTACATTGTAAAAAAAGCGAGCTCTATTGGTTGCTTGGATTTATAAAACGTTGGGCAAAAGAATTTAACGACCCGTATATTATCTTTTCTCTATGTAACTGTTATATAAGACCTCATCTTGAGTATGCCTCTCAAGTTTGGTCACCTTTCTATGAAATTCATAAAAGTCGTATTGAATCAATTGTCCAGTTTATATTTCTTGAGCGCTCAGTATTTTTCCTCAATTATTTGACAGAACAGGAGAGTAAAATATAAACAGTATTCCTCACATAGATGTCAAAACAACTGTCTTTTTCTTTTCTTCTTATGTAATTTACTGCGACAAAAAATAATTGAGCAAGCGAATCCAAAAAATTTCAGTCTCAGTTTTTAAGGGGAAAAGTGAGGAATTTTTGAGAGGAATCCTGTTTATATTTCTGAGCGCTCTGAGTCCTCTGAGATCTCAGATATATAAACTGGCTAAATACAATATAAATTAATTCGTTTTGCCCTGAAAGGTCTCCTTTGGGCTGATCCATATAACCTTCCACCATATGAAAATCGGATCCAACTGCTGCAAGTCCAAACTTTATATCAAAGGCGGGTTAATAATGACTTAATATTTCTTCAGCAACTTTTAAATGGGGAAATTGATGCTCCTGACTTGTTAGCCTGTATTGGCATAAATTATCGCAGAGGATCTCACCACCTGCGAAGATTTGTACTTTTACATGTCGATTTTCATCGTACTTACTACGGAATTCATGAACCTTGAAGCCGAATGTGTAAGCTTTTCAATTTAAATGCTTCCTCCGTTGATTTTAATGTAAGTAAAATGGGATTGAAAACATTTGGCCAGTTTACATTTCTTGAGCGCTCAGTATTTTTCCCTCAATTTTTTGACAGAGCAGGAGAATAAAATATAAACAGTATTCCTCACATAAAAGCCAAAACAACTCTCTTTTTCTTTTCTTCTTATGTAATTTACTGCGACAAATAATTATTGAGCAAGCGAATCCAAAAAATATCAGTCTCAGTTTTTGAGGGGAAAAGTGAGGAATTTTTGAGAGGAATCCTGTTTATATTTCTGAGCGCTCTGAGTCCTCTGAGATCTCAGAAATATAAACTGGCTAATTGTTTCGAACCAGTGCTCCACAATCGTGACTGTCTTTATATATCTATTAAGATACTTTCAATTTTTTTTTTATTGTATAATTTTGTGTATTAGGTATTTGATTTTAATAATTTTGTACACTAGTTCTTTTTGTAGTTATTTGTAAGCATGTGTTAGTTTGCATTATTTTACTAACCACGGGCTGTAAGTGGGTTTAACTTTTGTCCCGATAAAAACGGTACTGCCAGACTACCATTTTCTTTGTGTTATCGATAATTTATATAGACATTCAAATGTTTGTTGGTAGGAAGTGCGTTCTTTTTCTAACCAAACTTAACTATAGTTAACTTTAATCGTTCCTTTAATTCAGAAAAGTAACTTTATGACGTCACAGAGTCGTTCCTAAATTCAAAGCTAAAGTGTGAAAAAGTAACTTTGAGTAACTTTTTTCATCTCATTTTTTTGATATGAGTTACCCTGAGGCCACACGTGCCAGTACTGGCTAGCCAGTCGCAATACACTCATATTTTTTTACTAACACATACAAGCCTGAGCAACTGGCTCGTCAACTGGCTTGCTTTTTTCGTAGCCAGTTGGGAAGCCAGTAGAGCAGCCAATAACAGGGTTCGGCAGTACTTTTTCGGAGCAGATTTTGAAAAATAGGACTAAAACTAAAATTGACTCACATTTTATTTCACAAAATATCAAAAAAATAAGAATTGGGGAGTCCATAATGTCCGGTCCTGGAGAACTCAAAGATTTATAAATTCGCTAACGCCCATATTATTCACTCGTTTAATCTGATTAATCCAATTGGATTTAAACTGCAATCCGGAGGTCACTTTAAGTTGTTAAATCCAGATTCAGACTGAATTTCATACTATTCATTTTTTCTTCACACTTCAATTTCAAGTAGTGATATCAAACCGAAAGTTTTTCAACCGAGTTTAACCAAAAATGTGTTATAATTTTCATGCGTTGTTTTAGGAAATCGAGTTCAAGCGAAAATGACGATGACGACTCATGTCTCTCGCCATGGTCGTCCAAAAGTAGTTTCCGGTATCGTGGTCACTAAGCTCATCTCCCTGTGGTCTCGCCATGCCCATTTACACGGGAATCTATGTCGTGGTTGTCTCGCTATAATCTCGCTTTGGTCTCGCCATGACATTTACACGTGGTTTTTGGCCATATTTTGCCATTATCTCGCTTTGGTCTCGCCATAGCCTGGATAAAGTTTATTTTCAAAATCGAATTTTTCAAAGTGGTTAAAAAAAGCTATAGCTTAAAAAGTTTAGTTTCGAGCATGAAAAAAGACTAAATATAAAAGAAACAAATTGTACATCTTTGTCACTCTCATTACGTTAGATGTTCTGCTTTGCATCATTAATAATGGACGCGAAAAGAAATAACAAATAAAACAATGCAAACATTATGGAATCTTAATAGTGGAGTATCTTTGAATTCAGTGATTTTGTTTGCCGAAATTAAAGTTTAATGTGAGTTTTCATCCTTGAGAAATAAAATGTTAATAGTGACAAAGTGAATATAATATAATTTTTTTTAATTCACATATGATAATAAAAATAAAATGTATCAAAAAAAGGCAGTAAAAGGATGGTTGTTTTTATCTACATACGTTGTTTTTTTTTTTCATTTTCTATCCATGAATAGGCATGAATAGGTGTGGTAAAAGTTCTTGAGAAAAAGCACAAACACTTATTCAAAAGTGTAAGTGCTGAAATATCTGACGACTAATCTGACATTTCATTTAACTAGCCCACTTATTCATTTTTACTAGCTAAATCGATTTTTGGCGAAAAGTGACTCATCTCACGCACTCCCTGCGGTTTCGAAGTAGCTAAATCTCGGCAAATAAGCGATGCAAAACATTTGCAACGCTCTGTTCCTTTGCTAGTTTTGTCAAATAGCATTAGTGTGTTTTTAGTTCATTTAATTTTGAAAGAATGGAATATCGTAGCAGTTATATTATTTTCCCTGAATTCGGAGTAGATTTATTCCACTTGGAGTAACATCCGAACCCTGGCCAGTATAGAAGCCAGTTCAGCATGCCGCCTACGTCACAGCAAATACACGAATAGGAATTTGACAGTCAATGTATGTAGCCAATTGTCTAGCCAGTACTGGCTCGTGTGGCCGCAGGGTTAAAAGGGTTCATTTTTCAAAAGCTTCAGAAATCACAATGTTTTCATTTTGGATTATCTTTTGTGTGCTACTCAGTCGTTCGGTTTCGATTTAATTTTTGTTGTAATATATTTATTATTTAACTGATTTTATCATCGAGAGTGAGTTTGGAAATTATTTTCTATGCTTTCCAAAATTTTTCTATCCATTTTGATGGATTGAAAATAAAGAACTTTGTGCATTTAAGAATGAAAAAAAAACGGAAATATTTTGCTAAAATATTTAATTTTGTGCTAAATGAAGTTAAATGAAATTATATTTGTAAATTGTATGCATTTTCAATGAGCTGATAAAAGTTCTTTTCAATAAATCAAATGAAAACACAATTTGTTCTTGATTTTTAATTCCAAATGCATTTCGATTTTTTTTTTTATCCATTTTGTTTGACAGATCAACTATTTTTAATGTTGGTCGTTCCTAAATGAAAAGTAACTCGAAGTAACTTTTTTAACTAAGACGTTGCAACTCTTCTTTTTGAAACATGTACCATAGTTAACTAGAGTGACATAGTAGAACGTACCAACGATATTTCAAGTTCAAATGTCCTGATGTCGTTTTTTTGATAAAGTCCATATGAACATGCAAAAAACCTAGCTTATACCAATGAGTGAGGCAATTTTATGCTTCAAATATTGGAAGTGGAGCCGCTGGAAATGACAATTTGTGACCTGTGTAAATCGAACCAATGATACATGTTTCGAATACTTGGTTGTTAAACATCTGAATGTGTATTATATCTTTGGCACCAACAAAAATCCATTAAGGGGTTCACATTTTCAAATATGCTTGTCTAGCATGGCTTGATTGACTAGAATTTGAAAATGTGAACGCACCATCATACAGCTTGTCAAGCAGGCTTGATGGATATCAAAATATTTTTATATTTTGCTTACTTGACAAGCTTCTTGTCAAACCAGGAAGAAATTTTATTCTAAAAAGAGTTGTCAACCTGTGCGCATCTAAAGAAAAGAAAAAAGTAAAAATGCGTAAATTCTGTATTTTGGAGAAAATTTTGGACGCCTTTTAAGCCACTCCTTAGTCCAAATTCGTTTCCTATTATTTTGGTTCCTTTCTTTTTCTTCTTGTTCTTCATCTTCTAAAATTTGATCTTTTACAAGAGCTGCAATTAAAACATCCGCCATGGTTAAAATTCTAAAGAGAACTGATGCTTGACAGCATGCTTGACAAATGCGAACGCAAATGGCTTCAATTCATCAAACATCATCAAGCAATGCTTGTCAAGCAAATTTGAGAATGTGAACCCCCCTATAAACCAACAAAACAAAATTCTGATTTTTACCGAAACCGAAACTAGAAAGTAGAGTAGTACTTGTTTTCCGGTTTATTGATGGAAAACTTTGTTTTGTTTTAACCTTTCTAAATTATATAAAAAAATATCATATTTTGAACTCGAATTAATAAATCCAGCTATGTCGCTTATCAGTCGCTTCTTCGTTCGTAATTTAGTAAGTATAATAGATAAGAGCAACTATACTCATCTACTTATTACGTAATATTTCTAATGTTGCTTTCTTGAATTAATATAGGTTCCAGTTTTATTAGATACCCCCAAACAACAGAAAGTCAACTGTTTTAGGCTATTTCACAAATGTAATGTTATTTTATTTTATCATAGATGGTCCGAAATGTAAATTGTGCATATTTACAGCTAATCCGATTTATGTAGCAAAAGTTCAACAAGCGGCTCCCGATTTTAAAGGCTTGGCTGTCGTGGGAGGAGGTGACTTTAAAGAAATTCAGTTATCCGACTATAGAGGGAAGTACCTGCTACTCTTTTTCTACCCCTTGGACTTGTAAGGAATCTTATTATTTTGGGACTGAAATAAATAAAATATTCCATATTTCCAGTACGTTTGTGTGCCCAACTGAAATCTTGGCATTTAGCGACCGTATTGAGGAGTTTAAGAATCTGAATACAGAAGTTGTAGGAGTCTCAGTTGACTCACATTTCAGTCACTTGGCTTGGTGTAATACTGGACGCAAGGCTGGTGGCTTAGGGCCGTTAAAATACCCTCTTCTCTCTGATATTACAAAAAAAATTTCGTCCGACTATGGAGTTTTGCTCGAAAATGATGGGATTGCACTACGTGGAACATTTATCATAGACGCCGATGGAGTTTTGCGCCAATACTCTATTAACGATCTTCCAGTCGGAAGGTCAGTCGACGAATTCATACGATTAATCAAAGGCTTTCAGTTCGTCGAAAAACACGGCGAAGTCTGTCCAGCCAATTGGAATCCTGAATCGAACCCCGATACAATAAAGCCAGATGTAAAGGACTCTAAGGAATATTTTGAGAAACATGGCTAGATGAGGAGACTAAATTTAAAATAAATCTGTCTTTTATTTATTTATGAAATATTCCATTAGCTGACACAAAATTTGTAGATTCATCAAAAAATTATCCATATTTTATTGTATGAAGTCAAAAACGGTCATATTTCTGTTCTCTTTAATTCTCTGGCAGCGATCGTAAATAACTTGCAATTGGTTTTAGAAGCTTGTTGCGGGATTCTTTTCAAAAGTTTGTAACGTCCATTACTGTCGGTATTGCGAATTTCTATTAGTAAAAATTTTTCAAGAAGGAATTTCTATCTATCGAAAATTTTTGATCAGCGTTTGTCTAGTCGAAGACTCGCATTAACCCCAGTTACATAAAACTCTTAGTCTGAGATTAATTTCATGAACTACTTGTAGGCAAGTATCAGGTGCCGTAAAATAAAGTTATTGGAAATATGGACTTTATGAGGAGAGTACGATAACTTAGGCGCAAAAAGTTGATAACGGTTTTTGGTAAAGGGGTCAAAAATAGGCATTTTTTACTATGGGAGGGGGTCTATCTCACCCGTTTAGGAGGTAGGGGCAGTTTTAAAAAAAAAGTAAAAAAGAAAACAACACTTACAATAAAGTGCTATGCCTTTTTTGAAACCCAACCATCTGTTCTTTAATTTAAATTAAACTTTTGATGTCAATAGTTTCGAAATATTCGCATGCAAATTCAAAATTTTGATTAAAAAAAAACTGTTTAGACCATTTTTTTTCAAAATTGTGAAATGAAACCTATGGTTTTACGTCTTCTAGTTTTTGAGAAAATTGGAGAGTCGATCAATAAAATATTGTATTCTCTCCGCAGGTAAAATGTCTACATTTGAGGTCAAAAATATATATCAAGTATTTCACGAAGGAAGGGAGAACTCTAATTGTTCTGGCAAAAGGGTTGAAAGAAAATAGAAATAATTGAAGAATTTTTTTTGTTGGTTACGAACCAGTTGGGATGAAAGCGTCCGTAGCTCACTTAAATCGAAATTAAGACTCTGTACAATGACGCGACAGCAAAAAAGTTGAATTTCTAAGTGCATATCTTGGGCAAAATGCTGCAAACATAACCATTCCTGCAGTGTATCCCAAAATGCACGAGATTCTTTTTTCTTGTGCAAATGCAAAGGTATTTGTGGTAATGTTGAAATTATGTTGCACAGTTCGCTTGCATTTGCTTTGGGTGTGTATAAAATCTGCTTTTTATGCGTTGTTACGGATACCTATTGAGTTAGTTTTTTTTTAAAAAACAAGTGTGTAACTCCGCCAAAGCAAGGTCGTTATACGTGATCGAAATCCACCATACACCCGACTGGAGGGTGACCAGCTTCAGAGTAAAAAGTCGACAACATTGTTGTATTTTCTTTTATTTGCCTCCAAGTAGATGTTATTGTCTGTTATGTACAACCGAAAGATACTCGAGAAAAATTCTTATGAAAGAGGTCATCAAAACTGTAGGATGTATATGTATAAAATTCCTTGGATTGTTTCCAAGAACATTAGTTGCTCTACAGGAAGGCAATCTGTGCGGAAAGCCGTAATGGAGATCTGAGAGGGAAGGCAGAGTACTAGGTCGCCGAAAGTCTGACACCTTGGTACTTAGAAAAGAAAGAAAATTAAAAGCAGCAGGTGCTAAAAAAAAGAAGGAGAGACCAGGACAATTGGTTCCTCTCAAGATTGCCGTCAGGCGAGTCAAGCTATGGGCCTAGATCGAACGATAGGTACCCGCTGTCGAGAGATTTTGGAATATCCAAGTATGTCGTATGCGTGGGTTGTTTTTTTTTTCTTTGCGGCTGCTTCAAAATGGGCATCACACCAACGGAATCACTTACGCCGTCTCGTAAGGATGAACTCGAACGAGGCTTGAATGGGAATACGCTGGTAATTGACCTAATATATATGGACTGCTAGTCGAGTCTCATTTCTATACAAAAGCAGAATTAAAAGGACTTCACATCTTGTTGGCGACATAACTGCTTACTGGAGCAACATGGAAAAAACTAGTAATAATTACCGATGCCATCTCTTGCCACTTGAGCTAAGTAAGCTTTTATCGACATAGAAACTAAGGCCATCTATAAAAAAAAACAGGTCATATGTCTTGTGGGGTTTTCTTTTGGTAACAAAAATTGATTTTTTTCCCCTTCCAATTTGTCAAAACACAGATTTTGACAGTAAAAGCCTTCCAATAGGTCTGTTTCCTTACTTTTGGGATACATCTTGGGAAAAAGTTCGGGAAAAAGTTTGGGCATGAGCTTTTTGATGTTGTTGTTGTAATGTTTAACCAGAAATGAAAAGTAAAGAAACGTATTTGGGATGTTTCAGGTTTGTTGCGGTGTAAATTACCCATTCAACTTTATTGCTTGTAGACTCAACGCATACAAAATTATGCAATTTCAATTCTTAACATTTGCACTTATCATTTTGGGCTCTATTAAAAGATACCAGAAGAAATATTTTAATTTATATTTGACTCCATTGTATCATTTTCATTTAATTTATTTAAATTAAACCATTTTATATACGATACTTGACAAATTTAATTTAAAATTTTTCGATCAGCTGATTTCTTGTTTGACAAGCAAGAAAGTGTCGGAACTAAAATGTTCGGGTAGATTCTTGCTGAAGGGGAAATGAAAAAAGTCAAAAGCTCTGGCATTTTCGTGTCAGAAAATAGTAAGGAAACACGTTTTGGGTAGATTTGGGTTATTTTGGGAACCCGCGGGCGAGTAAAGAAACAGACCTATAGTATGTCAATGGCTGGTAGTTCTAGGGTAGTCTTATATTTTATCGCCCGAGTTTTTGTTTTAAACGAGTTATATACGTAAAATACTTTAGGAAAATTGTAATTTGGACTAAATAATTAAACGACAACCGAAAGTAAAAGCATGTTACGGAATTTATTTTGGAAACTAAAAGATGCGATGACGGAAAGGAGAAGAGGAGTTAGGTATAGTGTGTTGGTGAGAAACAAAATATAATAAAATTAAAACAAGAGGAAGAAAATGGAAAAGGAATTTAGCCAGTTTATATTTCTGAGATCTCAGAGGACTCAGAGCGCTCAGAAATATAAACAGGATTCCTCTCAAAAATTCCTCACTTTTCCCCTTAAAAACTGAGACTGAAATTTTTTGGATTCGCTTGCTCAATTATTTTTTGTCGCAGTAAATTACATAAGAAGAAAAGAAAAAGGGAGTTGTTTTGACTTCTATGTGAGGAATGTTGTTTATATTTTATTCTCCTGCTCTGTCAAAAAATTGAGGACAAATACTGAGCGCTCAAGAAATATAAACTGGCCAATTGACTTATGATGAAAGAAAAAGTAAGGATGCTTAAGAAGAAAAAAGGACGGAAAGTTCAAGTGAAATTGGGAATAGGACTGGAAGCTACCAAAGTTCACGAATGTGAAGGGGAAAATAGGTTTGTGTTAGGAATAGATTTGATATTAAATTGTTTTGGTGCAATAGGGTAGTAGATGTAATGTTTAAGCAATTTGGTAACATTTACATTTATACCAATTATATCTCCAGAGCAAGATGCCCTCATAAATGAATGAGAGCAAAGATTCAAATTAATGCGTTACAGTGCAAATAAAGTTGAAGAGATGAGGTAAACGCAATGACTTCTTAATTCACAATGCAGTTTAATATTCAATAGTCCAGCATATATAAGTACATAGTAAAATAAAGTGACAGTACATAAATATGTTATAGAATTTAAGTTGAATTTAAAGGTGAGGTTACAACACTACCATTGCAGAAGTATACAAGAATTTCAACATCCTTCTGGGAACCGCACTGGTGGCATTCTGATACTGAGATCTTCTAAATTCACTTTGAGGTGCTTGATTACTTGTGGACGCAATCTGATGCTCTTCACTATCAGGCTGCAACACCTCTTGCTCACTCAACGGCTGGTCTCCTTCATTTTGATGGTTGTCATGGATGAAATGTCAGCTTCTTTTTGTCTGAAATTTGAGGAAAATTCATTGAGTTCAAAATTACCATTACCTTCCACTGGTTCCTTTTTAAAAGTTTTGCCTAGGTTTTGACTGTCAGTGAAAGTGAAGTTAGGTTTTTGTTGATGCTTAATCACACGTATCTGATTTTGATGACGTCTTATGTATCCTTCCTTCGTTTGGATACCATACATGTTGCTGCCCAAAACTTGTACACTTACTCCCTTAGACCATTTTCTTGACTTCTTATATTGGCGTGATAAAACATTTTGTTGTGATTGAAGTTTGGGTTCTTGTCTTGGAAAAGACCTGTCCTGTTGATCTGGCAGGAAACCAGACAGTAGATTCCTATGTTGACGTCCATGCAACAGCTCCGCTGGTGACTTTTGTGGCCAGAAAAACGTTGACTGCAGCCTCCGAAGTCAGAGATACCACAAACGGAAACTTTGAAAAAGAATCCACACAAATCAGCCACATTTTGTTGAAGAAAGGACGAGGGAAATCCAAGTGGATCCTTTCCCAAGCTTCTTGTGGTGCTGGCCGGTTTATATATTCTCTTTTCGGATCAGATGCTGCTAATTGACAAGTAGAACACCCGGCTGCTAACTTCTCAATCAATTTGTCCATCTTTGGAAACCAGATGTACCGCCGCGCTAGCTGTTTCATTCGAGTACAGCCCCAATGACCTTCATGCACATATTTAAGTGCTCTTGACTGTAATACCTCCGGTATAATGACACGATCATGGCCTGTACTCAAGAGAATAACATTATTATAGATCGATAAACCCAACTTACGGTCAAAAAATGGCTTCAAGTCTTGTTCCATGTTTGACAGCTTAGCAGGCCACCCATTCTTGATGTAACCAAAAACTCTTTTCAGCAATTTGTCCTTAGCTGTGACTTTGCCAATAATTTCCGCATTAATTGGACTGTTGTCCAAATCTTCCAAAGTTAGGTTTTTTAGTGTGTGTAATTTGTTATCTAACTCGTCAAAAGCAATATCTGGACTAACGGGGAGTCGAGACATCCGCATTGGCATGCCTGGCTGTAGGCCAGTATTTAATCTCGTACGGGTATGCCATTAATGTCAAAGCCCAGTTACGAAGTCGGGGCATGGTCATCTCGGGGATCTGCTTACTGGGATTGAATATTACCGTGAGAGGCTTGTGATCTGTGTGTAGTTCGAAATTGCGACCATATAAATAGCAGTGGAACTTCTTCACGCCGTATATAATCGATAAAGCCTCTTTCTCTATTTGGCTATAGAGTTTTTGATGGCGGTCCAGGGTCTTGGAAGCAAAGGCTATTGGTCTCTCCAAACCATCTGGATATCGATGGGAGATAACCACACCTATTCCATTGCTCGAGGCATCTGTGGCCAACACAATTGGTAAAGACTGATCAAAATGAGCCAGACAAGTTGCTTTGAGGATACTGTCCTTTAACCTCTTGAGTGCGGCTTTTTGGTGGCCAGCCCAAACGAACTTTGCTCCTTTTGCACGTAGTGCATTCAATGGACCAGCTACCTAAGAAAAATTCGGAATAAACTGGTTATAGTAATTTAATTTACCTATGACTGCTTCTAGCTCTTTGATATTTGTAGGCTGTGGTAAGTTGCGAAGAGCATCCAAGTGTTTTTCCGAAGGACAAATACCATTAGATGATAATGTATGTCACAGATACTCGAGCTCTGTGACGGCAAACGTACACTTACGCTTGTTACATCGAAATCCATTGACTTCCAAACGCTTTAACACCTCTTTATATCGTCTCTTTACCTCGTCTACATCGTCTATATAAATGCCAACAGAAAGATCCGCAAATAACTTCTCCATGACGCCTTGAAATTCTCCAGGAGCACTGCTTACCCCGTACGGTAATCGGTTGAACCGTAAAAAGCCCAAAGGGAGTGTTGATCACAACGTACTCCTTTGATTGTTCGTCCAACTCGATCTGGAGAAAGGCCTCGGACAGGTCAATCTTAGTGAATACCTTACCTCCTCGAAGCTTGTGAAACAAATCCTGGGCCCTTGGAAGTGGATGACGATTTGAAATGAGCTGAGAATTAGTGCCCTATTACACGATAACTCTAGAGTCATGACTTTTTTCGAAATTCAGTGAGTGCGAACGAGAAAAAACATCTGATCTCACCTTCACACTCATTGAATTTCGAAAAAGTCATGACTCTAGAGTCGTCGTGTAATAGGGCACTTAACAGTCTAAAGTGCATAGGGAGTTTGGCGATGACGAATAAACCTTGGCACAGCACCCTCCTTTAGTTCCAAATGAGCCTGAAAATGTTTGCATTTTCCCAAACCATATGAGAAAAGGTCGGAATACTTCACACATAACTCATCAATGCTGTTGAGAAGAGAAACATTTGAATTATTGTGGAAAATTGAGTGTTCAACCTTTAGACTGAGAGCCTTGAACCATTCCAGTCCTTAGATATTAACACCTGAACTGTAAACTACGAGCAAATTCACACGATGCTTAGAATTTTCGTAGGTAACCTCAACTTCCAATTCGCCTTTGATCTCCATAGGTGTTCCTCCATATGATCGAAGACATTTATTTGATGGAAAACACTTTGGTTGACCCAATTGATGAAATCCTTCTAATCCCACTAAGGAACAAGATGCCCCCGTATCGGCTTGGAATCGCATTGGGCACCCATTCACAGCAACATCCAACATGATCCACGCTTAGATTCTGCTTTTACTAACCAACATTCATGTGACCGCACAACCTCACTGTAACGAATTTGTTCAGCGGTTTGAATTGGATACTTACCGTGTGCTTTATTTTTTCTTCTGTGATTAGAATTTCGGCTCCGTTGCTGACGTTTATTTTCTCGTGGTAGGTTCAACGATGTGCTGTCATTTGTACTTGTTATACAAACCACTGCTATATGCCCAACTTTCTTGCACTTATTGCAAATAGATTTGTTGTGGCGACAATCGATTCGATTGTGTTGTACGAAACAGTTTAGGCAAGATTTTCGTGAAGATTGTGGTTGTGAATGCGAGAGTGAATGAGAAGTACCGTATGCACTTGAAACCGGTATATTATTTACCTCTATCTCGTTATCATTCTCTTTGATTGTTGAGAATGTTTTTTGCGTTGTTTCATACGCGAATGCTATGTCCAACACATCTTTTAACGATGGGTCCGTCTTCTGAAGTGCTTGTGAACGAACATACTAATGCGGTGTGTACAGAACAATGATGTCTCGAATCATATTGTCCACATATGACTCTGCACATGATGCCTGAGGACAAGAAATAGGCAATTTCGAGCAACTCCTCTTAGGTCGGCAACCCATGCTGCATAAGATTGACCTGGGGTGGAATCGGCTAAGGTTTATTGTGATAGATGACAGTCATAGTTCACAAATTCCGTCTGTGTAAGGTGATTATCACTTGTGATAGTCACATTTTTGTGATTTTTTCCTGTGACAGCCTTTTAGTTGTCACTTTTATATTAAATTTAATTTTGTTTTAATTTTTTTCGTAAGGTTAAGGACAACAATGAATATTTTTGTGCCCATACAATTGTTTTTGAGGAAAATGTTGAAGAAAATCAAAACAATAATATTCGGTGGTTGAGGATAAACCTCCGAAACAATATGGATATATTAAATCTTCCAAACTCCAAGTAAGTAGTATTATTTTCTTGTTCGGTATACATATACTTAAGCTAATGCTATTAATTTAATAGATTCATAAAGAACTTTCGTATAACAAAGGAGACATTTGTAAATATCCTTGAAATATTGTGTTTGCCAGCTGGAGTTCGGTCAACCCATATTCCTCCTATTCTGCAATTAGCTACGACGCTAAATTTTCTTGGGGGTAGTGGCTACCAGAGGCAAGTTGGTGCTGACTGGTCAGCTCCAATGGGACAAAGTACAATATCTGAAGTGACCTCTAGGACTTTTAACATACTGGAGACAACACTATGTCCTTCGAAAATAAAATTCATTCCGTCAGAGGCAACTAAAAGATTTTTCTTTGACAAGATTTTTCTGTGACCAAAATGTACCACTTCCGGAAGAAAGGGGAGGGGTAGTTTCATTGCCCGAAAAATCAAACCAGCAGCAAGCGGAAAATATGAATAATGGAGGCTTAGGTATCCGCAATAGAATACGGGATAGTCTTTGGGAGAATCGTTTAAGAAATTAAGTATTTTTTGAATCGATTGGGAAAGAGCACTTTAATAGTCAAATAATTTTTATATGCAAATACTACTTATTTCATTTAAATAAAAAAAATTTATTCCAAGACATTAATTCCTCGTTCTGCTTTTAAAAAACGGGTGGTGTACAATATATGACCACGTCACACTACGGTCTACATAAGGCATTTTCCCTTGGAGGTGGCGAAGTACTTGCCAGTTTTTTTCAATGGAACACATCAAACTGCTTTCCCATACAAAAGGTATCTATTCGCACATAAAAGCATGTGCAGTTTGTAGTACTAGAATAGGATTTTCATCTACTCACAAGTACTTTGAAACATCAAATGAAAAACGGCTATAAGCTCATCGCTGCTCCTAAAATGGATTTTATATCAACCATGTCTATGACTTTTCGATATTTACGAATACCTAATAATAATAATATAATAACTGAGGTCATAGATCAAACTCTCTGTAGTTAGTCCCATAAAGCAGCAAATTTTCCAAAAACCACTCATCATATGTAATTATATGTTTGCAATGAAGATCATTTGGCAAACGCCATAATCGCCGAGCGAAATGGGCCCAGTTCCCTATTAATTACGAAGGTGGAGCTCCAGCTCATCTTCGATTCATTAAAGAAGAAGAAGTCAGCAGGAGTCGATGGCATATCCAACGTTGTACTTCGACATTTACCTCAAGAAGCAGTAGACATTTATACCACTCTATTTAAAAACGCTCTGAATAATGCATATTATCCAGTGCGGTGGAAGACAGCTGTGGTGCATCCTCTCCCGAAAAAGGGAAAGGACAACTCCAATCCGGCGAATCTCCGGTCGATAAGTCTTCTTCCGAGTATCAGCAAGGTATTCGAAAAAGTTATCAATAGAGCTCTGTCTAAGTGGGCAGAGGACAATAATATCATACCAGACAATTAGTTAGGTTTTAAGGCGGGACATGACACCATTCATGCCGCGTCGAAACTCGTTTCTGATGTCCAATGGAACAAATCTAAGAAGCAGTGTACGGGTGCCTGTCTGGTTGATTTGGAGAAGGCCTTCGACACCGTATGGTTAGAGGGTCTTTATCTAAAGCTGACCAGACTTGGCATTAGTAAACCACTATTATATATGCTTTATGATATGCTCAATGGCAGAAAGTTTGTTGTCAAAAGTGGCAATGTAACTTCTGCCACAACCTTTAATATTAAAAATGGTCTTCAGCAGGGAGCGGTCAACTCGCGTATGCCGACGATCTAATTGCGTACAGAACAGCTCCAAAAGTCGAGGTCATCAGGATTCTGTTGCAGCGTGACTTCGAGCAGATTCAGCGATATTGCGATAACTGGAAGTTGAAAATCAACTTTCAGAAATCAGAAACTATCTTGTTTAGGACTCCGTTGCGTGGAGCCACAAGGGATACGAGAAAGAACTGGAGCAAGCTGGTGATCGTAGGGCCAAATGGACATCCACTGGCGAGTAAAAGTGTAGTAAAGTACCTTGGCATCTGGATGGATCAGTATTTGTATTTCGACAGACATATAAATGCTGCTCTGGCCAGGGCTAGGGGAGCTTTTGCCCTGACAAAACGGTTGTTTTATAGCAGCCGGCTTGACAGCAGGGTGAAGGTGATTTGCTACATGGCCCTTATCCGGCCTATGATTGCCTATGGATGCCCGGTTTGGTTCAACGATGCCCCATCTTAAATGGAAAAGATTCGGGTGTTTGAGAGGCAGTGTCTTCGACGCTGCCACAGAACACCAGAGTCGGAGTACAAACACTACTATTCCAACCTGGCTCTATACAACGGGGCCAACATAAACAGGATAGATAATTTCTTGCTGAAGCTTATTCGAGGTCACATTGCAAGAGCGATGTCCTCGTCTAACAGCTTAATTTTCGGGGCTTATTACCCCAACAACGAATACTACGAGAGTGTGCGTCTAAGCGGCTTTATTCCGCCCGATGCATTCATCCACCTAGACAGTCGAGGGCTGATCCAGGATAGAGCGGCGGTTCCGCTAATCTACCACGTCGGCCGCAGAACTGTAGATCGGTGGCTCCTTTACAGTCGAGACGTCCTCGCACAAGACAGAGCTGAGCACCTTCGGTTCAGTAGGACTGTGTCCGAACGGGACCGAAGAGATAGGGTAAAGCAGGAGAACCAGTTCTGGTGGTTGAAAAACGAAGATGAAGTTCCTTCAGACATTTAATAGTTGACCTTACTATTTTCTTTTGTATGGCCGACTTACATAGGTTTAGGTAGTTAGTTTTAAGTAGGGACAGTCAGGGTGGCACAAAAAAAAAAAAAAAACATACAAAAACACCAAAAAAATTATAAAATCAACACAAATACAAAAAAAATTATAAAAACCGGAAAATACTTGCTGTGGCTGTTCTAGTTTGTAAGTAGCTTATAAGTAGGTTGTAATTAGTTTAAAATTAGTTGTAAGTAGTTTTAAATAGTTTTAATTAGCTTTAATTTAGTTTTATATAGTTTGTAAGTTTTATATAAAACCAAAAAATAAAGACATAGATACCGAGTTTTTTTGTGAAATTCTTCTCGGTAAAAAATAAAACCGACCTGGATTTAGTATTAAGATAGTTCTTAGGCCGAAAGGCATTAGCATTATGTTATTCTAGTTTAACTTAGAGCGCCCGACTGGGGCCAGTAAGTCAGTTTTAAGATATTGATAAGTAGGCTAGTTTTAATGAATTTTTGTCTAGCTTTAAGATAGTTCTAAGATAATTGAAAAATAAAAATGAATTTAAAAAAAAAAAAAAAATTATATGTTTGCAAACTTCGCTGCATTCTATTCTCAAGGACTAACTTCCGAGAATTTGACCTATGAAAACAACTGTTCAAAATTGCAAGCTAAATGTTTCTTGTATGCACACTATTTCCCTCTGATCCATTTGAAATAAATCGATGTACAAAATTTACATACAATTTTACACCTATTCGACAACGTGTTTATGTAGGCAAACGGTTATTGGTTTTCATATGACTTACAACGTTTACGCAGATGACTTGAATTTTCTTCGATTTTTTTTCACATCACCTATAGCAATTAGAATCGCATCTCAACATCGCTATTAAATTTCCTCTCGCAGACCTGTGAAGCACAAAAAACTAAAAAAAACACAGCAAAAGAAAGGTTATAACAACCGAAGAAGTTAAGATCCACCAAAATAAAACTTTGAACATGGAGCAACCAACAAAACAAATAAATTATTAAATTAAAAACAATAAAATAAAATAAATAACAAACTAAACTTTATTAAAAACAAAAAATTTCACAGCATGGTTTTACTTCACAACTGAGCATCTTTTTAAACAACACTCACTAGGTACATTAAGTATTAATGTTTACGCAAAAAACAAAACTCTCGTAAACTACTCGTAAATATTGAACTCCTTCTTAAATTTAAGTAAGGAAGTTACTGAATCTTTCAATTCTTTTATTGAATTATTAATTTCGTTGAGGGTTTTAATCAAAGCTCCGTAGTTCTCATTTTGATCTGCAATAAATTTTTCCTGAAGCTCAATTTGCTTTTTTGTAAGCACTTCAATATTAGACACAGCATTATTTTTCCGACGTTTTGGTTCATCTTTTGGCGATGGTTGTGATTCTGCTGAATTAGTTTTTTTTGGGCTTTTTGTTAGATCCAAATATTCCACTTCGAAATCTAGTCGTTAGAAAATTAATCATTACACTATATACAAGCATATTCAAATCTTTCTTACCTTCTTCTTCATATCCAAAACTTCTAACTCCGCTTATGCCTTCATATCCAAAACTTCTAACTCCGCTTATGCCTTCTATTGCTGCATTTATTCCGCAGGCTTTGACTATAGCTTCATCATTTTCATCCAAAACATTTTCGGAAAATGGCCCTCCTCCAGTTTTCATGATGGACTTTTTGTTGTTTATAAGGTTTTTCTTTGCGTTTTATTTTTTGATTGGCCAAACCTTGAAAAAAGAGACGAAGAAAATTAAAATATTATTCATCAAGGAAGTAGGGGCTACATTTTACTTTTCCATTCTTTAATTGTTTTTGTCGGTGGCCCATACGCATTTAAGGAAACCAATACTTGCTGCCAAAGAAATTTGTGGGCATCCTTCGCATTTGCTGATTTGTTCGAAAAAGATTTGGCCAAATCGGGCCGCTTCTCCATAAACGAAGTCAGAATCCGTAATTATTCCTTGTTAGCTTGAGCCCTGTAAAGAATGCAATTTTACATTATTTAAATACGTTTTATTAACATAACCTATAATTTAAGTTGCTTTTACATTATAAAAATCTTTTTGAAGGCACCAGACGCAGACCACAGACGAACAAAAAGCCAACGGAATATAAATTTTTTTTTTATAGAGCTAAAAACAATCTAGACAAACTTGAAAACAAAAATGACAAACGTCAGTTTGGCCAAGTGATGCCAAATATAACAATATTTTTTGCGATCACCTTACGCAGAAGGAAAATTTTATTTGATCACATGTGACTATCACAAATGTGATAATCATTTATGACCTTAGCCGATTCCACCCCTGGCTTCATTGCAGTTTTGTGGAGGTGGTATCTGGCTGCAAGAACATGGATTTTAGAAATGAAATGCTCACTTAGCTTACCCGTCAAGTCTTTGAAAGTCTTGGAAGTCATCTCCACCGTAAGGCTTCTGAAGTGTTTCGAAGTTTTCAGCCCCAGTCCAGGAAAGAAAAAATGCGCGTTTCTGCTTTTCCTCTGAAACGCCACATACTTCGAAATGCTGCTCCAACTGCTTCAAGTAAGTCTTCCAGTTGTCTCTTTTTTTGTATGCAGGAAATGGCTTAATGACTGACAAACCCAAGCTCGCTGAGCTCCGCGTGTTTGTCTCTAACCAAGTTTTTTGATCCGTCAAAATTTGTGCCATCCAATCACGCTGTGATTTTAAAATACCTTCCAAAATAGCTTTATCCATCGCTTATTATTTCTGGTGGTTTATAACACGTGAAATTAGGTTGTGGTTCGAATTTTATTGAAAAAAGTCCTCGTCGCCAATGAAGAGATGACGTAAACGCAATGACTTCTTAATTCACAATGCAGTTTAATATTCAATAGTCCAGCATGTACATTGTAAAATAAAGTGACAGGTACATTAATATGTAATAGAATTCAAGTTGAATTTAAAGGTGAGGTTACAACAAAAGTAGTTGAGCTAAACGGACGTATTTTATTGAATGATAAACGTTTATCGAATATAACAAACAACAAACATATTATTTACAAACAACAACACTACAGTAGAAAGTACTTAGTTATCATGGGTCCGGATAGTAACGATTTTCTGTAACACTTAGGCCGTTGAACTTGATTAGGAATCCCCCAATCAGGCTGAACTATGAAGATGACAAAGAAGATTATGAAACTGTTAGGGAAGAAAATACTGTATCAGAATCATCTTCGTCATTGTGGTGCGAACTAAGATCAAAGACAGATAGTCTGGTGCGAGCTTGATGGTATTTTCAAATAATACTATAGCCGAAAATTGATTTTAGCCGAGAATTATAGAATAGTTCAGTGCGGTAAATAATAAGAGTAAATTAAAATAAATTAAATAAAGTTCGGGATATTTTAGATTTTTGTCTGGAGAACCGAAGGATCCAGTGGAGGGACAAAGTAATTTTTTTTTCTTAAATATAAAAGGATTTTTTTTTAAATTCAAATTCGTAGTGGACGATATAAGAAAAAAAATATATGTATAGATAGTGGTTTCAAAAATTAACAGTGAGGGTGAATTTTGGAGGTCAACGACGCAGTTGAAGTTTCTGAAACCTGTGCCAAAAACGAGGGAACAAAGCGAATACCACAAAAAACCGAGGAGGGGATAATCTGTTGGATATCCTCCCAAGAAAAATAACCCCGAAGAAAAAAAATATATGTATAGATAGTGGTTTCAAAAATTAACAGTGAGGGTGAATTTTGGAGGTCAACGACGCAGTTGAAGTTTCTGAAACCTGTGCCAAAAACGAGGGAACAAAGCGAATACCACAAAAAACCGAGGAGGGGATAATCTGTTGGATATCCTCCCAAGAAAAATAACCCCGTTGGGAAATAAAGCCCGTTGAAGTCCCGGGCTAACAAGTAAACTCCTTTTATTAAAGGTATTTGATTCCATCAATCTATAAAACCTGTAAGAAGTGCAGAAAACCAACCGAGTTTGTGCCATCATATATAGCACTAGCACTATAGCTTATAGAAATACAGCACTTCTGGTCTTCGTTTGTTGGATCCCAAATTTTCACCCTCACCGAGAGAATTTATCCTTTTAATAGGTATCTGTCCCGAAATAAAAAGAAAGAAAATAGAGATACATCCATATAAAACACGTAGAGCCCCCTAAGACGAAGATCCTGAGTCGTCATCATCAACATCATAGTTTTTTTTTTAGTTTAAGTGAAATTTTGGCGTGATAGTTTTTTTTTTGTGTTTTTGTAGTTTATAGTATAAAATTCAAAGACCTTTCAGACACTAGAGGTTTGGAAAAAAGTGAAGGGAGAAAAGTAATTTCCGCGTACCGTTAGTCTGGTGTGGACCAAGGTTCATCATAGCACCCGGTTTTGCTGCTGGATTTTGCGAACCCTTTAGCTACCTGCAAAGAGCTCTCTGTAGGTAGGAGATAAGAGTTTAGAGTTGCCTTCAGCGGAAAGGAAGGTTCAGTTAAGGAATAAATCGGGAAACGGCCCCACATAGGCTGAGAAATTGCCAACCGGTGTTACGGTTTTTGTCCAGTTGAGAAAAAAGCCCCTCTACTTTTTACCGAATCTTAGCCCTTTCCACTAGTTTTCTTTTGCTCTCTGTTACTGGAGCTAAAATAGTCGTTAAACTTGTTTGAATTGAGTCTTTTTGGAACTTGCTATAATTGTTAATTTTTTTATTCATAGGTTAAGTTTCAACATATTTGTTCTTTATCCATTATCATTTTATTTAAATTTTTGTTTTTTTATGTTAATAATGGTTACAAGCCAGTTCGTATGTTTGTTTGATAGGATATTTCACATTATTTAATAAACTATTGTGAATCACGTCAAATTTTGATGAAATTCTGGTTTTTTACTAAGTTTCAACGAAGCTCAATGAATTTGTAAAGACTTTTTCAGGGGGTGCGGTAAGGCTGGCTCAAGCCCTTAGGTGAATTAAGTATGGTTCAACAGCGGTGGTAAACGTTTTTCTTTTACATCCAGATTAGGGGAATTCAACACCATGGCCAAACGAATTCCTGGTTGGGTGGGACTAGGCCGAGCTGCACCAACAGCAACAGCGTTCCCAAAGTGTGTTGCGTTGAGTGGTGGCACAATTAATTTTTTTATTTAATTAAATTATTTAATTTTTTACAATATTTTTTCTGCTGGCATGTTTTCCTTTTTTTTTTTAAATGAGTGAGGTCTGACTACGGGGGAAAGATCCGCCCCTTATCCGGCGAGCAAAGTCGAGCATAGCAAGCATGCCATCTTCCCCTTCTGTTACCCTATCCTAACCTACATCCTGTCCCGAGAACTTTTAAAGATTCCCTTCTTACTTTCCTATCCAAATACTCCTACTTCCACTTCCTTTTGCTTATTTCAAATGGTGCCCATCCGTGTAGTGTAATTTTTAGTTTTCCGATTCAGATTCGATCAGTTCTGAGTAGTGTCGGAGACAACATTCAATCGCAACGTAAGTCGTAATCGACTTCGGGGTCACATTCCAATCGTGGCGTAAGTCGTATACAAGATAACGTTTTGGAATACTTGTTTACTTGCGACGAGACGGTTGGATGTTGACGACGAAGGCACCCGGGCCGGCTGGATGACACTGTTTTTGTTGTCCGTAGAGAAGGTCCTGTAAGTCTTCTTGTGGAAGGTCTCAACGTACCTGAGGAATTGTGACAGAATTTTCGAATCGGACAACAAAGACAGTGGTTTGTGTACCTAGACGTTCATGTTGCCGGATTCAAATCAATTCGTAAGTCTTGAATGGGATTGCTCTTAAGAAAGCCCACGCAATTGCGACGAGGTGATGAGAGTCCGACAGCACCAGCGAATGGGTAAAGATTTTCGTACCCCAATTTATTCCTCGCGTTTAATGTGCAACATACTTTGAGAAACAAAAAGAGGAAAGAAAAAAAAATATAGAAAACAAAATTGAAAAAAAAAGAAAACCAATAATAGAAAAGAAAAACCTTGCTGTTCAATCATATAAAAGAAAAAAAAACTGAAGAAAGCCGCCTGAAACACCCCCGTATCCATATGATCACTAAATAATTATAATAGTTTTTTTGGGAGATAGATATAGTATAACAGTTTCTTGGCCTTTTGGAGTTCAGTAATTTGTGTTTTAGTGTTTTCATCAGCTTTTCTAAGCGGAAATAATTTTAAGTTTCTGTTATTGTAATTTCGTTTTCAGTTTTGCTTGTAAACATATACTCAAACGGCTCATTGAGTTTGAGTTGAGGGAAATAGATAAAAAAAATCTTGTTTAAAATTCCATCATTCGTGTTAGGGTGATTGATAGTAGAGTTATTTAGTCAGTTTATTCGAATAGATAGGTTGTTAGATGAAAAATCGGTATATATGTGTATAGCTATAAGGAATAGTATATATAAGGAAAAAACCAAACAAAACAAAACAAAATACAAAACAAAACAAAAAATAATGTATAGAATAGGAAATAGAGTAGAATATAGAAATAAAAAGTTTTGGTGGGCGAGTTTTCAGGAATATACGGGAGAAGTTGTCCTAGCAAGTTACAGCAAAAAGTGACACAAATAAAACAAAAACAAAAAAAGAAGATACAATTTTAAGGAAGACATAAAAGAGCAGGTACATATAGAAAAAGCATACAGAAGCAATAGTTTTCTGTGAGTGGGAGACATATATTTCGTAGTCAAGTTAGCTGAGTATACATTTAATCAGATTTTACACTAAACATCCGAAAAAGGAGGTATATTTTATTTTTGGGTACAAACAAAGATTTTTATTACGGTTCGTTTATAGCTCCATGAATAGGAGGAAAGAAGACAAACTAGAAGCAAGATTGAATAAAGTTCAAGGTATACTTCAAACCCAAAGACTTACACGCGCGTTACGCGAAAAGCTTATACAAAACTTTCCCGAGATGTCGCTTCAACATTCCCCAACAGTCCCACTATACAAATAATTGTCAGGATTCTAATTGGGAATCAAGGAACAATCCGCATAGACGTCCTCAGCCACCTTACGGTAATCCTTCCTCGCCATCTCCACACTGGGGCATGAAAACGCCCATCAAAATGGATAAGTGGGGTTTAAAATTTGACGGCAAAGCGGGGGCACTGAGTGTGGAAGATTTTGTTTTTAGGATAGAGACTCTTCAGAGCCAGTACGAATACTCCTGGGCTGGGATCATGAGAGATTTTCATCTCTTGCTCTACGGTTCTGCGAGTGAATGGTATTGGTGGTATCACAGATGGAATGGACGTCCGGACTGGCCTATGGTACGGGATGCATTATTGCGCCAGTTCCGTAGTTCGAAATCAGACTTTGAAATAATCCGAGAAATAATGCAGCGCAAACAGAACGCCAGGGAGTCAAGCGATGATTATTTTGCGGTAATAACAAGACTTTGATCTCGGCTCAGGGTGCAAATTCCAGAAGTTGAACTAGTAAGGATCTTAAAAAGAAATTTAAATGAGCGTTTGAAAAGTTTAGTGTTTCCGCAGGCGGTGTATTCCATGGACCAGCTGAGAATGGCTTGCAAGGAGGCAGAGTATGCTTTTCCTAGGAGGGACCGAGATGGTCCGAAGCAAAATAGGGCGCCACCACGGTTTTTGGCACACGAATTAGATTTGGACCCAGACCTAGAGGATAGACCAGTTCGTAAGGAACAATTAGAAGTATTTCAGCATATAGGAGCACATCCAAAGGCCGCAAATTGGGTAAGTGAAAATAAGACAGGTGCTTGTTGGAACTGCCGGGTCCATGGTCACTCATTTATGGACTGCCCATCGACTAAAAGAAATATATTTTGCAACAGATGCGGGCAGGAAGGGGTTATAACGTCTAGATGTTCACGGTGTAGCCCGGAAAACCGCAATCGGAACGTCGCCGGGATAAAATATTGTCGTATGTTACAATTTGCTACTTTTGGCGAGACGCGTTTAAAGTTCCAAAGTTTTGTTTTCAAAAACTATACGGTGAATTTTTTTGAAAATAAAATTACTTATTCAGAAAATATCTGCGGACTAAAAAACGTTAACACAAATACAATATTCTAATAATGAAAGAAATTTTGGTACATTTTTCCCAATATACCGTTGTCGTATGTGACGGTTGAATCGGCTAAGGTGATTTGTGATAGTTGACACCAAATAATATCAATTACCAAAAAGCCAATCTTTCTTACGTTTATGAAGAAAAGTTGCTTCTATTCCAATTAAAATAAAATAATTAAATGAAATAAATCCCAGAGCGGAAACGTATTTATTATACAAGAGCTTATAAACAAGTGAAGAAATATGAATATAAATTTTGAAAGATAAAATAAATTGATTAGAACAACAACTTAGTTTACAACATCCCCACTTAATCAATTCATTTAAATAATTAGTTAAATATACAAGGAAATATAACATAAAACATTAAAAATAAAAAAATATAAATACAACAAAACATAAGTTACTAAATCAATTAACCTTTTGATAAACCCATATTTTGTGAACAAAATGTATGTTTTACGTTATTAACTGGTTTTTTTGAGATTGTGAGCAACCATCTTCTCGGTCTCTATTTTCTGAAGTCCAATAGTTTTGTGTTGTATAACGCACTGACGCACAAAATGATGACGAATGTCAATATGTTTTGTTTGTTGACTACAGACCTCAGTTCTTGCTATCTTCATTGCACTTTCATTATCGCAAAATATTGTTGTTTTCTCTTCTAAATTTTCGAGTAATTCACCCATTATTTGTCGAATCAAAATAGCTTCTTGGGTTGCTGATGAAAGTGCCATATATTCTGCTTCGGCAGTTGAGAGTGCCACTGTTGGCTGTCGTTTACTTGCCCAAGATATCGCACCATTTTGAAGCTTGAAAACGTAGCCAGCACAAGATAACCGACCATCAACATCTGACGCCCAATCAGCATCACTGTAACCATGCAAATCCAATGTACGAGTATCTTCTCTAGATCCAAAAGTTAATTTGTAGTTACTTGTTTTCTTTAAATAGCGAAATATACGCTTGACTGCATTCCAGTGTGATCGACCAGGTTCATGGTTAAATCTGCTGACATTTCCTATTGCATATGCAATGTCGGGCCGAGTGCATTGTGAGAGATACAAAATGCTACCTATAGCTTCTTGATATGGAACATTCTTCATATCATCCAGTTCATCTTCAGTTTTTGGTGACATGTCCTTTGTTAACTTGCTATTGGTATCAGCTGGTGAATCCATTGGATGACAATTCGACATTCCGAACTTTTCAAGTATTATCTTAGTAAATTTTTCTTGATCGAGGGAAATATTTCTATTTTTACGGTCACGTGTTATATGCATCCCAATGCAATTGCTTGCTTCACCAAGGTCTTTCATACTGAAATGTTTTGTCAAATTACTTATCAGTTTGTTTTTCCAGGCATTGTTGTTTGAAAAAATCAACAAATCGTCAACATATACAGCTATTAATAACATACTCCTCCCTTCACGTCGAACGTAAATACATGCATCTGATTTACACCTTTTTAATCCAGCTTTTATCAGAACTTCGTTAAGTTTAACATTCCATTGGCAACTAGCTTGTTTAAGCCCATAAATAGCCCTTTTCAGTAAACAAACATGCCCACTACCATCATCAAAACCTTCCGGCTGTCGCATGTATATTTGTTCTTCCACATCACCTTGAAGAAAAGCAGTGATTGCGTCCATCTGATCAATATCCAAATTATGTTTTGCAGCTAGTGCCATCAATATTCGAATAGGAGAATATCGAACAACGGGCGAAAAAATCTCTTCGTAGTCTATACCAGGTCTTTGACTATATCCCTTGGGCACTAGTCTTGCTTTGTATCGACTGATAACCCCATTTGAGTCTGTTTTGATTTTAAAAACCCATTTTGAGTTTATAGACTTACGATCCTTTGGCAGCTCAACCAGTTCCCAAGTTCTATTTGCCAATAGAGATTGATATTCTTCTGCCATAGCCTTTTTCCAATGCGCACAGTCCGCACCAGATATAGCTTCTTCAACTGTATTTGGTTCGTCGAAACTCTCAGATATCATATATGTGACACAGTCTGGAAATTTTCTTTGCTTAGGCTGTCGCTCTGAACGTCGTGGAGTTGATGAGTTGACATTATCATCTATAATACATTCTGTGGCAACAGAATTTTGTAATTCCACCGGGTCATCTGTGATACTTTCAGGTTCAACAGAGTTTGCATCTGTCAACATTCTCCAAGTTGCATCTATATTATTTTCAAGTACAACTTCACTAACTTTTCCATCGCTTTCGTTTTCTTTCCCATTATCGGACTCCAAAAAGATGACATCTCGGCTTGTGATTGCTTGTCTGGTACTTGGATCATACATTCGATAACCTTTTGTACCTTCAGAAATTAACTTCCTTGATTTGACGTCAAACTTTCTTCGTTTTGCATCTGGAACATGCACCATCGCAATCGATCCAAAAACTCTCAAGTGGCTTAAATTTGGTTTTGAACCACTCCAAATTTCTATCGGTGTTTTGAATTCCAGAACTCGAGAGACACAACGATTTTTCAAATATGTAGCGGTTGACATTGCCTCAGCCCAAAATGTTTTAGGAAGTTTTGCATCCTCTAACATGCACCTTGCACGCTCCACCACTGTACGAATCGTTCTTTCAGCAAGACCATTTTGCTGTGGGGTATAAGGTGTTGAAGTTTGTCTTTCGATTCCACAAGATTTGAAAAGCTTGTTGAATTTTTGATTGCAGAATTCGGTTCCATTGTCGGATCTGAACTTTTTGATTGTCTTTGTAGTTTGATTTTCAACGTATGTTTTGAATTCACAGAACTTCTGGAATACTTCATCTTTTGATTTCAAAAAGTATGTAAATGTCATACGACTGAAATTATCAACTAAAAGCAATGCGTATCTAGATCCACCAATTGAAGCATTTTCCATTGGCCCTACCAAATCTGCATGAATCACTTCAAGCAATGCCATTGCTCTCGAACCATTCTTGCTAAAAGGAAGACGGTGTTGCTTACCTTTCAAGCAAGTTACGCAGACGTGTTCCCAACTATCTTCAACAAATGAAACACAATCAACAGCGCCAGATTTCATTTTGTTCAAATCTTGGAAGTTCAAATGGCCTAATCGACGATGCCACGTCACAGAACTATCAGGTGAAGCAACTGCAATGCAACTGCAATTTCTCAAGCCATTTAATCGATAAAGCCCACCAACCATTGTTGCCTTCGAAAGTAAATAGCCCTTTCGATCTCGGATCTCACAATGATCTTTAAAGAATTTAACATTATTACCACGTTTTGTCATTTGACTTACCGATAATAAATTTGCAGAAATATCGGGAATACACAAAACATTCTTCACATCTATCCGATTCGGTTGACCATTCACCTCGACTAACAATTTAACAGACCCACACATTTCGACTTTCATCTTATTATTATTTGCAGCAGTGATTTCAGAAATAATAGATTTTTCACCATTATTAATCCAGTTTCTGTTCATCGTTAGATGCTGTGTTGCACCGGAATCAATATACTAGTCATTTTTGTTAAATTTTCCTGTCAGAAAAACTGCACTACATGAAGCACCAGATTTACTGCCAGTATCATACTTCTTCTTTGAATTCTTATCGTCATTATATGTATTGGGCCAATCAGGAGACTTATGACCTCTTTTGTTGCAACTATAACAACGAATTCCTTTTGGTTGCATGCGTTTTCCCTTTTTATTGCTAAAGAAAGCATTTTTAGTAGCAGGTGCCGAAATGTCTTGTAATAGCTTTGTTTTAATAGCATCGCTAGACAACTTAGTTTCGGTGTTGTCAAGAGCCATTACCATCGGGGTATACTTCTCAGTCAATCCACACATTAAGAAAATTGCCAACCACTCATCATCGACCTTGAAGCCAATAGCATTTAAACGATGTGCAGCAGTTATAATCGTTGATACATAGCAATCCATCGAATTGCAATTTTCTAATTTTGTACCAGCCAATTGTTTGACTAAATGAATCCGATTAGCTCGACCCTTGTCTTCAAATGTAGCTTGTAGTTTATTCCAAACATCTTTCGCATCTGTAGCGCTTTGAACATGAACATAGAGACTAGGATCGATGCTCAATATTAATGTTGTTCTTGCTTTTGTAATTTTGGCCACTACGGTTTCAGTCCCCAAAACAGCATCCCAATGACCAACATATTCTAGGTACGTTTGCATAGCAAATTTCCAAGTCGCATAATTTTCTCTTCCTTTCAATCGCTCAATCGCTGATAAAAAGCAGGAAGTCTTCTCACTAGCCATTTTTCTTGAAAATTTCAAGCGTCCACCAAAAACAATGAAGCTCAATCTTTTTTAAAAATAACGTTTTTAAAGTTCCAAACAAATTAGAATCTTTAATTTCCTGGGCCCATAACCTGCAGAAAAGTTGCTTCTATTCCAATTAAAATAAAATAATTAAATGAAATAAATCCCAGAGCGGAAACGTATTTATTATACAAGAGCTCATAAACAAGTGAAGAAATATGAATATAAATTTTGAAAGATAAAATAAATTGATTAGAACAACTACTTAGTTTACAACAGTTTCACCCTCCAAACCCCATTTGTTTACATTGTTGTATTTGTAATTTCACTTCGTGTCGATGAATAGATGTGAATTGAAACAACAATGTAACGCGGTGAGATTTATTTGTTTTGACAGCTCAGTTTTTTTTCTTTAAACATTTGAAAATAGTTTTGAGAATTCTACTTCGGCTACTAACAAAAATATCGATGTGAAATTGTTTAATTAGTTTAATGTATACAAACAATTATAATTGTTAGTTAATATTCATCCAAAATTATGATAAAATACAAAAATGAATCCATAAAATGTCTTCAAT
Source organism: Dasysyrphus albostriatus (assembly GCA_946251815.1). Lineage (NCBI taxonomy): Eukaryota > Metazoa > Arthropoda > Insecta > Diptera > Syrphidae > Dasysyrphus > Dasysyrphus albostriatus. The sequence goes on from OX276335.1 coordinate 100,857,381, forward strand.
CACTCAGATTCAATGCATCTTGCATATTATACATGGTGGCCCTTTCTTTATCCAGAATAATTTTAAAATTATTGTTGGATATAATCTAAGGAAAAAAATAGTTAAGAAAAATAAGAAATAAAAAAATTGTTTTTCTGCAATTTGACACCGGAACTTCAATTTGTTGTTTAAACTCCACTTAACTCTCAATTTTCACTTCATAAGTATTAAAGTAGATATTAGGTGGGTTTCATTATATTCTGTAAGGATTCGGGTATTGATCTGGATTTAAGTTTAGTACAAAAAAGAAATAATGAGGAGTTTTCAAAATCGTTTTTGTAGCAGTATTAAAAGTTAATCTAGCCCTCTTTTGGAGATAATAAAACAGCAATAGCTATTTTTAATTTTTTGTTTTATTAAACTTCATGACATCTAAGCATTTAGTTTTGAGTGTTTAATAGGAGTATTGAATACTTATTACTGAAATTTTACTTCATACTATAAAAGAAATGAAATAGTTTTAACAAATACACTAACTTTTTTTAAGTTTAAAGTTGTATAATTATTTTTTTTTAAATGATTACGAAACAACTTAATTAGAAAAATTGATTCGAGAATGGTTTTAAGAAATTTTAGCATGACCTTCTAGCTGTTGTCTTATTTTTTAGTTATTTTTATTTTAAATAAATTTGGTCGTAAAATTCAAAAAAGTTAATTAAACAAAAATAAAGAGCATAACATTGCAAGTTGCAAGTTAGTAGTGCCGTTGATTTTCAATTTTTTTTTTAAAGAAAGTTACTACTATTATCTAAAAGCGTATAAATAATCCCCCCTTCCCATACGATTTTTTTTTAATATCATTTCATAAATTATCCTGCATGAAATAGGGAACACCATGTATTTTGTTTTGTTTTGACATCTAATTGACAGACCGAGGTGAATAATTTTGACCACGGGACGTGTTCAACAAATAGAAACCCAGTCGATCTCTCGATCTGTGGAAGTGTGCGCACGTTATCGGCTTCCACAGTTTTCTTTAATTAAATTTGGAGTGACTTCTGAAAGTTTTATTTTAACCCAGCTATTTTCAATAGTGCAATAGCACAGAGGTAGAGGTGGCCAACCGACAACCTGAGGATCACAGGTTCGAGTCCCAGTCGGGCAAAAATTATTTGGCTGCTTTTTTTCACAATCGAGAAGTAGAAAACTTTATCGATTGGGAAAAGCAGCAAATGCAAACCAACAACACCGCGGGGACATCGAAAGGTGCCCCAGCAACAAGAATGAAGCCAGCTATGGTGCAACCAGCCAAAGCTACGGTCAGTGCCGTAGCAACAACAACAACAAGCGAGCAAGCGATGGCACCACCAGCCATACCATCGTCTAGTGCCGTAGCAACAACGGCAAAAACAGCAACGGCACCAACAGCTGATTTTAAGAATAAGAGGAGAAAGAGGATTAGCTGTGCGCCGAACAGTGTCAAGCGCCGCTCCACTACCACCTCAGCCCAGCTGCCAGCCGGGGTGAAGGAGACGGTGCGCACAGCGAAGACGTCAGCAGCAACAAAAATTCAACAACAATTGGATTCCTCACCATCCGATGAGATTCACAACAGGGGAATCCAACAGCAACTTGCTGGTGGACTTAACCTCACCAGAGGCGTCCTCCGAAGAGGAAAATGAGGCGCAAGTTCCAATAGCCGCGCTGGATGAGAAAGCCATCAGCGAAAAAATTGATGCCATTCGGGGGGAGATGGAAAGGCTGAACTCCATAGTTACCCCTCTGATTGAAGCCCTAAAATCGAAACAACAAGCCCGAAGAGAACGTGAGAGGCAGGAGCGCGAGAATAAAAAAGCGCTACAGGCACCACTCAAAGCAGCGCCACAAAAAACAGCGCCACAACAAGGGATGGCGCAGCCACAGAAAAGGCAAGCCCAGCAGCAACAACAGCAACAGCAACTGCTACAGCAGAGCCAACAGGAGCAGCAACAACAACAGCTGCCAACCGAGCAACCACAGCAGCAACCAAAAGTGCAACGCACACAAAAACAAAAGCAGCAGCAACAACAAAAACCACAGGAGCGGAGTCAACAGCAGCGGAACGAGCAGCAGCAGGGAGTTCACCAGCAGCAGCCACAGCCGCCCCAAAATAAAAAAGAAAAGGTGCCACCTATTAATACTTACAAAATGGAACTTCAGGAAACCATTGACCTATGTAAGTCGGCCATAGGCCAAAACTTTTTTATTAAGCGATTAAGTAAAGATAGACAAGATAGACATAGTAAAGATAGATAGAACCACAGGTGCTCTTAAATGAGCTCCTTCAAAAAGCGAGCGACGATCTCGACTTTATCGGGGTCAAGCCGTTCGCTACAGTCAGAGCCAGACGGGAGAAGCGGTCTTTGCCGTTCTTTCTGGTACAGCTATCACCCAGCAGCAAACTGGATAGGTTGAGGAGTATCTCCGTCCTCAACTACCAGGTTGTTACTTGGGATAAATCAAAGAGACGCGGCGAAATGCTCCAATGCATGCGCTGCCAAAAGTTTGGCCACTCTGCAGCAAACTGCGAAATGCAGTCACGCTGCATTAAGTGTGGTGAGGACCACATAAAGGGAGAGTGTAAACTCGGCGAGGAACGGGTCGAAGACATGACCCAGCTTAAATGTGCACTTTGCGGAAAGGAGGGGCACCCTGCTAATTACCGGGGTTGCTCAGCTTTTCAGCAAATTCGAATTAACAAAGCGGCTAAGCAGACAGCGGTAGAGATACGCCCATCAACGCGTGCTTCTAGAGCAACGCCCGTCAATCCCCAAATTTCCTACGCCCAAATGGCGGCAGGGAGGGGAAAAACGGTACAGCCTGCAGCTAAGGTAGCCCAACCGGCCCTAGTGCCAAAGGTGCCGGACGCTCAGGCCGAAATGAGAAGCATGTTGCTGGCAATTCAAGGCCAGTTGACAGGACTTCAGACTCAGATAAAGGAGCAGGCGAATAGGGTAGACTATCTCTACTCTGTTTTGCCTAGCCTAACGCAAATAAGAGGTTAAAGGCGCGCTGTCGGAGAGGCCTCTTAGGATCCTTGCTGTGAATGTAAATTCACTGATTAGGACCGAACGTAGAGCTAATCTTTTCCAATTGTTGAAAGACCAAAGTCCAGATGTGTTTATGGACAGCGAAACTAAGCTGAACCAGAAACAAAAGTTGACTAACAACAATTACAATATCGTTAGAAGAGATCGACCCAACTCCACTCAAGGGGGGGGGCGTCGCAATCTTCATACGAAAAGGCATTAATCATAAAGTTATATACAATAGTGATCTGCGCAGATTTCGGCTATTAGACGCGTGCATCGTATGCATTCCTCTCCAACAGGGGAAGCGAATGTATGTGATCGCGGCTTATGCACTGGCATCACCTCAGCCAACTGATTTTATGACAGAGCTTGAAAAACTTTTCGAATGTCTACACTTGAGCTTGGAAGAAAATTACTTTCTCATGGCCGGTGATTTGAATGCCGAACACCAAGACTGGGGAAATCAAATTCAAAATCAAAGAGGTATCCATCTTTTCAATTGGATGAGTCAATACAACACTGAATATGGTGTCAACCTGCTGGCTACGGATCGGCCATCGTTTCCAAGAAGCGGTGCCTATCTGGATCTATTGCTAATAGACGCAAGACTGACAATTACTGACACTGTGGGTCAAAGACCAAGAAACTGTTTACGAACGATCGAGTACGACAGTGATCACTGTGGACTCGCCGCCGTAATACAGCTTCCGAACCGAAATACAAACAACGGGACGCAACAGACATATACCAAAATGCGACCATTGACGCATTACACAGACAAAAAAGTGGACTGCTAACAAGACTCAAACTCTTGTACCGACGGTTTACTGACCCTCACGATCTGGAGATTAGGACACTGAAGTCATCGATCAAGAACATCAACCAACTAATTAAAGAGAACTATCGGTTGTCAATTAATTTGTATTGGGACAACAAAATTCGGGCCGTTAACTCTAGCGACCTGAGTATGTTTCCCCAAATTAACAAGATATTTAGAAGGAATGATCATAACGATCTTCCGTGTCTTAAGCTTCAGAAAACGACGGACAACAGAGACGTACTTCTGACAGCAGGAATTGATCCAGAGGACGCCGTCTTGGACGATGACCTCTTCATTGTCGAAGATCCGCAGGAGAAAGTGGAGGCTGTGGGGGCTGCTTTCCAGCAAGTGTACAAGGTGAATGCTTGCATTCGCCCCAATCATGACCTGGAAAACAGAGCCTTGCTCCATCACTTCTACCTTCGGAATGACATAACGCAATGGCGATCAGAGAACCTTGGTTTCACCGGGTTCAATGAAGATCATTTGGCAAACGCCATAATCGCCGATCGAAATGGGCCCAGTTCCCTGTTAATTACGAAGGTGGAGCTCCAGCTCATCTTCGATTCATTATAGAAGAAGAAGTCAGCAGGAGTCGATGGCATATCCAACGTTGTACTTCGACATTTACCTCAAGAAGCAGTAGACATTTATACCACTCTGTTTAACAACGCTCTGAATAATGCATATTATCCAGTGCGGTGGAAGACAGCTGTGGTGCATCCTCTCCCGAAAAAGGGAAAGGACAACTCCAACCCGGCGAATCTCCGGTCGATAAGTCTTCTTCCGAGCATCAGCAAGGTATTCGAAAAAGTTATCAATAGAGCTCTGTCTAAGTGGGCAGAGGACAATAATATCATACCGGACAATCAGTTCGGTTTTAAGGCGGGACATGACACTATTCATGCCGCGTCGAAACTCGTTTCTGATGTCCAATGGAACAAATCTAAGAAGCAGTGCACGGGTGCCTGTCTGGTTGATTTGGAGAAGGCCTTCGACACCGTATGGTTAGAGGGTCTTTATCTAAAGCTGACCAGACTTGGCATTCGTAAACCACTATTATATATGCTTTATGATATGCTCAATGGCAGAAAGTTTGTTGTCAAGAGTGGCAATGTAACTTCTGCCAGAACCTTTAATATTAAAAATGGTCTTCAGCAGGGAGCGGTCAACTCGCCGATTCTATTCAGCATTTACACCAGCGATCTGATAAGTAGTCTAACTCAGGCAATTGCGTATGCCGACGATCTAATTGCGTACAGAATAGCTCCAAAAGTCGAGGTCATCAGGATTCTTTTGCAGCGTGACTTCGAAAAGATTCAGCAATATTGCGATGACTGGAAGTTGAAAATCAACTTTCAGAAATCAGAAACTATCTTGTTTAGGACTCCGTTGCGTGGAGCCACAAGGGATACGAGAAAGAACTGGCGCAAGCTGGTGATCGTAGGGCCAAATGGACATCCACTGGCGAGTAAAAGTGTAGTAAAGTACCTTGGCATCTGGATGGATCAGTATTTGTATTTCGACAGACATATAAATGCTGCTCTGGCCAGGGCTAGGGGAGCTTTTGCCCTGACGAAACGGTTGTTTTATAGCAGCCGGCTTGATAGCAGGGTGAAGGTGATTTGCTACATGGCCCTTATCCGGCCGATGATTGCCTATGGATGCCCGGTTTGGTTCAACGTTGCCCCATCTCAAATGGAAAAAATTCGGGTGTTTGAGAGGCAGTGTCTTCGACGCTGCCTTGGATTTCACAGAACACCAGAGTCGGAGTACAAACATTACTATTCCAACCTGGTTCTATACAACGGTGCCAACATAAACAGGATAGATAATTTCTTGCTGAAGCTTATTCGAGGTCACATTGCAAGAGCGATGTCCTCGTCTAACAGCTTAATTTTCGGGGCTTATTACCCCAACAACGAATACTATGAGAGTGTGCGTCTAAGTGGCTTTATTCCGCCCGATGCATTCCTCCACCTAGACAGTCGAGGGTTGATCCAGGATAGAGCGGTGGTTCCGCTAATCTACCACGTCGGCCGTAGAACTGTAGATCGGCGGCTCCTTTACAGTCGAGACGTCCTCGCACAAGACGGAGCTGAGTACCTTCGGTTCAGTAGGACTGTGTCCGAACGAGACCGAAGAGATAGGGTAAAGCAGGAGAACCAGTTCTGGTGGTTGAAAAACGAAGATGAAGTTCCTTCAGATATTTAATAGTTGACCTTGCTATTTTCTTTTGTTTGGCGACTTGCATAGGTTTAGGTAGTTAGTTTTAAGTAGGGACAGTCAGGGTGGCACAAAAAAAAAAAAAAAAAAAACAAAGTATAAAACCGGGAAATGCTTGCTGTGGCTGTTCTAGTTTGTAAGAAGCTTATAAGTAGGTTGTAATTAGTTTATTATTAGTTGTAAATAGTTTTAAGTAGCTTTAAGTAGTTTTAATTAGTTTAATTAGCTTTAATTTAGTTTTATGTAGCTTGTAAGTTTTATATAAAACCAAAAAAATAAAGACAGAGATACCGAGTTTTTTGTAAATTCTTCTCGGTAAAAAATAAAACCGACCTGGATTTAGTATTAAGACAGTTCTTATGCCGAAAGGCATTATCATTAAGATATTATAGTTTAACTTAGAGCGTTCGATTGGGGCCAGTAAGTTAGTATTAAGATATTGATAAGTAGGCTTGTTTTTATGAATTTTTGTCTAGCCTTAAGATAGTTTTAAGAAAATTGAAAATAAAAATGAATTTGAAAAAAAAAAAAAAAAAAAACAAATAGAAACCCAACTAGGGCCAGGTTCACATTAGGTGTGTTTTTTCCTTGTCTGAATGGGCTTGGACGAAAAAAACGACGTCGGGGCTAAACAATGCTCCGTGGTTCAAAATTTTTAATCCATCAATTTCTGTAGATTAACTGGGTTTTAATGATGATTTAGGTTTCATGTAAGTTATAAAAGTCAATTACATGCTTGAACCACTCTCAGTTAAACCACAAAATCAGTGAGCTAAAAGTGCGGAGCTATGGATCAAAACAATAACCCTGTTCAATTAATACGAACACATATCGTTAAATAAATACATAGATAGATATAATAGATTAATTAATAAACACAAACCTAAAGCATTTTGGCTTACAGTAATGAGAAATAATAGAAATATGCTCGGGTGACAAACTGAATTAAAATTATAAAATGGCTAGTAGCTCCTAGCGTGACCATGTTTACTAGTATAATCAAAATAGAAATGAAGTAAAACAAACTAAAGGCTCTCCCAAGCCAACGCCAAAAAGGAGTGACGATGAATTTTTGTTGTTGTTAAGTATTGTCTATGTTTTTGTCATATTTTGTACTATTTTGAATGATTCATAGCGAATCAATCGGTATTCGTGTTGGTTTGGGAGAGCCTTAATACTACGTTTTCGTTAGACCAAATGAGAAAATTTCGTTGAAAATTTTCAAATTTGATACGAAATCATCTCATTTTCCACACAAATTCAAATTTCGAAATGAGATAATTTCAACCAAACTTGCACAAAATTTTCTAGGAAATAAAGTCAAAACCTAACAAACACACCGAATTGGGCACATTTTGAATAGCTCTGAAAAGATTTTGAACGAAAATGTTAAAGCTGAATTAAAAAATTAACAACAAAAAGTGATTTACAGGCAGGGTTGAAACTCAAAAAATGAAATGAGCTGTCAAAAGAAATACCAATTTACAGATGAAAACACTTTTTCTGTAATTTGCAAAATTACCTCATTTGGGCTCTTATGAAAACGGTTAAATATGCATTATATTAATATTATTATTATTAATAACCAATTGATCAAAAACTATAGGGCTCATTGTAGAGTTATTTAATCCAATATTCAGTAATTTTAACTAATTAATTAAAACTGGTTAGCTGATGCTCGACGATTATTAAAGCAAAACTATATTTGCCCACAAACAAGCAAAAAAACAGACCATTATGTAATATCTGTAAGACCATCTCTTTAATCCCGGTTTTTCGTCACAAATTTCGACTCGACTCCGCTCCTCGAACGAGATCTAGTCAAATCAAGCTTATTTCGACTCAACCCAGGCTTACAAAAAATGACGCGAGCTTCAAGCAGGTTTAACAACACATGCAAGCGTAGTATATATGCCAAAATTCTAGTTTGTGAATATCTTCTTTCATTTCGCATAATTATTTAAAAATTTCTTCTTACTCACCGTCAATTATTTTCCGTCAAGAAAAGAGTACTTTTTCTATATTTCTTTATATATTTCGGGAGTTGAAAAGAAAAAATAAACAGAAAAAACAAATTGTTTATCGAAAAGAAAGTAATTAAAGATGTTTATTTTCCAGACAGGCGGGAATTAGTAAAAAGCGACTACAATTTACATTTAAAAAAAAAACACAACTTATTCTCATAAGGTCCAGTAAGCACTTGATATATAATTTCTCCCTTTTTTATACTTTTTGAACAAGCCCATTGCAGCCCAAGTGAATTTCAAAATAACTGAAGACTTTCAAAAATAACCGACATATTCGTGGTGGGTTGATCCCAACTGTCTATGTGTGCGAATAAATCAGTGGTGGGTTGATCCCAACTGTCAATGTGTGCAAAAACCTAGTGGTGGACTTAGTCCAACTATCTATGTGTGCGTGTTTCAGTTTGTAGGCAAAGCCGGATGACAGACAAGGATTGGCTTCTTGGTCAGAGAATATCAATTACCAAGAAGCCAATCTTTCGTACGTTTCACCCTCCAAAACCCATTTGTTTACATTGTTGTATTTGTAATTTCACTTCGTCTCGATGAATAGATGTGAATTGCAACAACAATGTAACGCGGTGAGATTTATTTGTTTTGACAGCTCAGTTTTTTTTTTCTTTGAAAATTGGAAAAAAAATTTGAGAATTTTACTTCGGCTGATAGCAAAAACATCGATGTGAAATTGTTTAATTAATTTAAAGTACACAAGCAATTGTAATTGTCAGTTAATATTCATCCACGATTATAATAAAATACAAAAAATCAATTCATAAAATGTCTTCTTCAATCACACAGATTTCCAAATATCTTCAATGCATCTTGCATATTATACAGGGTGGCCCTTTCTTCATCCAGAATAATTTTAAAATTATTGTTGGATATATTCTAAGAAAAAAAATAGTTAAGAAAAATAAGAAATAAAAGAATAGTTTTTCTGCAACCTGACACCAGAACTTTAATTTTTTTGTTTAAACTCCACTAAACTGTCAATTTCCAATTTATAAGTATTAAAGTTGATATCAGGTGGGTTTTATTATCTTCTGTCGGGATTCGGGTTTTGATCTGGATTTAACTTTAGTACAAAAAAAGAAATAATTAGGAGTTTTCAAAATCGTTTTCGTAACACGTGTTAAAAGCAATAGCAATAGCAATAGCTATTTTTAATTTATTTTTTTTAAACTTCATGACATCTAAGCATTTGGTTTTGAGTGTTTAATAGGAGTATTGAATACTTATTACTGAAATTTTACTTCATACTATAAAAGAAATGAAATAGTTTTAACAAATACACTAACTTTTTTTAAGTTTAAAGTTGTATAATTATTTTTTTTTTTAAATGATTACGAAACAACTTAATTAGAAAAATTGATTCGAGAATGGTTTTAAGAAATTTTAGCATGACCTTCTAGCTGTTGTCTTATTTTTTAGTTATTTTTATTTCAAATAAATATGGTCGTAGAATTCAAAAAAGTTAATTAAACAAAAATAAAGAGCATAACATTGTAAGTTGCAAGTTAGTAGTGCCGTTGATTTTCAATTTTTTTTTTAAAGAAAGTTACTACTATTATCTAAAAGCGTATAAATAATCCCCCCTTCCCATACGATTTTTTTTTAATATCATTTCATAAATTATCCTGCATGAAATAGGGAACACCATGTATTTTGTTTTGTTTTGACATCTAATTGACAGACCGAGGTGAATAATTTTGACCACGGGACGTGTTCAACAAATAGAAACCCAACTAGGGCCAGGTTCACATTAGGTGTGTTTTTTCCTTGTCTGAATGGGCTTGGACGAAAAAAACGACGTCGGGGCTAAACAATGCTCCGTGGTTCAAAATTTTTAATCCATCAATTTCTGTAGATTAACTGGGTTTTAATGATGATTTAGGTTTCATGTAAGTTATAAAAGTCAATTACATGCTTGAACCACTCTCAGTTAAACCACAAAATCAGTGAGCTAAAAGTGCGGAGCTATGGATCAAAACAATAACCCTGTTCAATTAATACGAACACATATCGTTAAATAAATACATAGATAGATATAATAGATTAATTAATAAACACAAACCTAAAGCATTTTGGCTTACAGTAATGAGAAATAATAGAAATATGCTCGGGTGACTAACTGAATTAAAATTATAAAATGGCTAGTAGCTCCTAGCGTGACCATGTTTACTAGTATAATCAAAATAGAAATGAAGTAAAACAAACTAAAGGCTCTCCCAAGCCAACGCCAACAAGGAGTGACGATGAATTTTTGTTGTTGTTAAGTATTGTCTATGTTTTTGTCATATTTTGTACTATTGTGAATGATTCACAGCGAATCAATCGGTATTCGTGTTGGTTTTGGAGAGCCTTAATACTACGTTTTCGTTAGACCAAATGACGAAATTTCGTTGAAAATTTTCAAATTTGATACGAAATCATCTCATTTTCCACACAAATTCAAATTTTGAAATGAGATAATTTCAACCAAACTTGCACAAAATTTTCTAGGAAATAAAGTCAAAACCTAACAAACACACCGAATTGGGCACATTTTGAATAGCTCTGAAAAGATTTTGAACGAAAATGTTAAAGCTGAATTAAAAAATTAACAACAAAAAGTGATTTACAGGCAGGGTTGAAACTCAAAAAATGAAATGAGCTGTCAAAAGAAATACCAATTTACAGATGAAAACACTTTTTCTGTAATTTGCAAAATTACCTCATTTGGGCTCTTATGAAAACGGTTAAATATGCATTATATTAATATTATTATTATTAATAACCAATTGATCAAAAACTATAGGGCTCACTGTAGAGTTATTTAATCCAATATTCAGTAATTTTAACTAATTAATTAAAACTGGTTAGCTGATGCTCGACGATTATTAAAGCAAAACTATATTTGCCCACAAACAAGCAAATCAACAGACCATAATGCAATATCTGTAAGACCATCTCTTTAATCCCGGTTTTTCGTCACAAATTTCGACTCGACTCCGCTCCTCGAACGAGATCTAGTCAAATCAAGCTTATTTCGACTCAACCCAGGCTTACAAAAAATGACACGAGCTTCAAGCAGGTTTAACAACACATGCAAGCGTAGTATATATGCCAAAATTCTAGTTTGTGAATATCTTTTTTCATTTCGCATAATTATTTAAAAATTTCTTCTTACTCACCGTCAGTTATTTTCCGTCAAGAAAAGAGTACTTTTTCTACATTTCTTTATATATTTTGGGAGTTGAAAAGAAAAAATAAACAGAAAAAACAAATTGTTTATCGAAAAGAAAGTAATTAAAGATGTTTATTTTCCAGACAGGCGGGAATTAGTAAAAAGCGACTACAATTTACATTTAAAAAAAAACCACAACTTATTCTCATAAGGTCCAGTAAGCACTTGATATATAATTTCTCCCTTTTTTATACTTTTTGAACAAGCCCATTGCAGCCCAAGTGTATTTGAAAATAACTGAAGATTTTCAAAAATAACCGACATATTCGTGGTGGGTTGATCCCAACTGTCTATGTGTGCGAATAAATCAGTGGTGGGTTGATCCCAACTGTCAATGTGTGCAAAAACCTAGTGGTGGACTTAGCCCAACTGTCTATGTGTGCGTGTTTCAGTTTGTAGGCAAAGCCGGATGACAGCCAAGGACAGAGAATATCAATTACCAAGAAGCCAATCTTTCGTACGTTTCACCCTCCAAAACCCATTTGTTTACATTGTTGTATTTGTAATTTCACTTCGTCTCGATGAATAGATGTGAATTGCAACAACAATGTAACGCGGTGAGATTTATTTGTTTTGACAGCTCAGTTTTTTTTTCTTTGAAAATTGGAAAAAAAATTTGAGAATTTTACTTCGGCTGATAGCAAAAACATCGATGTGAAATTGTTTAATTAATTTAAAGTACACAAGCAATTGTAATTGTCAGTTAATATTCATCCACAATTATAATAAAATACAAAAAATGAATCCATAAAATGTCTTCAATCACACAGATTTCCAAATAGCTTCAATGCATCTTGCATATTATACAGGGTGGCCCTTTCTTCATCCAGAATAATTTTAAAATTATTGTTGGATATATTTTGAGGAAAAAAATAGTTAAGAAAAATAAGAAATAAAAGAATAGTTTTTCTGCAACCTGACACCAGAACTTTAATTTTTTTGTTTAAACTCCACTAAACTGTCAATTTCCAATTTATAAGTATTAAAGTTGATATCAGGTGGGTTTTATTATCTTCTGTCGGGATTCGGGTTTTGATCTGGATTTAACTTTAGTACAAAAAAGAAATAATTAGGAGTTTTCAAAATCGTTTTCGTAGCACGTGTTAAAAGTAAATCCAGCCCTCTTGCAGATAATAAAACAGCAATAGCTATTTTTAATTTATTTTTTTAAACTTCATGACATCTAAGCATTTGGTTTTGAGTGTTTAATAGGAGTATTGAATACTTATTACTGAAATTTTACTTCATACTATAAAAGAAATGAAATAGTTTTAACAAATACACTAACTTTTTTTAAGTTTTAAATTGTATAATTATTTTTTTTTAATGACTACGAAACAACTTAATTAGAAATATTGTTTCGAGAATGGTTTTAAGAAATTTTAGCATGACCTTCTAGCTGTTGTCTTATTTTTTAGTTATTTGTATTTTAAATATATTTGGTCGTAAGATTCAAAAAAGTTAATTAAACAAAAATAAAGAGCATAACATTGCAAGTTGCAAGTTAGTAGTGCCGTTGATTTTCAATTTTTTTTTAAGAAAGTTAGTACTCTTATCTTAAAGCGGATAAATAATTCCCCCTTCCCATACGATTTTTTTTTAATATCATTTCATAAATTATCCTGCATGAAATAGGGAACACCATGTATTTTGTTTTGTTTTGACATCTAATTGACAGACCGAGGTGAATAATTTTGACCACGGGACGTGTTCAACAAATAGAAACCCAACTAGGGCCAGGTTCACATTAGGTGTGTTTTTTCCTTGTCTGAATGGGCTTGGACGAAAAAAACGATGTCGGGGCTAAACAATGCTCCGTGGTTCAAAATTTTTAATCCATCAATTTCTGTAGATTTACTGGGTCTTAATGATGATTTAGGTTTCATGTAAGTTATAAAAGTCAATTACATGCTTGAACCACCCTCAGTTCAACCACAAAATCAGTGAGCTAAAAGTGCGGAGCTATGGATCAAAACAATAACCCTGTTCAATTAATACGAACACATATCGTTAAATAAATAAATAGATAGATATAATAGATTAATTAATAAATACGAGTACAAACCTAAAGCATTTTGGCTTTCAGTAATGAGAAATAATAGTAAAATGCTCTGGTGCCAAACTGAATTAAAATTATAAAATGGCTAGTAGCTCCTAGCATGACCATGTTTACTAATACAATCAAAATAGAAATGAAGTAAAACAAACTAAAAGCTCTCCCAAGCCAACGCCAACAAGGAGTGATGATGAATTTTTGTTGTGGTTAAGTATTGTTTATGTTTTTGTCATATTTTGTACTCTTGTGAATAATTCACTGTGAATCAATCGGTATTCGTGTTGGTTTTGGAGAGCCTTAATACTACGTTTTCGTTAGACCAAATGAGGAAATTTCGTTGAAAATTTTCAAATTTGATACGAAATCATCTCATTTTCCACACAAATTTAAATTTCGAAATGAGATAATTTCAACCAAACTTGCACACAATTTTCTAGGAAATTAAGTCAAAACCTAACGAACACACCGAATTGGGCACATTTTGAATAGCTCTGAAAAGATTTTGAACGAAAATGTTAAAGCTGAATTAAAAAATTAACAACAAAAAGTGATTTACAGGCAGGGTTGAAACTCAAAAAATGAAATGAGCTGTCAAAAGAAATACCAAATTACAGATGAAAACACTTTTTCTGTAATTTGCAAAATTACCTCATTTGGGCTCATGCATTATGTATATTAATATTATTATTATTAATAACCAATTGATTAAAAACTATAGGGCTTATTGTAGAGTTATTTAATCTAATATTCAGTAATTTTAATTCATTAATTACAGCTGGTTAGCTGATGCTTGACGATTTTGAGACATTTAGTTGGATACCATAATACAATTGGATCTTGAACCATCGCTAAACCTAAATAAATCAGCCATCATCTTCTCAGCTAACAATTTCATTCCTATATTCATCCATAGATGCTTTTTTGTTTTCAACCATCACTCATTAATGCATTGCATTAAATCAGAATCACTTTTATCTTGAATTTTCGTATATGAAATAGGCTTGCTCAACTAACAAATTTCGCTTCTATATTTATCCATAGATGCATCTCGTGTTTATTCAATCTACACATAAAAGCATTATGGAGTTAATTATGAGAGTTTTAAAGAAGTTCACATTAAATAAAATAAAAAAAATCTTGTTCGCAGGTTCAGGAATCGAACCCGTGTCCCCCTGAAGCAATTGTCTTGCTCGCTAACCACTGCATGAATATCAGATATACAGTGGAATGCATTAAATTGGAATCACATTAAATTAATACTAGTACTTGCTAAACATGTCTATTAAAGCAAAACTATAGTTGCTCACAAACAAGCAAAAAAACAGACCATTATGCAATCTGTAAGACCTACTCCTTAACCAAGGTTTTTTGCAAACAAATTTCGACTCGACTCCGCTCCCGAACGAGATCTAGTCAAATCAAGCTCATTTCAACTCGACCCAGGCTTACAAAGAGTTGACGCGAGCTTCAAGCTGGCTTAACAACACATGTAAGCGTAGTTTATATGCCAAAATTCTAGTTTGTGAATATCTTTTTTCAGTTTGCATAATTATTTAAAACTTTCTTCTTACTTACTGTAAGTTATTTTCCGTCAAGAAAAGAGTACATTTTCTACATATCCTTATACATTTCGGGAGTTGAAAAAAAAAACAGAAAAGACAAATTGTTTATCGAAAAGAAAGTAATTAAAGATATTTATTTTCCAGACGGGCGGGAATTAGTAAAAAGCGACTACAATTTACATTTAAAAAAAAAACCACAACTTATTTTCATAAGGTCCGGTCAGCACTATATATATAATTTCTCCCTTTTTTATACTCTTTGAACAAGCCCATTGCAGCCCAAGTGAATTTCAAAATAACTGAAGATTTTCAAAAATAACCGACATATTCGTGGTGGGTTGATGCCAACTGTCTATGTGTGCGAATAAATCAGTGGTGGGTCGATCCCAACTGTCAATGTGTGCAAAAACCTAGTGGTGGACTTAGCCCAACTGTCTATGTGTGCGTGTTTCAGTTTGTAGGCAAAGCAGGATGACAGCCAAGGATTGGCTTCTTGGTAATTGATATTCTCTGGCCAAGGATTGGCTTCTTGGTAATTGATATTCTCTGTTCTTGGTAATTGATATTCTCTGGTTTGGGTTTTCTTCTTCTACTTGGGATTACATATTTATAAGTTCAGTCGTAAGAATGCATTGGATGTGGGAGGATCGCCTCTCAGCACTTCAATATTGAAAACAAATGTTGATGGATTTTTAGGTAGGTAAGTCACGCTGCGCCGCGAGCCGCCGACCGTTCGTGTTGTTGGTTGATACACAGACGGGGGTGGGTAGTTTTTTAAGTTTCATTCTTGTGGTTTTTTCGATCTGCCTCATGAGAATAACATAGTTAGGTATTCCTATGTACATAGTTATGTATGTAGTAGCGTAGTTTGTAAGTATGCGGGAAAAGTTTGTAATTTGAAAAACTTCTCCGTTTTGATTTTGGTTATGGAAGATTGAATGTATATTTGTATTGTATTTGATGATTATTTACTAAGGAAACGTTGAAAATTGTATTAAAAAGATGCATACGTTCATGAGTGCTTGTTTAATTAGAAAAAAATATTTAATAGCTAAATATTTCCATTTACAATTTGGAAAAGGAAATAGTAGAATGAATAGGTGTTATTTTGTAGGAGATTGATCTTTTTCAATTCAATGAATAGGAACATACATAATTACAATTTCTTAAGGATACGAATAAATTAGGTAGGTACTTAATTCATTATGCATGGGCTTTTCATTCTTTAATATAAAATTAAATTATAAAATAACTTAATTTCGTATTTATGTATGTATGTATGTATATGGTTAAATGCTAAAATAACTTAAATAGATGCCTCAACCTGATCTTTTTAACTGTAGATAGGTTCCCAGATTTAACTATTTGTATGCAGTTGCGATGAAAACATACCTATTTATTTTTTTTTAAACAAGAATTTTTGTTCAGGAGGTATTTTAGGCTATTTAATGGATATGGTTGCGAGTACACTTAAGCTCGAAAAGGGCATATACATATTTTTTTAAAATACCATCCAATTGGTGTGTAGGTATCATGCAATTTATCGTGATGCTTTATAAAAATATGGAAAGGTTTAGAAATATTCTCTAAACCCAGTCCCTGCCTTGCCAATAAACATTATGTTGAGTAATTAAGCGGTAATTATTGTTAAGAACTTTAAATTGAAATTGAAACTAAGGAATTATTTTTATAGAAATAAAAGATTCTATATACAAACACATGTACTACCTACTAAAAAAATGATTATTTAAATTCATTGAAGTAATCATGAATGTAGGCACCTAGGCTGAGGATGGCGATGTGCTGGTTGGTTGGTTGTCCAATGGAAAGTTACGTGGGTTGGTATTAATCAGGATGAGTTGAAGAAGTGCCGGAGAATCGATGGCACCAGTAATTTGTTGGTGGACAAATAGAATGTATGCAACAGCACGGCGTTTGGCAAGAGTGTGTACGTCAATTAATTGCAATTGATCTTAATAGGGTGGTTAGATATGGGGATCAGACCAGGGGAGATTACGTAAAACGAAACGACCCTTCGCTGTACACATTCTATTCTATGCTATTGTGTAGATTGGTAAGGTGACCAATCCTGGCTGGCGTATTCAAGAATGGGTCTTACATACGTGGGGAAGAGTGACTTGGTGACGTAAGGGTTGGATAATTCTTTCGACCAACGCTTTATAAAACCGAAGCTAGAATTCGCTTTTGCAATAATATGGTCAATGTGCATACGGAAATTGAGTTTCTAGAAAAGTTCATGGATTGACATTTACTCACATTGAGTTCAAAGAAATTTTTTTCACACCAAGTAAGAAAGGAATTTAAGTCTTTTTGAAGCAAGGAAGAATCGTTAAAGTTATAAATCACTTTTATAATTTTTATATCATCGGCATAAATAGAAAGGTCAGAGTAAGAAGTTACGCTTTCAACATCATTAATAGCAAGGACAAAAAGTAGTGGACCAAGATGGCTGAAAATTACCCTATAAAGCCGGTTCTCTAAGTAGTATTTAACCCATAAAATAAAAGATTAAGGAAAACCAAAGGCTTCAGACCAAGATGGCTGAAAATTACCCTATAAAGCCGGTTCTCTAAGTAGTATTTAACCCATAAAATAAAAGATTAAGGAAAACCAAAGGCTTTCAACTTAATGTATATAATTTGGTGAGATATTTTATCGAATGCCTTACTGAAGTCGGTGGTGACAACATCATCATCAAAGCCTTTTTCAAAGCACAAAGGGTCATGGAAACAAATTGAGCCAGATAAGTGGTCGTTGCCTGGCAGAAATCCTTGTATTAAACCCTCCTAGTGGGTGCCGGGCGGTAATGATCACCACAGAAATCTTGTACGATGTCAAGATGGGGATCAGCTAAGGTAAGGTCGCAATGCTTTTGGGTTCCTTTACTCCTTAATAGTTCAACCCTAAAGCAATGCGATTTTACCATAAATACAGGTCCCTAATTTTCAGTGGTGGAGTGAGCGATTTTTCATAATCCGTGCCGAAGAAATGGAAGGCTGGGGGGAAAACCAGTCGATAACGAGCTCATTCGGACGTCCTGGCCGGGTCCGTCTTAAACCTTTGCCTTACCCCGGTATATCGGCTCTGCCGGGGCTGACCTCTTTTTCCGACCTACTCGTGGGAACCAAATTTAAAACCTATAAAAAATGGACAAACTAATGACAACTACTGACCTTACAACGGACAATGAGGATGAACTCCTGGCCTCCAGCCAGGAAACACTGACGGGAAGCTTTCTCTGCACAGATGCCGAGATGCCTTCCAAACCTTCAGGGAGCATAGCGAGTACCAGCCATAGTACTCCTGTGCTCCCTAAACCGACAAATACCAAGCCATCGGGTAGCAATGCCAGCCATAGCATTGCTGTCCGTGGCAAAAGAAAATCTTCTGGCGTTCTTCGAAAGAACCAATTCCTCCACGCCTCGTTTATTCTTGACAAGATTGCTAAGAATGAGGCTGCGGGAACTGGTCATGTGAGGGATGCCTCAGATAAAATCAAATACCAGAAGATTGTTGAAGAATACAATAATCTTCTGGCAAACAAAGAAAAGGCTGTCAAGCGGGACAGATCTCAAGAAGAGACCTTACCCTCCCAAAAGAAGAGCAGGCTTGATGGAAGGCCGGAAAAGGAGAAGACCAAATCTTCCAGAGCGGTGCAACCGCCTACTCTAAGCGAGGTTGTCAGAGATGACCTCCAGGTAGCGGTTGTTGATGAGCTCTCCGCCAATAGCAAAAGTCTGCTATCGGTGTGGAACTCTATCGAAGCCAAGCTCTCCGAGATGGTCTTCCAATATACCATATCCGCAAGTGAGGGACCCTACCCTAGTTTCGACTCTGGTGAAGTGCTCAGGGGATACAGGGTGATCAAATGCGAAGACGCGTTTTCAAGGGATTTCCTTAGGGACAGCATTGCTAAGGTCAGCAATGACTGGGAGGGTTTGAAGCTCAAGCTTATCCCAGCAAAGGAGATCCCTAGGCAACCTAAGGCTCGCATTTGGTTGCCTCTCATGGGCATTAAACCGAGCGGACAGGAGCTGATTCGGGGTCTTCAAAGGTTGAACCCACTGGTCCCCATGCATGACTGGATGGTGATAAAGGCGGAGGAGCCGCAAAAGACCAGCACCTCATACCTCTTGAAGATCAGCGAGGAAAGCAGAGGGGCCCTCATAAAAGCGGACTTTAAGCTTCGTTTTGGCATCAGGCATGCCAAAATTAAAATCCTGCAAAGTCAGGGACCAGATGCTGATAAAGTAGATGATAACGCTGAGTTCAGCGCTGTTGTCGACGGATCGGCAGTCCCTAAAGATGCAGGCCCTTCACCAAATTAAAAACGCGCTGAAGGTCATACAGATTAATCTGAAGCACTCTAAATGTGCTTCGGATAATCTGAGAGTTTTCCTCAGTGAGGAAAACATTGACATTGGCATTATCCAAGAACCATGGGTTAATGGCCTCAGAGTGAGAGGCCTCCAAGACACCCAATACGACCTTATATACAAACCAGTTAATCCAGAACAAGGTAATCCTAGAACTTGTATCTTAGCTAAAAAACACTTAAAAGCTTTTTTGTGTCCCAATTTTAGCACTCCCGATTTGACAGTTGTCAGGCTGGAAGACAAAGAGACAAATGGACTACTTGTAGCATCTGGCTACTGCGACCACAACCGAGAATCACCGCCTGAGGAGGTGAAGATACTGATTGAAGCAGCGAAACTAAAAAAAGCGAACCTTCTGATTGGATGCGATGCGAACGCACGGCATTCTCTCTGGGGTAGTTCCGAAATCAACGAACGAGGTGAGTCTCTTTTTGATTTTATTATTGTTAATAACCTAATTGTTTGTAACAGAGGTGACACACCCACTTTCGTTTTTCCAAGCTCGGAAAATTACGACGGTTGGGAAGATGTACTTGATATCACTGTTACAAACAACTGTAATCTGGTGGTGGAAAATTGGAGAGTGTCCCTTAAAAATTCCTTTTCGGATCACAGATGGATCCTCTTCAACATAGGTTTCAATGTAGAAACCCCTCCCCCAAATAGAAACCCTAAAAGAACTGACTGGAAGAAATTCAGTCAGATCGCAAAATCCAAACTAGGCAATTTACCATTAATTAGTGTAGAATCTGTTGAAGTTCTTGAATCTAAGGTAAAGACTTTCGAGGCAGCTATTAACACTGCCTTCAAAGTCTCTTGTCCGGTTAAGCATAGCCGTAAAAATTCCCTCCTTGGTGGAATGAAGATCTATCTGCGCTAAGAAAAATGACCAGAAAAATCTTCAATATCTGTCAGAAGGAAAAGTTCTTCCAACCGTATAAAGACATTCTCAAAGAATACAAGCGAGCCATAGCAGCATCCAAGAAACTGGGATGGAGAGAATACTGTCACTCCATAGAAAATATTAAAGATTCTGCCAGGCTTAGTAAAGTGTTATCGAAGGAACATTGCAATCCTTCGTTCCTGAAAAAATCTGACGATCTCTGGACAGCCTCTCCAGCTGAGTCCTTGGAACTGCTGATGACAACGCATTTCCCGGGTTGCGTGAACAGCAACCCTGAAGCGCCTAGTAATACGAACACCAATTTAGCTCATAGGGAGCAAATCAATTCCGTTATAACTGGAGATGGTATTTCATGGGCCATTAATACTTTCTCCTCTTATAAATCACCAGGCCTTGATGGCATAATACCTATTATGCTACAGAAACTGCAAGATTTGGCAGTGCCATGGCTTGAAATGATTTTCAAAGGTTGCCTCTATCTCAATCATGTACCTGAGTCATGGAGACATGTAAGAGTGGTCTTCATTCCGAAAGTCGGTAAGAGAGGTCATGAATCCGCGAAGGACTTCAGACCAATTAGCCTGACATCTTTTGTACTAAAGACACTAGAGCGCATTCTTGACACTCATATTAGAGTTATACTAGTTGGTCGTCCTCTTGATGAATCACAACATGCATACCTCAAAGGCAAGTCTACGGAGACTGCCCTGCATGAAGTGGTTCGTACAATCGAGAAGACAATTCACTATAAAGAATATACCCTCGCAACCTTCCTAGACGTGGAAGGTGCCTTCAATAATGTCCTAACTGAATCCATTCGCGAATCACTTGCTCACTTCGGGATAGAAGGCTTCATATCTGAATGGATTGTTTCTATGCTCAGTGACAGAAGGATTCAAGCATCGTTGGGAAACACTACAGCTACTAAATATGTTAGTAGAGGAACACCCCAAGGTGGGGTCCTCTCCCCTCTTCTATGGCTTTTAGTCATGGACAAAATTCTTGTCAAGCTAAGATGTAGTGGTGTGAAAGCAGTAGCGTATGCTGATGATTTGGTTTTATTGGTCTCAGGAAAGTTTACCACAGTGATTAGCGAAATCACTGAGTCGGCTCTGAAAAAAGTTAGTAACTGGGCCACAAGTAGTGGACTAGGGGTTAATCAGAGTAAAACGGAACTGATGCTCTTTACTACCAGGACTAAAATACCTACCTTCACCCCACCTCGACTTAACGGACAAACTCTATCCTTATCTTCTAAGGCAAAATACCTCGGAGTTATTCTTGACCCCAAATTGAATTGGAAGGTAAATATTGAAGAACGGGTTAAGAAAGCCTGCATAGCTTTCTATGCCTGCAGAAAAACATTTGGTAAGATGTGGGGCCTACAGTCGAAGATGATCTTGTGGACGTACACTGCCGTGGTTCGACCGATTTTATCATACGGATCGATTGTGTGGTGGCCTGCACTTAGCAAACAATATAATATTGGAAAACTTAAGAAGGTACAAAGAACGGCTAGCGTCGGCACTACAGGAGCCCTTCGAACTTGTCCAACAGATGCCCTTAGCGTTATCCTGCACCTTCTACCACTCGATCTTTATATAAAATATCTAGCGGCATGCAGTGCTGTAAGACTAAAAGCATCTAATTGTTGGTTTTCAAAACCCTATGGTCATGGAAATATAACAAAATTGATTCCTCAGGATATTTTTCTAACGAACACCGACTACTGTATTCCCCCTCTTGGCCTAGGCGGGGACTTCAAAGCCGTTTTTCCAACCAGAGAGGATTGGAAAAATGACATTGTTACGAAGGACTACGACACTATAATCTTCACTGATGGGTCTAAGATGGAGTGCGGTGTTGGTTCTGGAATTTTTTCTAAGACCCTTAATATATCCAAGTCCCTCAGACTACCAGACTTTGCTAGCGTATTTCAAGCTGAACTACTAGCAATCAGGGAAGCATGCAAGTTACTCAAATCAAACCATAATCAATTCAGGAACACAGCAATTTGCTCCGACAGCCAGGCTGCCATTAAGGCTTTTAAATCGGCTACATCCACCTCTGTACTTGTCCAGCAATGTCGAGATGAACTATCAAGTCTGAACATTAACCTCCAGGTCACTCTCATTTGGGTTCCAGGTCACAGTGACATAGAGGGTAATGAACGGGCTGACGTCTTAGCTCGACAAGGCTCGGCCCTTCATAGCTCACTAGCCGTAAATGTAAATATGCCTATTGGTGCTATGAAGAGAAATATTTTCTCGATTTTTCTCGATGAATCTAATCTCAGATGGAGCAGTCTTACAAACTGTGTCATATCAAGAATGATATGGCCATCCTATAACAAAACTCGTTCTAACGATCTTATATGCAGACCCAGGCGCGATATAGCCAGGATCACAGCAATATGCACCGGACACTGGCCCATAGGGGAGCATGCAAGGAGGCTGGGAATCCCCTACAACTCCCACTGTCGTAGCTGTGGAGACCCTCAAGAAAAAGAAACTGTAGTTCATTTTCTTTGCAACTGCCCTGCTTTAGCCAATTCTAGATTGTCATCTTTTGGAAAGGCCTTCCTCGATGACCCAAAAGAGCTTTCTGAGAAGAAAATCAAAGATCTGATTATCTTTCTGAATGCGACTAAATGGCTCTAACAATAGTCCGTTAAAGTCTATAAAGCCATATAATTCCGTATTAAATCCCTACTAGGTTAACACAAGTAATTGGTATCAAAACGGCGCACTCCAGCGCTAATTGAGTCGCGAGGCCAGGGCTAGCGACTGCCATCTCTACCTACCTACCTACCTAGTGGTCGTTGACCTACCCTTTAAAAAACCATGCTGAAAGGGAAAAACTATTGATTTTCAATAAAAGTAAAGAGAGTCGTAAGCAATGCTTTCAAACAGCTTGGGTATTGATGAGAGTTAAACTATCGGACGATAGTTTAAGATGTCGTTTCTACTACCTTTTTTATGAATTGGGAATATGAAGGAGTTCTTCCATAGAGTAAGAAACACTGCTTGTGAAAACGAGAGGTGGAAAAGAAATGAAATGGGTTCAGAAACCACTTTGACACATATTTTGAGAAAAATGGTAGGGATACCGTCAGGACCAGGAGAAAAATCGTCTTTCAATAAATTGATCTTTTTGCAGACCGAACGAAGACTTATATCGGCAGAAACAAGTGACGTATGGGGATTGTTCAATAGGAAGCTAAAATATTCAAGGTCAGGCTCATTTGTATCATCACTGTAAGACTGCCCGAAAAAATTGGCAAAGAGGTTAACAATTACTTGGGGATTAGCAGATGATGAGTCACGAAAATTAAAGGAGGAAGGTAAAAGCCATCCGATTTTCTCTTGATATTTATAAATTGGTAGAACCTCTTAGGTTCAGAAATGAGGCTTGTCTGCATTTTGGCAAGATAATCATGGTATAGTGATTCGCAAAGGGGCGATTTATAAAATGCATATTCGTGATCTAGAAAGCGCCAGTTCTAAAAATAAAATAAAGAAATATTTACATTGGAAAGTCCACTTTTCAGTCGTAGACAAACCACCGATGAAGATAGACTTACATTTATAACGTTAATGTCAACTCATCGGAAAATTGAAACTAACACTGAGGAAGTTATATAATGGGAAGTATTTCTTAGGGGAGTAGAAATAATTTTTGACTTTAAAAGCACAGTTTACAGTACCCATGCAGAGAAAAATCTAATTTTGCCACATATTCTGTGCATAATTTTGGTTTGATAGAAGAGATTTACATCGTTTTTTTTTCATATAAAATAAAAGATATTATTTCAAATAACTAAAAACACTTTTGATTCAAAATAGCTTTTTTATGGCCTTTAGTCCTACAAATTGGTGTTTCTTCCGGCTTGACTTTTGAATCAATAATTCAACAGGTCCAATCCTTTAATGCTAAGTCTTCTACTTGGCTGATTTATTTCAGTAGTATATTGAATTTGTATTATCAAAAAAACCTTCTTATAAAAACACTTTTTTTAATTTATCTGCTTAAATCCATGCATAATTTGTTCACTACTAATCGCTTTGGCGAACAATGTTTGCCTTGGCCTCATAAAATTTACCCTTGATTAATGAATTATAGGCCTGAAAATGGAAAATAATTATTTTACGATAGAAAAACCATTCGCATGCAAATAATGCTGTGAGATGCATACCTATATGTATATATTTTTTTTTAAGTTTAAACTGACCATACGAAAAAAAATATTTTTTACTAACCACGCTATTTCCCAGCACGCAAAACAATTGCCGGGTAATTGTTTCGTAATTCCATGTAAGCAATGTTTTTTTGCATGAAACTGAAAAACAAATAGGTATGCAAAAACATAATTTGTAGGTATTTCATCTCAATTTTTTGTTTACATGCGAAAATATGTTCATGGACTTTTTTCGCATGGGACCTTTAAACTGTTCTTAGCAACGAATTTTTCAATGCTTAGAACGAGTTTTTCGCTGCTCAGAACAGCTCTTGGCATTTGTATTTGCTTTTGCATAGTATATTTTTTTTTAAAAACTGTAAACTGAAGACCTACCTACATAAATTTCGTTTACAGCACGGACATTTTTTATTTAAGGACAGTTTTTTTCTCACCAATAAACTTTTTTTTACAAAAAACTGTATGCCTCATTTGCTTAAATGATTATTTTTTTTTCTCCGAAAAATAATTAAAATTCATACGTACCTTAAAATTATATAATTATTTCATTCTACTCTAGCAAATTATGTAGGTGAGTGCTACGGAATGACAATTTACCTTTTTTAATTCTTTTATTTTCTCAATTGTTAATTACGTATCTATTTTTTTTTTTTTTCAATTTAACAAACTATTTATGTCTTTGTTTGTATTAACTGGATTAATAGAAAAAAAAATAGATAAATAAATAAAACAAGCTAATTAATTATTCTCCGTCCCCAGAATTCAAAACACAAAAATTTATCATTTTAACAAACTTTTCCTTCGTCATTAAAATTTCATTACCTACGTACATGATTCGAGTACAACTAAATAAGATAGCGCATTGCGCATCATTCACATAAAATGACGTCATCGACGCACACAAATATTTTTTCCAAGATTAATAAAACAAAGATTTTTTGACTAAAATGTATTAATTAAATATGAACTATCATTTCTTAAAAACAAAACACTTGTTTTTAGGATTCTGAACACACATTTTTATTAAAAAAGAACAAAAATATCAGGGAAAATTGTGCGTCGATGACGTAGATGCGCAGAACGAAACGAAAAAAAAATAGGATGGCGTTATCTGTTTAGTTGTATCATGACCTACGTAGGCACATATTTTTGTATACCGCACACAAATTTTCGAAACTTACAAAACGAAAATTCATGCCATTATTAGAAAATCGAGAAGAATGAATAAATGTACCTGCAAAAGTACCAGCACAAAAAAAAAAACAGCATAAAATGACAAAAACAACAACCAACACTAAGTCTACCATTGCTTTATTTTACATCATAACAAAACAAAATACATGTATGTATATATATTATCTGTACCTCAAACGTAAAAACAGAGAAATCAAAAAAAAGAAATTTTTTTCTTGAAACCTTCACTCATATTGAAGAAGAAAAAAACCACCACCATTGCCTTACAAAATTCATACGTAGCAAAAAAGAAAGACAAAATTCATATCCTCTAACCAACAACAACCAAAATACTTGCGGCTGTTGAGCAGCTACACCTTGAAAATAAAAAATGTTTCCAATTCTCCTGTCAAAATCGTAAACATGTTGAAGATTTTTTTCTCAACATGGGTATTCACTAGCGCCACCATCGGTGATACACCGCGTAGTTAAAAACAGCTCCATGATAATACTATAAAGTTTATATACAAAGATAATAGGTAAGCTAAAATCATGCATGCATGTTTATTTTCAATGAGTTATATTATTTAAAGTGAATATAACTAGAAATAAATACAAATGAACATGTTAATGTGGTTAAATGTGAAATCAGAGGTGTTTCTTTTTGGTTGTGACCTCCTCCGAGGGAGATCACAGTTTCGATAGGTTTTGTGAGGATCACAACTTGTGATGTTGCTGCCAGAATACGAAAACCTCACAAAACCAAATTAACCTCACCTTATGAGGTTGTTGTGACTTGTGATGTATCAGCTTTGTATATAAACTTTATAGTATTATCATGGCTTTGTATATAAACTTTATATATAAAGTTTTTATACAAAGATGATACTACTATAAAGTTTATATACAAAGATAATAAAGGGTGATTTTTTAGCTGGTTTGGTTTTGGCAACACTGGTTTTGACAGCTGACGTGTGTTTAGTACCTTGTGTCACTGTCAAACAGCTTCAGTTTGGTTTGCAATTTAACCATGGATCGTCTTACAAGTGAACAACGCTTGCAAATTATTGAATTTTACTATCAAAATTCGTGCTCGGTTCGAAATGTTCAAAATGTTGGAAATTGTGTTCAGCGATGAGGCTCATTTTTGGTTGAATGGGTACGTAAATAAGCATAATTGCCGCATTTGGAGTGAAGATCAGCCAGAAGCATTGCATCCCGAAAAAGCCACTGTTTGGTGCGGTTTATGGGCCGGCGGCATTATTGGGCCATATTTCTTCAAAGATGATGCGAATCGCAGCGTTACTGTCAATGGTGAACGCTACCGAGCGATGATAACAAACTTTTTTTTGCCCGAAATGGAAGTTCTTGACTTGCATGATATGTGGTTTCAACAAGACGGTGCCACATGCCACACAGCACGCGAAACAATGGCGCAATTGCGAGGCGAGTTTGGTGAACAGTTAATTTCACGTTTCGGGCCGGTCAATTGGCCGCCTAGATCGTGCGATTTGACACCATTAGATTATTTTTTGTGGGAGTATGTCAAAGCTAATGTCTATTGGGACAAGCCCGCTTCGATTGACGCACTGGAAGCCAACATCCATGCATTCATTCGTGAGATACCGGCCGATATGTGTGAAAGAGTATGCCAAAATTGGACTCAGCGGATGGGCTACCTGAGACGCAGCCGCGGTCAACATTTGCATGAAATTATCTTTAAACATTAAATTGCAAGGTTCAAACTATCGATTCAAATAAATATTTCATTCATTTTTTTCGAATTTTTTTGTGTTTTTTTTTTTTTAAAGTTCTAAACCTCTTAAAAAATCCCCCGTTACTATAAAGCTTATATACAAAGATACTACTATAAAGTTTATATACAAAGGTATCAGTGAGGTTTGCCAGAATAAGGCTGCTAATTGACAGACCGAGGTAAATTATTCTGATCAAGGGATGTGTTCAACAAATAGATACCCAACTAGGGCCTGGTTCACATTAGGTGTGTTTTTTTCCTTGTCTGAATGGGCTTGGACGAAAAACGACGTAGGGGCTTAACCATGCTCCGTGGTTCAAAATTTGTAATTCATCAATTTCTGTGGATCTACTGGGTTTTAATAATGATTTAGGTTTCATGTAAGTTATGAAAGCCAATTACATGCTTGAACCACCCTCAGTTAAACCACCCAATCAGTGAGCTAAAAGTGAGAAGCTATGGATCAAAACATTAACCCCGCTTAATTTATACAAACACATATCGTTAAATAAATAAATAGATAGATATAATAGATTAATTGATAAATACAAACCAAAAACATTTTGGCTTACAGTAATGAGAAATAATAGAAATATGTTCGGGCCAAACTGAATTAAAACTATAAAATGGCTAGTTATAGCTTTTAGCGTGACCATGTTTACTAATACAATCAATATAGAAATGAAGTAAAACAAACTAAAAGCTCTCCCAAGCCAACGCGAATTGGGAGCGACGATGAATTTTTGTTGTTGTTGTTTAGCGTTGTGTATGTATTTGTCATATTTTGTACTATTGTGAATGATTCGCTGCGAATCAATCGGTATTCGTGTTGGTTTTGGAGAACCTTAATACTACGTTTTTTTTTAGACCAAATGAGGAAATTTCGTTGAAAATTTTCAAATTTGATACGAAATCATCTCATTTTCAAAAGGAGGTTTTCTTCGACATGTCGTCGACAAGATATGGATTGTTCTGCCTCACTAATCTCTATAATACACTGGATAGTGTATTCCATATAATGTATAACAGTTTTTCTGCTTCCATTTGAAGATGACAATTAGGTGGTCGGCTTCATAATTTGACGTTTGTTTAACACAAAAAAAATTATTCCGACGTAACGAATTTGGTGACATATGAAAATTTAGCTTAAGGTTTTTCGGTAATTTTGCCATAATAAATAGTGAAATAATAAAACAAAAGAACATTTAAAAATTAAGAAGCAAAAAACTAAAAACAGTGTCAAGAAACATTGGTATGTATACATTGTGTTCATAAACGTTGCCGATATTTCTCCTTATATGTGACTGAAAATCAAGCTTAACCAGACATTTTTTTCTATTTTCTCCCAGCTTAAAGTGGACGACACCCGTGGGGCTAAATGAAGTAATGAACACTTTTATTTGAATCCACTGCCAAAATCTTTCTTATCCTCCTTCCTTTCAACCAGTGCAGTGCAATTCAGGTTGTATTTAAGAAAACAAACCGAAGGTCATAGAGGCATATATAAATAAATTAAATTTGGTGGCGCAACAGCTCGTGGAGAACCAAGGCCCAGTGACTAACAACTCGGAACCATTCCTGTGTGCGTGTTGGTGGCAGGAATGGAGGGGACCTACAATATTTTACCGAGTTCGAACGGCTAGATGAGAAGCACTTATTCATGACAAGTATACTCTTGGAGGATTTGTCAATGCCTCACAAGAGGCAGTACCTCGCGAAAAACATTTCTGTTTTTAGGTGGCAGCGGCTGGCAAAAGAACCCAGACCTTCGGCATGACACTCCAATCACTAACTATCATGCCATGAGGTACTACACAGGCATATATACCTGTGGTTAAAATTATTATTATAATTATTATTAATATTGTTATTGTTGTTTGATCAGTTTCAGTAGGTACTTGCATCAAAGCAAGATGATGTACTTTTTTAAATCGCAACTGTGTTGGTAACAGCAGCAGCTGGTGGTTTTTGTGGGGTACATTCCATTCTACTCTATTGGCTGACTTTGGAATGGGGCACTCTTTCGTCGTTTGTACTGGCGAATCATCGTTGTAAATTATTATAATTGATGTATTAAGATTTTATTTGCCAGCCCTTGTGCGAGATGAGGACTTCTTTGGTATGACTTAATTTAATATCTGAATTTTGTCCACAGTTTCACAGATATCGTCGATAACATGTGCATCTGTTAGTTTCTCTTTACGTTTTGCACTTCTTCCTCTTGAAACTTGCGAATCAGATTTTGTTGTTGATGTTCTTTTTGAGTGTCTGTGATTATTTCTTGTTTTTTCGTCATCGCGTCGTTTTGTTGCAGACAACGTCAGTTGTTCTGAAGATTTTTGCAACTCAATAGGGCTGAATTTGAGAAATCTTTTTACTTTGGACGATTTTGGAATGACTCCCTTCCTATTAATTTTAATCATTGTCGTTTCTAATTGAACCGATAAATTAAAACGTATCTTTGAATGTATTAATAGCTTTATTAAAGTTCTTCGTTGTACGCAGTAGTAGACATTACTTAGATACAAAAGCCTTTCGTTGAGACAACTTATTTTGAAAATTTGCCAACTAATGAATAAATATAAATTTTAATTATTTAATTATTTTCAAATAATACAAAAAGTAAATTTATTCTCTTTTAGCAAATAATAAAGTGCTATAAAATGGTACAACGGTGCAAATACTGCAAAAAAGAAGGTGGCAGGGAAGCTAAAAACGAAGGAAGAACACTTCATGGGTAAGTTTATTCTTCGATTATTATTAATGAAATTATTTGGAATAAAAATTCCATTTTAGATCATTTTTCAAAACTTAAAAAATATATTTAATTTTGTATTAACTATATAAAATATATTATATATAAACAATAAATACTAAAATTTCTGTTTTTTCATTGTCCAGTTATATAAATGGGCAATAATGCTAAAAGATATAAAAAAAAAATAAACACACTTAAAAAAAATTCAATCGTATCTACAGGTTAATCATTTGTTTTCTTAGATTATCTGTGAGATAAACAAATGCCTGTATCGAACCCCCTTTTTTATTAAAAAGTGTTCAATTTTTCTTAAAACTATCATGCTTCCTTAAACGTCTTTTTTCTTAAGCGTTTTTAACCATTTCAAAAGTCAGATACGCATTTTCTTCTCAACACGTATAAGTGTGTAATGCAAAACTATATTAGGCATTTTTAATATAAAAAAAAACTAGCGAGGAAGAGCCAAAAGTAATTTCAAATCTGCATTCTTCGCCATTTTACGCAAAATAGAAGTGAAATTTCCTTTGGCTCCTTCCTGCTGATCTATTATCTCTACAGGAGCAATTTAAAACTTTCTATATCCTTAAATGACTAATACAAAACAGCATTAGGAATTTTGAAGTAACAGAAATCTATTAAGTACGAGCCGAAGTAATTTCAATCTCTGTATTTTTCAGAACACTAGTAAGACTATAAACAAAAATATATTAATAAATATCTTTTTCATTTGGATATGTACCTGCAGTATATATTATAACAAAATAAAATATTTCACAGATTCCCATTGGAGGATTCAGTCTTGTTGGAAATTTGGAAAGCAAAACTCGATCTGCATCAATCTTACATTCCAACAAAGTATTCAAAAATATGTTCTGATCACTTTCGAGAAGAATGCTTTGGTGTCATTCGGAAGCGGAGAATATTGATTGCAGGCAGTGTTCCAACAATATTTTCAGAGCGAAAAGACTGCTGTTTTTACTGTAAATCAACGAGAGATTCCAAACCTGGCCTTTCTCTTCGAAAGTATATAGTATTAACATTATTTTGATTTAAATTCAAATTGATGCGTTTTCTTTTGGTTCAGATTTCCCATGGATAGACCTGATGCTTTACAGAAGTGGTTACTTGCAATAAATGTCAAGAACTTTGTCCCAGATAAATACAGCTTGATTTGCAGTGACCACTTCGAGCCATCTTGTTTTCAACAAATTAAAAATCGGAGCAGCTGCAATATGAGGGTAGATGCAATCCCGTCCATTTTCTTCAAAGGTACTTTTAGGTGCTAGTTATAGCTATCATTGAAGCTCATCATTGAAAATTTTAATGATTGATTTTTAGACGTTAAGAAAGCAAAATCATTTATTATTTTGTTGGGCAAATATAGCTGACGACTTCATTAATATTTCTAGTAAAAAAAAAATCAAATAGGCCCAACTTTCCACATAAAATGACTTTTAAGATTTCAATGATCATTAGTAAGATAGTTCAATCACTGAAATAAGATAAGTCTTTTTATGTGAAAAGTTGGGTGTATTTGAATTTTGTTGGCTAGAAATATTAATAAAGTATTAAGTTTTATTTTATTATCAAAATAATAAATGATTTTACTGGCTAAACGTCTCAAAATCAATCATTTAAACTTTCAATGATGAGTTTCAATAATAGCTATAACTGGTGCCTTATTTAAAAAAAAAAATATTTATGTAACAGACTTTATTTACCAAATACCTGCACGAGAACCTGAAGAAAAACCTGCAGAAGAATCTGAAGAAAAACCTGCAGAGGAACCCACCGAAGAACCTGCAAATGAACCTGCAGTAAAACCTGCAGAGGAATCTGTAGAGACACTTATGGAAAAGGAAACCGATGGGGATCAACAACAATTACAAATACAAAGTATTTCTGAGTTTGAAGCAGCACCAGTCTTACTTAAATCAGGTAACTTATTTTTAGTATACATAATATATCACTAATTTATAAATTGTGTATATTGTCGAGTTTATAAAAGAAAAATTTCAGCCAATTACAAAAATTTGCACTATGTTTCTGCGGCAAATATCGTATGTTAGTACATTTTTTTCACATTTTTAGAAAAGTGATGTTTTTTCTCAAAAATAAATGCAAAAGCTTCACCAACTATTTACATTAAAAGTACATTTTTGTAGTATTTAAAGTTGGATTGATGCAGTAAATAAACATTTTTTATGAACTCGAATTATATTATAGAGATCAGTTAAGTCTATAGAATATAATTTTACTATCAATAATATAATTTGAAATTTTATTTAATAAATATGCAAAAGATTTTTGCAAAACCAAATTGTATGTTGTTTTTCTTTTATTTAAAAAATTTCTTCTAAAAAAATATATTCATTAGATACTTAACACTTCCAAATTATCAAAACAAAAATGTTTCCACTATATTCTTGTCCATTAATTTACTTTGAATTAATGAGTTTGATTCATTACTACTTCGAAAGCTTACTTTTTCAGCTTTCTCACTTTTGAAGTGTTGATGCCTTATCAAAGTGGTCTATCAAAAATGTGAGCTTAGCTGAAGATTGTTCTGTGGTGTAAATATTTACTTTGAATATATATAAAACCTTAGAATGGTGGAATGACATATTTGTAAACTTACGAAGTTGCATGAATACCCTTAATATCTCTCCATATAGTGATATTACTCCGTAAAAGCAGAGTAATTTATTTCTATGGTAGCATTGAATTTCTATGCAATATGTTTAGGGTGAGCTTATGTTGGAGCTGCGATAAACGATCAATCAAAGCTCCGACATAAACACCAAAGGAAAATATAAACAAATTCGAAGCTTAATAACATCGCCGCTTGAATCGTTTACCACAGTTTCAATTTAAACTCACCCATAGACTTCCAAAATCGAAAATTAATTTTTTAAGATCGGTCTCAAAATTTTGGTAGAGGCTTCAAAAATTTGATCTTTTAATGTTGATGTTTAGAGGTGGCGCATCGCAATTTTCTGTTTTTGATACAAAATGTATAGACAAAAACATGTTGGTACGTTCTCATGCTTATCTCTCAAAATATATGTAGTCTATTGGAAAGTTACTATAACAGATTCATAAAAAATTGTACGCTCTATAAAAAAGTAGTAAGGTAAGAAGTACGTATATCGCACGTCGCACCGTTTAGTTGATAGTCCGCCTCGGAATCCATACTTTCCGAAATATCAGTATAAAAAGCTAACATTTTAGGAGAATTAATATTTTAGAAAGTTCTACCGAGATTTTGAGTCAATCATAATAAATAAACATTTTGATTTTTTGGCACAGTCTAATAAACTCAATGATAATAGTTATCCGACTGTTTAACTGATGATTGAAAATTCGGCTCCCAGCTAGTTAAATTAACCAAAATGAATTGATTAAAATAAAAAAGAAATGTTCGTATTTGCTTTAATAATTTTTGAAATACATTACAGTGACTCCACGTACTCAAAGCACAATTCAAGAACGAAGGCGTATTGTAAGTCATGACCATAATTACGAAATCACACCCAGAAGCAATAAAAGAAAATTAACAACAGTCTCTCAAAAGTTCAAGAAATATCAACTTAAAAACCAGATTCAAAAACAACACATTCATCGCCTTCGTTTCAAAATTGAATCACTCAGTGATATAACAAAGGAGCTTCGCAAAAGGAATTCAATTCCAGAGTCGGGATTGAATTGCCTAGATTCAATCGCGACTTCCGATATAGGGGAGCTTTTCAAAAGATTTATGCAAAATAAGAAGAATGTAGGTGATGAAGAATGCATTTCAAATAAAAAAAAATTTAAGAGTATGATATCCAATAACGGTAAAGGAATATGTAGAGACAAATACCCACCAGCTCTTCGCAGCTTCTCAATGACACTGCACTTTTATTCACCTAAAGCTTACAATTTCATCCGACAAAAATTTTGCCGTGCACTACCTGATCCAAGTACCCTTAGATCTTGGTACTCCTCTATAGATGAAGAACCAGGCTTCACAAACGAAAGTTTTGAAGCTCTCCAGTCAAAAGTAGTCGAAGCTAAGGTAAAAAACAAACAAGTCATTTGCAGCCTAATGCTCGATGAAATGTCCATAAAAGTTGGCCTTCAAAACATTTCAATTGGGAAAATAAGAGGATACGTTGACTTTGGAACAGAAACGGAGTTTACTGACGAAATGCCGTTGGCTAAGGATGCTCTGGTAATCATGGTTGTTGCGTTGGATGGGTCATGGAAGCTACCCATAGGGTATTTTTTGATAAACGGCATAGACTCAACTACCAACGCAGGCCTTATAAATAACAGCTTGCGTAAGCTTCACGAAGTTGGTGTTGAGGTTGTGTCCGTGACGCTAGATGGCCCATCCAAG
This sequence comes from Dasysyrphus albostriatus, assembly GCA_946251815.1. Taxonomy (NCBI): domain Eukaryota; kingdom Metazoa; phylum Arthropoda; class Insecta; order Diptera; family Syrphidae; genus Dasysyrphus; species Dasysyrphus albostriatus. The sequence goes on from OX276335.1 coordinate 100,891,912, forward strand.
CATTTTGCAACCATGCGGTTGCTTGGAGCTAACCTAGACATACACGACTGCCGTCCTTATTTTTCACACCCTGTTACAAAATGTAACATTTTTGTAATTTTTGACCCCTGTCATATGTTGAAGCTAATGAGAAATTGTTTGGGGGAATATAAGATCTTAAAAGATGGAGACGGCAATTCAATTAAGTGGCATTTCATCGAGGAGTTAATAAAGCTCCAAGAAAACGAAGGTTTGAGAGCTGGCAACAGACTAAAGTGGGCTCATTTAAATTACCACAAGCTCAAAATGAAAGTTTTTTTGGCAGCCCAAACATTGAGCAGCAGTGTTGCTGACTCCATACAGTTCTGTGACAAGGTCTTAAACCTGGTAGAGTTTAAAGATAGTGAAGCAACTGTGCGTTTCATACGATGCATAGATCGCATATTCGATTTTTTGAATTCCCGGAATCCTTTCGGAAAAGGATATAAGGCACCGCTGAACCTCAAAAACGAACTATTCTGGCGCCCTCAAATTATGCATGAGATCGAATATTTAAAAAAATTTACTAATGCCGAAAATGTTGTCATGACTGGAACAAGAAGATATGTTCCCTTTGTTGGTCTCATATCTGCTTGTATTTCAGTAATGGACATTTTTGACAATTTAGTCAAGAGTGCAGAATCGCAAATAAAATATATTTTGACCTACAAATTCAGCCAAGACCACTTGGAGCTATTTTTTTGTGCTGTAAGAAGTTGCGGGGGTTGGTGCCCAAACCCAACAGCTGCACAATTTATATCAGCGTATAAGAGACTATTGATCCACCAAGAGGTCAGGGCTTTTAACGGAAACGTAACAGCAATGGACTCAACCACAATTCTATCCGTGCCATCTACCCGCCCCGTGAAGCTTGACCTTTACGACCCAGCCATCTATGACAAAATGTCAAATGAAAGAGTATCAAAAAAGTACGGCTTAGATGATGATCAACCGTACGCGGAAGACAGTGAAATGTTCGTCGGACTTCCGGAAAACCTTTCAGTTTTTTCAAAGTCTTGTGTCGGCAACATAGGTGACTGGGTTGTTAAAAAACTTGTGGACCCAATGAAAACAATGGTGAAATGTGAGCAGTGCAAAGAAGCTCTATTTCAGAGGTACCAAAAACGGGCGGACTTTGAAGAAAATGGGTTGATAGAAGCCAAGACTCGTGGTGGATTGATCTTTCCAAGTGAGTCGGTGGTGAGAATTTGCGTACAAGCGGAAAATATATTGCGGCATAGTCTTAACAGAATTAACTGTCTGGTTCCCAACGAGAAAAACTTTCCAGCAATTCTTTGCTCGAGGGTTATGACTGACTTACTTGAACCCCCTTGCACTCTTTTTCCGACGCTAAACGACCACCTTTTCGACGACGCAGTTGAAGAGCCCAGCCACGTCTTCATTCTTGTTAAAAAAATTGTCTGTCAGTATATTAAGCTGAGAATGTACTCAGCAACGAAGTTGGCTTCAGAAGCTGCTGTTGGCGAGAAAGTTCGCAGCCATTTAAATCGCCAAATAATCTGGTAACATCAATAGAATAAATCCGTTTGTTTTGTATTCGTCCGTCCGTCTGCTTTTATATCATCCTAACTTTTGAATGGTCTACTTTAGCTTTTTTAAACTAATATCTTTCAATATTTCAACTAAATTTTTCTACTTTTCACTCATTAAAGGAATCTGATGATGAAGACATGGCATCCTTCGAAATAGTTATATTTTTGGTAGCTATATAAATAGCTATCATTCCAGCCATTTCACGTGGAAATTTATAACTACAGTCGACTCCCTCTAAGTCGAACTTTCACGGGATATCAAAACTAGTTCGAGTTAGAGGGAGTTTTAGAAAAATTCGAGTTAGAGGGTTTTATTTTTTTGTATCACTTTTTTTACTTAGATTCTTTCAAATAAAAAAAATTACTATGAAACTCATAAGCATAATCAGCACGACCTCAAATATGCACATGTATATTGCAATTGGAGTCTCATCGCCACGTTCCCCTTTTCTTTTCCAATATACAGACTCACAATGATTTAAGAGAACTTCAGTGATATAGGTTTACTGCTTTCAAACAAAGCACAAAATTTTTGGAAGTTGGAATGGAATGGAATCTAACCAACGGATGCTTTTTTATTCTTTATGTGTCTGAATATATTGTAAATTGCAGGTATAACAGCGCAGCACACTGACATGACGGCGCAGGCGATGCAACATAGAAAGTGTTCGAGTGTGTGCTTGATGTCTTAATAAGAATTAGAAACAATAACAAATTGTGATTTGAGAGATTTTTTAAAAAATTTTTTCGGCAAAAGAAAAAAAAATTCGACTTAGAGGGAAAGAAAATAGGTCAATAATCAAGAGAATGTGTTCGAGTTAGAGGGAACTTCGACTTAGAGGGAGTTCGACTTAGAGGATAGTATTTGTATGGAAAATTGAGGGGATTGCAAAAATACGGCCGAAAAGTTCGAGTTAGAGGGAACTTCGACTTAGAGGGAGTTCGACTTAGAGGGAGTTCGACTTAGAGGGAGTCGACTGTATTTTCTTTTCAAAACAAACTTATAACAACCATTCAATACATATTCTAATGATATTTTGATGTTAATGACAAAAATGTGTTACACACAAATTTTACTTTTCAGAATTTAACTGTACAAATTTCATTACATATTTTACTCTTCATCATGTTAAGTACATATCCTCATCACATTCTTTTTCACATATTTTCATTGCATTTTTTTTCACATATCTTCATCGCATTTTTTCTACAAAATTTACTTTATGTAAAAAGTAAACTATATAGCTGCTTATACTAATGTATGACTGAAAATATTTGTTTATTGTTTGTATTATGTATGAAGTATAATTGTTAATTTTTTTTTGTAAATGTTGCTTCTTTATTTTTATCTTATATTTTTTACTTAGTTAAGACTTTCCATAAATCAAAAATTTCTTAACTAAACACATCTTTTGTCTTACTAATTATCTTTATTATCGGTTCTATTATTCTTTTGTATGATACAATGGTATTGATTAACTTAAATTAACATTGTTGTGTTCAATAGCAATTTTTATACATAGAATTATCAAACTAATGTTAAAATAATTTGTTCTTAAGAATTGTTGACCTTAACAAATTGTTGTTTTATTATTTTATGAATGACTGATAATATTTTTTTATTGTTTATGTATGATGTATGATTGTAATTTTTTTATTGGGATACTTGCTTTACGCAATTCAAAAGATGGGCTTTGAGGCAATATAATTTATAATATAACCCATAACATATTATTGAATAATTGTTATCTTTTGCATTTTATATATTAAATTTATTCTGTGATTTGTTTGTTATTTGACTTTATAATGAAATATGGTACTTTTGACTGTGATGTTTATTATTTAATTGACTTATTTGGAAATTTCTACGTATAGTTCAGTTTTCAGAACAAGTTTTTAGTTATTCTTAATGTATACTATGTATATGTTTATAACATATGTATGTACTAATATTTATAGTTACAAACAACAAATAAAAAATAAAAACTATTAAAATAATACAGAGCATTTTTGTGTTTCATAATGGTTGGAAATGGAAATCCAACTTGTTTACCATGCAGGTGGAGCTTAGGAATATGAGGTGACATTTTCACTTTATAGTTTTTTTTCAGAAATTGACAAAAACAAAATTAAGGTAGGTATATTTTTTGCATTTATTAGTTTTTCAGGAGGTTTTGAGATAGAGCTGATTTTTAATTAAATATTTTTAATTTGTCACCTTTTGACCCAATACCTTAATATCGCAAGCAAAAATGTCACCTTTTCAAGTTCAATATGTTAAAAATGTCACCTCTTGATCCAACAACAAGTAAAAATTTATATAATACAATTAAAAATGTCACCATTTATTCCGACAGTGCTTTTTCAAGTTGAATTTTCATTGATGCATGTTAAAATTCTTGACTAAATCTTAGCAATCTATAGAATTTAAAGCTTATACATTAACACTTAATGTTTTCGTTTAGTAATTCCACCTGAAAAAAAAAACAAAAAAGTCAATTTATATAAACACAAGAAATGTATTGAGTTTTTGTGCTAACTTAAGTTAAACCACTTGTTCTTTCCACCAAAGACTACATTCCAACCATTAAAAGCACAAAAGATCGAAATACATAGCCAAGTTTTCTTATGTGGACACTCCAAGCTGGAAAAAAGAAAAACTGTGCAAGTATATTTGTTTTCATTTATATATAATAAAAGAAGTTTCTTTTTTATTACCATATGTAGAATTATGAACTTAGGTACATCATTCTGTGTACTCCATGATACTTAGGATGTACTCTCCTGCAACGAGTCGTATGACGTCGACATCAAACGATCAACATAATATTGTCACAGCATCTGCAGCACTCAATCCAGATCTCACTACAAGCAGAGGATTCAGTTTTTCTTTCTTTTTCAGAAATATTTTCTAGTGCATTCTCCAGTTCTTTCAGTTTATGCTTATGGTTTGGTAAATCCGACACACCATTAGCTAACACAAAATTCCGGCTAGCACAATAAAAATAAATCTTTGATTCCTGTAAAAATTCATTTAGTACTTTAAACACGATATCTTGTCTGTACCTCTTTAGTTACATTTATTCGTGGTGGCGAATTATTAAAATAATTAAAATAAATCACTTCACAACAATAGGTCGAATTTAACAACACAATCTTGTCTGCCAGCTGTTTCTAACTTGTCATTTTAACAAAAACACATGTTATACTATTATACTGTTATACAAAAAAGTGGTCAGCTTCATAATATAACAATTCTTCAAATGGAAGCATTTTTCTTGTGTCGATACGCTATCCAGAAAAATTATTGACATTTATGTATTTTTTTTCAATGCTCCACAAATGTAATTAAACTAACACTAGTACTTACTGCACCTGTCTATTAAAGCAATACTATATTTGCTCACAAACAAGCAAATAAACAGACCATAAAGGTTCTCCGAAACCAACGTGAATGCGGAGCGACAACGAATTTTTGTTGTTGTTTAGCGTTGTGTATTTGTCATATTTTGTATTATTGTGATTGATTTGCTGCGAATGCGGAGCGATTCGCGTTGGTTTGGGAGAACCTTAATGCAACTCCGTGACCCAGGTTTTTCGTCACAAATTTCGACTCGACTCCGCTCCCCGAACGAGATCTAGTCAAATCCACTGATCTCTATATACACTGGATAGTGTATTCCTTATAATGTATAACAGTTTTTTTGCTTCCATTTGAAGATGACAATTAGGTGGTCGGCTTCATAATTTGACGTCTACATTAACACAAAAAAAACTGTTTCCAAAATTTCAATCTGAAGAAAGAGAAACAGACCAATGATATGAAAGGGAAAAACTTTGTGGGAGTTTATTTTATAATTTTTTTTTTCATTAACTTATTCATTGTATACATTTTGTTTGTGCTATTATTTTCCAATAGCACTAGAATTATATCAATAGAAAGGTGTTTAAATAGGTAATAGTAAATATGTAGATGGGATATGGGAACCATCGACTTCGTTCATTATTTCATTTTGCAAACAAGTTGAACAAAACAGCTGATAAGTGTGATGAGGAGAATGCGATTATATAGTCTGTGTTTTTTACGATTTTACCTCCTTGGTTTAACAACACATGTAAGCGTTGTATATATGCCAAGATTCTAGTTTGTGAATATCCTTTTTCATTTCGCAAAATTATTTAAAACTTTCTTCTTACTTACTGTAAGTTATTTTCCGTCAAGAAAAGAGTACATTTTCTACATTTCCTTATACATTTACAGAAAAGACAAACTGTTTAACGAAAAGAAAGTAATTAAAGATATTTATTTTCCAGGCAGGCTGGAATTAGTAAAAAGCGACTACAATTTACATTTTAAAATAAAATGACACCTTATTCTCATAAGGTCCGGTGAGCACTTGATACCTAATTTCTCCCTTTTGCCCAATTGTCTATGTGTGCGTGTTTCAGTTTGTAGGCAAAGCCGGATGACAGCCAAGGATTGGCTTCTTGGTAATTGATATTCTCTGGTTGACACAATAGACGCGCTATTGTGTTGTGATTGTCAACAATTACAAATCACCAGAATTTTAAAAATCGTACTCCTTATTTATTTTAAAAATTGCACGATGAAATAATTTCGTTTTCATTTTTCGAGATAATGAATAATACTTTTTATAGCATTTTTTTGTTGGAGTGGGTGGCCTTTGCTGGAGCTATACGAAACTAAATACGCCTCGACTGGCTCTTGAAACCGTCTTTTTTTTGGTCATATCTTCTTTAAATTACGGTTATGTTTATCCTAATTTATAAGTTTCTCTTTGTCTTAGCACAAATACTAAAGTTACGTTAAGTTAAGTTAAGATTCATTTTGTCAATAATTTGTGTTTGCAAGATCTTTTTTTCTTCCTCAAAAATCAATTCGGTTGATCGAACTACTGATCACTTGTCGTTGACGGTTTGTATTTATGTCTATGTATGTTAATATATCCTTTTTTAATATCTTATTAAGTCCATATTTCACGCAATAATGATATAACTGAGTCGTAGCTCTACGTCCCACCTTAAAAAAAGTTGTCATTTTTCTTTGCGTTGCGTGCGATACTTGCAAATATCTGTAACTATAGTATCTGTGGTTGTAGGCTATTGAAAAGAGTTTTGACTTAAGAGACTTAAGAGAACTACTTTACTTACTTACTTTAGATGGCGCTCACAGTCCAGGATGGACTACGGCCTCAACCAACAAGCCCCTCCAGCCAGCTCGGTCCCTAGCTAACTGCCTCCAGTTACGCACTCCAAGTTGGTTGAGGTCGCTCTCCACTTGTGTGCACCACCTTAGGTGGGGTCTTCCTCTGCTGCGCAGACAATCAGGGGTGGATTCGAAGACTCGTCGGGCTGGTGCGTAGGTGTCTTTGGCCAGGTCGACGTCGCTGTATAGCCCGTAGAGCTCATTATTTAATCTTTTCCTCCATACTCCATCGATACAGACTGGACCGAAGATCACCCGAAGAATTTTCCTTTCAAAGCACCCAAGTAGACTCTCATCCGTTTTTGACAGAGTCCATGCTTCTGCCCCGTACAGCAGGACCGGGATGATAAGGGTCTTATATAAAGTCTCCTTGGTTCTTTGAGAGAGGGCTTTACTACTCAAATGCCTTCTTCGTTTGATTTCTGCACTGATGTCATTTTGCGATGTAATAGTGGAGCCCAGGTAGACAAAGTCCTTGACAACTAGGAAGTTGTACCTATCCATCGTGACGTTTTGCCCGAGTCGCCGATGTTGAGTTTCCTTTCTCGATGATAGCATATACTTCGTCTTGTCCTCATTAACAGCCAAATCCATTTTCGCCGCCTCCGCTTCAATACTTGCAAACGCGCTGGTAACAGCTCGCTTCGTTCTTCCCATGATGTCAATATCATCTGCATAAGCAAGTAGCTGAACGGACTTTTGAAAAATTGTACTTCGGTTGTTGACTTGCGAGTTGCGTACAATTGCTTCAAGTACGATGTTAAAGAGGTTGCATGATAGTGCATCGCCCTGCCTCAAACCTTTCTCGACATCAAAGGGGTCGGTGGTGTTCTTACCGACTTTGACGGAGCAGCGAGATTTCTCCATCGTCATCCTGCATAAGCGTACGAGTTTAGCAGGGATGCCGAGATGCAACATGGCTCTGTACAGCTCGTCTCTGCTTACGCTATCATACGCGACTTTGAAATCGATAAAGAGATGGTGTGTATCGATTTGAAACTCCTGGGTTTTTTCCAAAATCTGTCGGAGTGTGAACATTTGGTCGACGGTTGATTTGCCGGGCCTAAAATCACAATGATAGGGGCCGATCAGATCGTTGACAAATGGTTTTAAGCGATCACACAGCAAAGATGACAGAATTTTGTATGCGACGTTAAGGAGACTTATACCTCTGTAGTTGGAACAATTCAGAGCATCTCCTTTCTTGTGGATGGGGCATACTATACCGAGGTTCCATTCATCGGGCATACTTTCTTCCGACCAAATTTTGAAGATAAGTTGGTGTATACTCCCTACCAAGTCATCTCCCCCTGCTTTGAATAGCTCGGCTGGCAGGCCATCTGCACCAGCAGCCTTGAACGCCTTAAGCTTAGCTATCGTTAACCGCACTTCATTTAGGTCGGGTGGACGGAAATTTTGGCCATCGTCGTCCAGGTTGAATGGATTATTCTGCCTCACAGCGGAATTTGGACCATAAATAAACAATGTAAAGATGGGAAACTTTCGTACGTTTCACCCTCCAAAACCCATTTGTTTACATTGTTGTTTTTGTAATCCGACTCCGTGTCGATGAATAGATGTGAATTGCAACAACAACTTAACGCGGTGAATTTAATTTGTTTTGACAGACCAATTTTTTTCCAAACTTGATATCATGTTTTTTTTTATTTTAGTGCGTCTGCCATTCTGCATCGTTATTTTATTTATCTTTTTATATTTGTTATTAATTTTTTCGTTTTTTGTTAAATAATAACAACAAATATTTAGTTGTGCCAGAAATTTTAAGTAATATTTTTAATTTTATCAAAAATTTCCGGCAACCAACTTTCCATTGAATTTTAAGAATTCATAAACTTAGTGACATTTCTGAATTCACCTCAGGGGATGTGTTCTAAAAATTCTTGTTTTGAGGGTGCAAACACACTTTTTTTAATGGAATATTATTGAAAGGTACGACTGCACCATCAATATGTTTACCTAAATATAATTTTTTAAAACGAATTGCACCCAAATGGTTTGCCGTTCCAATAAAATTGAGTTGTTGATTATAGAAATTTCTAATTGGCCAATAATGGTAGGTTAGATGCATTTAACCAGATTCTGTGACTTACTTACTTCAAATTTAATCTAATGTGAACAAACTGGCCCTGATTCCCCACTATCACTTACTTGCCCTAACCATCATTTAACCTAAGTTAATCCAATTTTAATTCACCGATTTGGTGAATTAAATTTAATGAACCATTGATTAAAATTTGAACATACATATTTTGATAAAATGTGCAATTCTTTTTACCTAGTTACATAATTAAGGCTCTCCCAAACAAACGCGAATGGGGAGCAACGACGAATTTTTGTTTTTGTTCAGCGTTATGTATTTGTCATATTTTTTGCTGTTGTGAATGATTTGCTGCGAATCACTCCGCATTCGCGTTGGTTTGGGAGAACCTTTAAGCAAAAAGAAAATTCAATACATATTATAGTATTAGTTGTGTTTTTTGTAACTCAAAATAATTCTGTCTAAAAAAACGACAACAAAACAAAGCAATTTACTAGTCAAATACAACAACAACAATATTAATTCAGAATTAAGCCTCTCCCAAACCAACGCGAATGCGGAGCGATTCACAGCAAATCATTCACAATAGTAAAAAATATGACAAATACACAACGCTAAACAACAACAAAAATTCGCCGTCGCCGCGAATTCGCATTGGTTTGGGAGAGCCTTTAAGGTAGAACTAGAATAGCCAACGTAGTGGTCGTAGGAAACCGGGCGAAAACAAGTAATCCATATGACGCACACATAATTGCGAACTCTTGGTACTCTTCGTTTAGTTTTCGTTAACTTCTCCCGTCAGACGGGAGAGTCCTCACCTTGGTGGAAGCGAACTAAAAGAATTTGGTGCTTGGTGCATAGTTTTCCAGTCTTTTTTTTTTTGTTCAATGTATGAGTGAAACAAAATCTTAAATCACTGTGCTGTAAATAAGTAAAAACAAATTACATTGAACAAATAATAATTAAATGTTTGCTGGTTATATAAAATGGCAGACCAAGGCAAATGTTAAAATGTCCCGATGTCGTTTTTTTTTCCCAATGTCCATGGACATGCATAAAACGTAGCTATTATTATCCAGACTAATTTTGATAGTTCGTTTCTGTGGAGATCATAAATCTGTGGAAGTATTCCAGTAAGAAATACAAATTTAAGGAATAATAGGATTTTCACAACAAACCCCACAACACGACTTCGGCAAACACTTTTCAAAAACCATTCACACCAAACATTACACTATACGTTTTCGTTTGACATTAAAGTTTTTCTTTCACCAACCACTTATAATTATCTTTTCATTTTGTTGTTTTCTTCACTTTTATGGATGTAAAATGGTGATTATTTATATAAATATGATCCATATAAAAGCATCCAATCAGTTTCTTTTTTGACATTTTACTAGGCACTGAACTTTTTAAAAGGTACGTTTGTTTTGTTCATCTCTGAATTCCAACAAGTTTTTGACTGGTTTTATATTAAACTTGATTTTTACGAAAACCTGAAACTCAAAAAAATTTATGTGAAGCCTTGTGTTTTCGATTAGGTTTTTCTCCAAAGCCAATATTTTCGCGAAAACCTAGTTTTGAGTTCGGTGTAAAAAGGCTAACATATGTACTATGAAATTTCATATTTCACAAACAAATTTCCTCCCACTATGGTTCAATTAACATACATTTATTTATTCAATTATTTATTACTACCAATATGTCTTTTATTATCTTAGAACGCTTTGAATTTAGGTAGCCAATGCAATTTTAAAATAAAATTATATAAAGGGAAGTGAGCACTTAAAAATTCACTTCACCTGCTTTTATACTTTATGAACATGTCCATTGGGTTTTTAAAATAACTGACAAATTTAAAAAAAACCGACGATTTGTGGTGAAAATCATTAAGTTGCATTAGTGTTAGTGTGGTAAAGGTTACTAGTGCAACTTTATGACATTCACCACGGTCTGAGCTTGTAGGCAAATCAGTTTGACAGCCGAGGATTCCCATCTTTATATTATTTATTTATGATTTGGACTATCATCGCCATTTAGCAGTCTAGAAAAGTGTTGTTTCCAAATCCTCAGCACCGACTGTGTGTCTACCACCATATTCCCACTCTCGTCTCGGCAGGCTTCCGTTCTAGCCTTGTAACCCTGGGTAGATTGCCTCACCCTTCGGTAGAACTTTCGAACGTCCCCCCTGCCGCTACACTCCTCAATAGACTCGACCACCCGCTTCGCATGCTCTCTCTTTTTCCTTCTGAGAAGTCGGCGTTCCTCCTTTCGTTTTTGCCCGTAGAGCTCACGGGCTGCCCTCTCAGCAGCTCTGGTTCTAGTTTGCAGCATTGACTGGTAGGCTTCGTTCTTGGCTGCATGCGCAGCCGGCATTCTTCATCGAACCAAGGGTTTCGTTGTGGTCGCCTAGTGAAACCCAGCACATCAGTGGCGGCACTTCTGATTGCTTGTTGACAGTGTTTCCACTGGTCTTCTGCAGTTTGTGCTGCTGCTGCTGAAAGGTTACGGGAGATTCGGTCCGCAAAGTTCCTAGCGATCTCTTGCGATTTTAACTTCGCGACATCAAATCTTTTCACAGCATCCGTTTGGTGTTGTGGCGTCAAAGATATCCGCATACGTAGTTGGGCTACAACCAAGTAATGGTCCGAGTCAATGTTGGCCCCTCGGAACGTTCGGACATCCAGGATACTGGAAGCATGTCTGGCGTCTATCGCAATATGATCAATCTGGTTGACGGTTCGTTGATCTGGAGACCGCCAGGTACCTTTGTGTATATTGAGGTGTGGGAATCGAGTGCTAGCTATGATGGCATTCCGCCCCGTCGCAAAGTCAATCAGCCTGAGTCCGTTACCGGAAGTGTTGTCGTGCAGGCTGTGTCCTCCGACTATCGAACCAAAGATGCCCTCCTTTCCGATTTTGGTGTTGAAGTCGCCAAGAATAATCTTGACGTCGTACTTTGGGCACCTATCATACGTACTCTCGAGGAGATCGTAGAAGTCTTCTTTGGTTGAGTCATCTTTGTCTTCCGTTGGGGCGTGGGTACAGATCAACGTAATGTTTTTGAATTTAGCTTTGATGCGGATTGTGGCCAGGCGCTCGCTTACATTTCTGAAGCCCAAGACTTCTTGCCTAAGTCCCCTTACCACAAAACCACAACCAAAGAGCCGCTGACCCTGCTCTTTGCAGCACTCGCCGAAGTAGATGTCACACGACTTCATCCTTCGTATGCCCTCTCCATCCCATCGCACTTCCTGGATGGCTTTTATATCAGCCTTTAGCCTATCCAGGTTCTCCACTAATTGTTCGGCTGCACGTGGTCTGTTTAAGGTCCGGACATTCCACGTGCAGATCCAAAATTCATTGTCCTTGTTTCGTTTGCTGGGGTCGTCAACATTAAGATCATCCATATCGGAGGCTTGTTGTTGGTTCTGAACCGTTGTTGTGTTCCGTGGTAGGGAAGTTACCCCGACGCACAACCCCCGACCTGGAGGGCCAGACCCTTAATATAACTCCAAGGGTGGGGAGCCGGTAAACCGCTCCTTATAGGCCTGAGCTACGAATATGTCGTAGTAGCCCATATAAGGTGTTCACTAAGTAGTTCAACCTAACTGGAACTGTAGACGCCACCGTTGACTCCATCTGGGGAATTCTTCCGCTGCCGCCTGGATAAAGGAGAAGTGCCTTAGTGGGAATACTCCTCCCTCCCCCTCTCTCGTTTGCTGCCGCCTAAAACGTCCACAGGGATTGGAACCCCATCTTCAGCTAAAGGTACTAGGCACCCGATGTTCACCACGGGGAGGTGAGAGTAGGAGTTGATAGACAGAGGTTTGCTTTGTAAAAAAAGCTTTTGGACGCTTGTGTCCTCTTGAATGCACCGTATCTACCCTTTGAACATCGAAATTGAATTGAAAGCATATCAAAGTTTTTAAGATGTTTTTGGTCCATTTGCAAAATTTTAAAATTAACGTTTTTTTTTTTTTTTTTTATAATAAGCACGCACTAAAGGGGTTGTGACTACCCTTAAAATGATTGAACACAGTGCGAGCGTTAGGAAAATAGGGAAGAATTCAAGAGGAGATACCGATGCACATTGGTTTTGTAGTTCTGAATATCAAAATGGGAGGGAAATACAGAGTCAGGTAAAGCATTCCATAAGCATAAGAAAAGAATCTCTATACTTAACAGTACGTCCGAAGTTGGGCTCAAGGGTAAACTGATGAGCATTCCTAGAAGTACGAGTATTATGGCGGAATTGTTTAAGGGGAGGAATGCAACTGGCTAATTCACTAGAACATTGCCGGTAAAAATAGCGATAAAATAATGATAGACACGAAACATTGCGGCGGTGTTCGAGAGATGCAATTTTTTCCGTTGTAGCTCTATCACCTATCATTTTTAAAGCTCTATTTTGAATTCTATCTAATAGACTTAATTGGGTCTTAGGAGCACCCGCCCAGATATGAGAATTATACTCAAGCTTTGGACGAATGAAGGCTTTATAAATTGCAGCCAGATCAGAAGAGGAGAAAAACTTTTTGCATCTTCGAAGAAAACCTAAACATTTTGCAGCGTTTTTGGCAGCGTTTTTGGCGATGTCGAATATATGATCATTCCACAGAAGGTGATCTGTGATGCACATACCTAGAACTGAAAGATGTTCGGTTTCTTCGATGCAAGTGCCACTCATTGATAGTGGCAAAGGGGGTGGATTTCGCTTCAACGACAGTAGACAGCATTGAGTTTTCGAAGCATTAAATTCTACACGATTTTTTATTCCCCATTCAACAATGCTGTTAAGATCAGAATTTAATGAGCTTATCATACGCTGCCGTTCAAATTCAACATCCGAAGAAAAAGGAAGTGAATCTGGAAACGAATATGAAAAGCTGAGGGTACTGTCGTCTGCAAAACAATTTAATGGATTGGAAGTTTCAGACAAAAGATCATTTATGAAAATGAGGAAGAGAGTCGGAGACAAAACGGAGCCCTGGGGTACACCAGCATTTATTTTATGAATGTCAGACTTGAACCCATCCAACACAACTTGTATTGAACGGCCCGAAAGGTAATTTCCAATCCAACGAAGAAGAGATTCATCGATACCAAATGCACGCATTTTCGATAAGAGAGCTTGATGCCAAACTCTATCAAACGCTTTTGAAATATCAAGTGCAATAATCTTACTTTCTCCAAAACGATGTAAAGATTTGTTCCACTGCTCGGTGAGATATACCAACAGATCACCAGTGGACCTATTGCTACGGAAGCCATATTGCCGGTCATTAAGAAGCTTTCGTTCTTCAAGATATTTCTTAAGCTGATGATTAATCAGCGTTTCCATGACCTTGGAAAGAAGGGACGTTAGTGCAATTGGACGATAGTTAGAGGGAGAAGAAGATACGCCTTTTTTAGGGACAGGCTGGACAAATGCTGTTTTCCATCCACTCGGAAAGAGACCAGTAGAGTAGGAAAGATGGAAAAGCTTACGCAGTGGCTTTGCCAGCGTTGAAGAACACCTCTTCAGAACAATAGGGGGGATACTATCCGGACCAGCGGATTTGTGTACATCTAGATCTTTTAGGACTCTTGCCACTGCACGAGTGCGAAAGAAGATTCGTCCCATAAAATCGTTGGAGCTCTCAAGTGCAGGAGGAGTCATGACACTCTCAGGTAGCGTCGAATTAACAGCAAACTGTGCTGCAAGCAAATTGGCTTTCTCTGTTGAGCTTACATAGGGAGAGTCATTGAAGACGAGCGTTGGAACAGAAGACGAAGTTGTATTTCTTATATTTTTTACAAATGACCAAAAATTTTTACTACCTTTGGGACATTGTAGTATTTTTTGCCTTAACTTTTGATCATGCAAAAATTTTGTTCTTTGAATATGACCGTTACAGGTCTTTCTAGCTTGTTTAAACTTGATCCGGTTTTCCTCAGTAGGGTTGGCTTTATAACATCGGAAACTTACTTCTCTAACCCTGATTGCCTCTTTACAACTCAAATCAAACCATGAATTCTCTTTCGGGGCGATAGATTTTATCCTATGAGGGATAAAATTTCTCATTCCGTAAAGAATCAAGTTTGTGATCATATCTGCACTGGAGTCTACGTCACTATCGAGGAAGCATAGTGACCAGTTAAAGTCCCTGAAAAAAACTGTTCAGACCGTCCCAGTTGGCTTTCTCGTATTGCCAAACGGTTCTTCTAGGGTTCTGACTGATTATTTCGATATTTCATAAAGATTTTTCAATAACGCAGTGGGCACAGTCAACTTCTTGGAAGAAAGAATATCATGGCTCACAGAACTTTTGCGTTGTTTCTTCAACTGAATTTTGATGGTCATGAAAGATTTGGCTAAGACTCCCGCCTCTGTATTTTTTCAAATGCGATATACGACAAACGTTTAATCCAGTAAAATATTGTCGTTCGTACATTAAAATGACACATACGACAGTTATTTACCAAACTTTTTGACTGAAAGATTTTGTATGAGAAAAATGTCGTGTGTTTTTATTTTGTCGTATGTGTAGCATTTTGTATACACATACGACAAAGAAATACTTAAATGTTGGCGACCTTGCCATTGCGACATTGTGGTCAGGACCACTCATAACTTTTATGAGCGCTCTTGAATATTTAGCCAGTTTATATTTCTGAGATCTCAGAGGACTCAGAGCGCTCAGAAATATAAACAGGATTCCTCTCACAAATTCCTCACGTTTCCCCTTAAAAACTGAGACTGAAATTTTTTGGATTCGCTTGCTCTTTATTTTTTGTCGCAGTAAATTACATAAGAAGAAAAGAAAAAGAGAGTTGTTTTGACTTCTCTGTGAGGAATAGTGTTTATATTTTATTCTCCTGCTCTGTCAAAAAATTGAGGAAAAATACTGAGCGCTCAAGAAATATAAACTGGCCAATTCATTATTGCTTGGTGAATAGGTTTATGAAGCTCTTAAGTTATGAGCGTTCGGTGAATACCACCATTAGTGTGCGTCAGATAGAAGATTATTTTTGATTTGATATTAATCTTTATCGTGCGTCAAGCAAAATCATTGTAATATTTTCTCAGATTCGTTAGTAAAACTTATTTACTTTATTTAAACCTCCACTTTTACTTTCTTTATTTATTGTTCACCACTCAACTATACTGAAATTAAATCACCAACTTTACTTTTCACTTTTATTACAACCAACTTTACCCATTCACGATTAAAATAAAACTGCGTCTGCCGGCCAGACATCTACTTTTATATCTACTTTCGAAAAGGCTGGAAGGTTCTAGTACTTGCTTCTAGAGGATTGCATAGAGGAAATTTCCCATAAATTTCCCTTTCTTTTTTTAAACCAAATTTTGAGTTTGCATGCGAATATTTCGAAAACTATTGACATAAATAATTTAATTTAAATTAAAGAACAGATTATTGGCTTTCAAAAAAGGTGTAGCACTTTATTGTAAGGGTTGCCATTGTTTTTAATACTTTTTTTCATTTAAAACCGTTATTTTTTTAAATTGCCCCTGCCTCTTAAAGGGGAGAGATAGACCCCCCCTGCCATAGTAAAAAATGCTTATTTTGACCCCTCTACATAAAAAAACATTATCAATTTTTGGCGCTTAGGTTATCGTACTCTTGACGACTTTATTACTGTAAAGTATAAGAATAATTAATTTTGTCAAAAAGCATGTTTTTTGTCGATTTTATTTCCACTGTAGAAGAGTAAGGCCATTTTCGAGAACGTCATCAGCGTCAAAAACTCTTTTGCGCGAATATAAGTAAAATCTTCTACGACTCTGGGTATGAAAGAAGTTCAGTGTTATGTCCCTTTTTAAATAATTGACAAAGTATTTTTACGTGTGTTTGGTAACATAAAATTCCTTCAAATTTTCACAATTTGCTATTAGAACCCATAGAAAAAACCCCGGTTTGCGAAACTTTGTGAAAACTTCGCAGGCATATTCAGCCTTATTATGAGTTTCACATGGAAAATATTTCACCCAAAAAATGCTTGTTCCCCCGGAATTTTAAAAGCTTATGAGTTTCACCTGAACTTCTCTTGGCCTAAAATAAACAAAAAAACTTGCACAAAGGCACCAATCTGTACCCTCTTTTTTCTTTCGTTCGTCGTCATAAAATAATTGACAATATAAGCTCTCAACTACGAAATGAGTACTGTTAAAGAAAGCTCAAGTGTATTTATACCCTAATGGAAATGGTCTCTGCTCTAACTCCAAATCGAACAGAACACTTATTTTCTTTGGTTTTGAATTCACTCATTAAACGTCAAAAAGCGCGCGTAGGACAGTGTAGGAATACTTTTTGGAGTAATACTTCTCACTTGCGCAGGGTTTTGAAAAAGGGTCATATGCCCTAGCGCATCGCCGTATTCTTATTAATCATTTTTCATATCGCATTTGCAAATGAACGTCCGAGCGGAGCAGAGGCCATCCCCATAACAAAGCTGCTAAAAATAGTAAGAGAATTTATAACAATTGTTTGTTGTTTCCTTCTTATAATAATAAATAAACTATTTGTCATTATTACAGAGAATAAACCATTCACTGATTTTAAAAAGAGTGTGTTTCATTCAAAAGCAGTTTGCTCGGACGACGAGTCAAGTTAAATTTGTAACAAGTACTCACAAAAAAGGTGCATTTTTTTTATTCGAGGGAAACTCATGATAGGCGAAAAGTTCTTAACGTGAAACTCACAATAGGGCTAATTATGAACGTGGGGATCGCCAGAATGTTTTAACCAACAAAGGGGTCACGAACTCAAAAAGTTTGAAAAACACTGCCCTAGACTGTTTTTTTTTTTTTTGCCATGTCGTTATCCCTGAGGCCACACGAGCCAGTACTGGCTAGCCAGTCGCCATACACTCACACTTTTTTACCGACACATACAAGCATGAGCAACTGGCTCGTCAACTGGCTTGCTTTTTTCGTAGCCAGTTGGGAAGCCAGTAGAGCAGCCAGTTACAGGGCTCGGGAGTACTTTTTCGGAGCAGATTTGGAAAAAAAGGTCTTTAAACTAAAATTGACTCGCATTTTATTTCACAAAATATTAATAAAATAAGAATCGGGGATTCAAAGTCTTATAAATTTGCTAATGCCCATTTTATTCACTCGTTTAATGCAATTGGATTTAAACTGCATTCCGGAGGTCAGTTTAAGTTATAAAATCCAGATAAATACTGAATTTTATATAATTCACTTTTCTTGACATTTTAATTTCAAGAAGTGATATCAAAGCTAAGATTTTTCAACAGAGTTTAACCAAAAATTTGTTATAATTTTCATGCATTGTTTTGGAAAACGAATTGGCTTACTCAAGATTCACATGTCTCGCCGTGGTCGTCGAAACGTAGTTCCCAGTATCATGGTCATTAAACTCGTCTCGTTATGTTCTCGCCATGCCCATTTACACGGGAATCTATGTCATGGCTTTCTCGCTATGGTCTCGCCATCACATTTACACGCTGTCCTTCGCATTGAGCATGTTTTGCCATCATCTCACTTGGATCTCGGCATAGTCTCCCCAAAGTTTTTTTAAATTGAATTTTTCAAAGTGGTTAAAAGCTATAGGTCTCGTGTGGTGTGTTTTTGGGTCCACTTACCATTCGAGAAGAGAACCAAAAAATTGCTAAATAAATTGATTAAGCGGTGAGAAGGCTTTCTCAAACCAAAGTGAATAAATTTTCTAGTGAATTCCCATCGCGTCAGTGTAGTTGCTCTCATTTAACGCCATGAAAGGAAATTCTGAGAAGTAAAATTTTAATTTTTAGTAAAGGCTCTCCAGAACCAACGCAAAACATTCGTAACGTTCTGTCCTTTTGCATTATATAGTTTATATAGTATGTCAATGTCATAGTACTTCTATTTTTTTCACTGAAATCGGAGTAGATTTATTCCATTTTGATTAACATCCGAACCCTGGCCAGTATAGAAGCCAGTACAGCATGCCGCCTACGTCACAGCCAATACACGAATAGGACTTGACAGTCAATGTATGTAACCAATTGGCTAGCCATTACTGGCTCGTGTGGCCTCAGGGTATATTATAAAAAGGTTTGTTTGTTTATTCGAAAGTTTATTTACTTTAGTTTATTCCTCCTATGAATTATGGAAATGAACGATGGTTGTTGTGTGTATGATATTCAGATTTGTATGACAACAAACAAAATGTGATAAAATTAAAGACAGAGTTCCAGTATTTTTCAAAAATGATTTAAGTATGAGGCAGTGTTCTAAGAGCCATTTTTTCACTACTGCGCAACTTAAGGCAAACTCACAAGTTGACCAACTTGAGAGTTGATTTCAACTCCAAAGTTGAAACGCAAGTTAAAATTTAATTTTATTCACTAATTTTGTTCTCAAACCCCGAGTTGAAAATCTAAAGTTGGCCAACTTCTGATTTGAAAAATATCCCTGAGATATTTCTGAAAATAACTCAAGAACTGTCAATTTAATATTTTAATTTGAAGCAAATTTGAAGTTTTGTGTGAATTGGTTTGTGTCGGCTTTTAAAATTTTATTTATTTATTTGTACAGACTAACATAGTAATCTTAAATTGCTAAGTTAGTACTAAGTTTAGAGAGCACAGGCTGCAATGGCTTTCGGCTCGCTATTATAAAAATTATTACAGAGTTATATTTTAAAGTTAAGATGTATTGTTTTTTGAATAATATCTATATTTTGAATACTGATACTTTTAAGGATCTCGTAAATGTTGTCATCATTGTTGGGTAGAGAACGGTTGATGTGATCTAGGAGGTGTTTGATATCTAGTGTTTCTGAGCAACTAGAACATATTGGAGGAGTTTCCCTTGTTAAAAGGTGCTGATGAGTTGTTAGAGTATTGCCTAAACGTAGACGTGCAAAAGTGGTAATGCATGATTTCGTTGTTTGGGCTGGATAAATAGGTGGTATTTTATTGTTGTTTATACTTGAGTAGTGGTGATTATATGTTATCCACTTATTCATATGGCAGGTTTTGACTTCTAGTTTTACTGATCGTAAAAGATCTTTCTCACTATATGTGTTAAACAAACACATAATTTTAATTTTCGTTTGTGTTTTTATTAGGATATCCCTAAGCATTATTACTGCTGGGGTATTATTGCTAAGGTTTCTAATAGCGTGTATAACTGAGAGACTGTCAGTGCATATTACCCAATGTCCTTTCGTATAAGAGGCGTGTAAAGCTTGTATGGTATATGCCCTATGAACCGTCACAAAATATGAACCTCCATTTTTTGGTTTTGAGATCATTTTCGATTGTATTGAATATTGTCCAGTATATACTATTTGGCGTATGATCCTTTGGGTAATTCGACAGCGACAGCTCAAACGATTCGGGTCTACACAACCAGGATGGGTATGATGATGTTGGGTTGCAGCTTATTTTTGTAGGCGGTTTGAATTTGGATATGCTTTTCCAAATGGTTGATAATGCTGATGGAATTCTCTTCTGGCGTGTGGAACGATAAGCAGCAATAGAGTCTTTGTTTATCACAGATCTAGTTGGAAACAATAGTTTTGCGGAGAGTTTAAGAATTACTTCCTCATATCTTTCCTTGAGTGTTGGTAAACCAGATTCGGCCAATATATTTTTGATTGGGGTTGTTGAGAATGCATTTATTGATTTTCTTGCAGCTTGATGGTATGTAGGCTTTATTATATTAAAAGTTGATTTTGGACAGTTTCCATAAATACTTAGTCCATAGTCTATTTTGTTTAGCATTAACATTTTAGTTAGATAGTATAGAGTGTTGATATGAACTTTACATATTTTGGAAGACAGATACTTAATGATATTAGGCCTTGCAGCCAGTGTTTTTTTTAATTCAATGCAATGGTTTTTCCAATTATATTTACTGTTAAAGGTTAAACCTAAAATACTTAAATTATTTACTGATTGTAGCTCTATATTGCTTATACTGAGGCTAAGTTAGGACACGATCTTTTTCTACATATATGAAATGTCTTACATTTTTGAAATGATATGTTTGCACCAGAAAAGGTTGACCATTTTTCAAGTTCTTTTAATAGATTTGAAAGTTATTTTCGTTAATTCTAAATCATTGTTTTTACAAAACACATAAACATCGTCAGCATACAAACAATGATCAAGAATCTTATGTTTATTTATGATATTGCTAATTTCATTGAACGCTATCGAAGAGAGCATTACTGATAGGGGTGACCCCTGTGGAATACCATTATGTAAAGGAAAATTTGGGGAGTAAGTGTTATTGACTTTAACACAAAATTTATGATTCGACAGGAAAGCTTTGATGTGCCCAAACACTTTTGGACCCATTCCCCATTCTTTCAATTTGGAAAGCACTACGTGAACTCCAATTCTATCAAATGCCTTCTCAAAAAATTGAAACGTGATTTTTTGTCAATAAAGCGTTTGAAGCGTAACTGCCATAATTTTTTCCAAAATCTTTGAGATGCATGATAACAGTGATATTGGTCTGTATCCGTCAACTTGATTGATTTCCTTTTTGGATTTGGGAATGGGGATAAGCGTGGCTGTATTCAAATATTGTGATATTACACTTGAGTCGAGGACTTTATTATAGAGTATGATAAGAATCAATTTTGTTTCTATCGGCAGATTCTTAAACATGGGATATGAAAGTCTATCCCTACCTGGTGTCTTCCCTTTTATTTTGCTGATGCAAGATTCTAGTTCAGACAGTCAAATCTGTTGCTCGAGATAATTGATTGCAGGATTGGTGGACATAGATGATATGATTACGATTATTTTTGTTTTGAAATTGTTATGAAAATTGGTTTCGTTGGAATATTCGGACGAAGTGATTGCTTATTTCTAAAGGGTTAACGAGAAATCCTGAGTCAGCATCAATGCACCTTATAGAACGAGGCACAGCTGAGCCACTAAGTCTGTTTATTTTATTCCAGATATTTGTCACAGAAGAATTGGGGTTTATGGATGAGGTAAATTCGTTCAAGCTTTAAGTTTTATTTATTTTCA
The DNA here is from genome assembly GCA_946251815.1 of Dasysyrphus albostriatus. Classification (NCBI taxonomy): domain Eukaryota; kingdom Metazoa; phylum Arthropoda; class Insecta; order Diptera; family Syrphidae; genus Dasysyrphus; species Dasysyrphus albostriatus. The sequence continues at coordinate 100,913,774 of OX276335.1, forward strand.
GTGTTCTTCGGAAGAGAGCATTGGATTTCTTAAACAAAATAAGGTTTTCCGTTGCGGAGTTTTTTTTTTTAATCTATTCCACGCTTTCACTTTATCATTCCTTAAATTATTAAGCTCCATGTTCCACCAAGGGACAGAATGTTTGGATTTTTTTGGACTGGTTTGAGGTTAGCTGCTTCACGAAGAGATTTTTGGAAAATTACTGCAGATTTATTAATATTTATGTTAGGTTTAAGGCTGAGTGAGATTTTGGCAGTTGATTTAGCATATTTGGACCAGTTTGCTTGATCAATTTTGAACTTTAGTGAAGGAGTAAGGTTTCAATTTTTTTTTGCTAATGTTAGCGTGTTTATAAAGGGAAAATGATCGCTATTGTGCAGATCATCTAAAGTTTTCCAGCACATTTTGGGGTATAGATCAGGGGAACAGCAGGTGATGTCTATGTGTGTGAACGTTTTGTGTATAAATAAGTGTGTTGGTGAACCGTCGTTCAATATAAGAGGGTTGGAATTGGTTATAAAATTTTCTAGAATGTATCCTCTTTTATTTGTGCTAGGGGAACCCCAAAGGATACTCCAGGCATTAACATCTCCTCCAAAAACTATTGGCCCTTGGATCTGTGTTAGGATGTTGTCAAAATCATGGTGCGTGATAGCTTGATCGGGTGGAAGATACAAATTTACGTATGTGATTTTGAATTTAAGATGAACTTCCAGTGCTAACACTAGAAGGTTCTAGTTAATGTGGACCTGTCGATGTGGAATATTTTTTTTGATCATTATGCCAATGCCTTGTTTACTTGTAGAGTTAACTGGTAAGTTTAAAAAGTACCCCTCGAAAGTTTTTGGAATTATCGGTTTAAAATTGTAGGGACAAAGAGTTTCTTGCAGATTTACCTTAGATGGGCTGTATCTGGAAATTAAAATATTAAGTTCATCGTAATTGTTGATAAGACCTTGCACATTGCACTGCAAAGATATGAGAACCATATTTTTGCCATTAGGAATCCACTTTCTTCCATTGGGTTGCAACAATGAAAGCGTGGAAGGTATATATATATATATATATATAGAGTTTCTGCATACCATCTCGGCTAAGGCCAAGAGTACCCATTTTAAGAAACATTGTAATTAGTTATTAAAACTTTTACATAGATGGGAATTATTGTCACATATTTTATATTTTTATTATTATATTTTGACTAAACGACACTATTTTTAATGAAAACACTAACAGCCAATTTCTTCGCATAAGTACTAAGTCGCCCTAGTACCCAGTCCAGCTAGACCAGGTACTACCTCTGGTACTCGGTCCTAAAAAAAAGTTAGTACCTGAGCATTTCTTCACATGACTAAAGCCGGACCTAAATTCTCAAAGCGGTACTAGGAACATAATACGTCTAAAACTGGTCTAATTTTGTTTCTGACACTATTTTGGCATTTCAAATATAATTTTCATATTAATTTAAATTTTATATAGTGATTTCTTATAAATTTTATTTGTGTAGTTTTCATATTCGCGTCCATTTTTTTATTTTAAACTACCTTCTTCATATTTTTTACTTTGATTTATGCAATCTATTGAGCTATCTGTATTTTGTCTATCGGAATTTATAATTAAATTTGTGTAGAATCGTATTTTGTTGCAATAAGATTAATTTATAGTGATGATGAAGAAACGTGAGATGAAAAACGTTAGAGACATTGTTGCGAGTTGGAGTTAGCCACGGAGACATCTTCGGTGCTGGAAGGGGGCTAGGGCACGCTTGCTTTTTTGCACGGCTCAGCTCGACGGATTGGGTTGGTTCTTGCCCTCCTCCAAAACACCTCCTACTCAGCAAACAAAATAATCGTGCCTTTGTATAAGGAAAGGATAGGAAATTGGAAAAAGTTGGAATATAGGAACTAGGAATACTAAACAAAGAGATCGCACAAAAATAGTTACCTATGCCACCGCATCTATGAAAGGATGAGGCTTCCATAAAGTTCTTAGTGGAAATTCAGTTTGATTTGCTTTGTCGAAGCAAAAAAAGTATATAACTAAATGTAGCCTATCATCTAAACCCTAAATTCTAAATGTTTCTCCTTCTATATACACCTATATAAATTTATAAAATTATATATAAATATAATTATATATGCCTAAACCTAATCCTATAACTAAACCCTAAAAAAAATAATATCTTTTTCCACCAACGAACTGATATCAGCCCCACTGTTTCCCAGACACAGTGGTTCGTCGAGTCCTCAGAAGGCCTTGCCAGATGTTTTTGGCAAAAGTTTGGCCTGCCCACCCTTGTATCCAAAGACACAACCTTCGCTATCTCTTGGCCAGATTCTTAGAGATAGCCCCTAACTAAAAAAAAACTTCCAGTTCACAGCATTTCTTCAGTTATGTCGTTCAGTCAGTTTATGTCTATAGGTACACAAGTCAGTATGAGCGTAAGTATGTAAACAGGCAGGTAAGTACATTTAGGTAAGTAAGTGAGAAAACAAGTCTAGTCTAAGTAGAATAGCAAATGCAGGTAAGTATAAGTTAGTAAGTAAATGTAATCTAGTATTATTGAAGATAAGTATGTATGTGTCGGTAGGTATGCGTAGATATGTATAAGTCAGTAAGTATCTGAAAGCAAGTATCGGTAAGTAGGTATGTGTAGGTAAGTACGTAGAATTAAGTTGCATTGTAAGTAAATGAATTTTCTGAAGTTTGTCGTTGTCTAAAAGTCGTCGTTTACGTTCTAGGTCACATCGTTCTATCACGTTTTTGTCATTTCCACCTCTCGGTCGTCGGCTCAGCCGATCCTCCACACACCTAAATACTTTTCTAACACTCCATAGTAAATTTATTTCATTTGCTCAAAATTCATTTAAGAAAACTGTTTTCAGTTTAATCACTAATGAATATTTATTATGTAAAAAAAATTATTCAAAACAAAATAAGTATTGTAAAAGAAAAAAGGCAAAAGAAAGAAAAAAAAATTAATAAAGATTTAAAAAAAATAAAATATTAAGAAAATCTTCCTTTTCTTCAATGAAAGATTCAGTTTAAATTTAATTAAAAAAAAAAATGGCATAGATTGAAAGTCCCGGAATGTACACACTTCCTTCCTCTTACTATGCATATATGAACCTATATAGTTACTTATGTATATCAATGTATATATATATATTTTTTTTTTTTTAAAAGAAACTTACTACTTTGTCTGTTGTCCTTCGATGTCCTGTCGACAGAATTTCGTAGGCTCGTTCAGGTTAAATTGGCTCAATCTTTACCGCCAGGTTTCACTTAAGGACACATATATATATATCCAGAGTCCAGAGGGATACACAACCGTTATCACTTTTCACTATAGCACTTTTCTTTGATATTTTAATTACGTTATTCACTTTAATTTTCTTTAAAACCTTCTCTTATTAATTTCCTTTCTCTTCTTGAACAAGATAGAATTTACAAAAAAAAAAAATCATAAATTAGAAAAATAATAAAAAAAAATCAACAAAAGGAATAAAGAAATTAGTTATTTAAAAGTTCAAAAATAAAAATAAAAATTCGCACTTGGTCCAAAAGGGACAAAAAAAAAATAACAGCAACTGTCTGCGACCGCTGCAAGGGCCCTTTGTGATGCCCTTCAAAGTTTAAATGCAGCCAACACCACTGCGAGCCACCAATCCAACACTATGCTTTTTCGGGGTTCTAGGCTCAACTCTTCCACTCTTTTCAGGTGTATTTAACCACCCTAAAAAAACCAGCAGAGGCCTAGATCTATTGCCTAGCGTCTAACGTATAGGCCAGTTTCTACTTGGTTTGGTGGACCAATATGGATATAAATATATCTATATATATATAAATATATATATATTTATATTGAAAGAGTCACCTTGGCCACCAGAGTGTCACTACACTGACCTAAACCTGTGGGAATCAAGACATCATGGAGATACTTAAGTATAAAATCAACTGTGTATTCCTACCTCTGCTATCCTCGAACGGGGTCTCAGAACTTCCTGTGGAAGAAATTCAGCTATCCCACTTTGTATCTCCTCTGGTAGCACTTTAGCAATACCACCTTAGTTGGATTTTCAATAAGTAATCCAAATCTAAAAAAATCATTTTTTTTTTTTGTATTTTAACACATATTTCACTAACTATAGTTTGTATTTTTCACCTTCTTTGGTTGTTAATCCTCCTTTTTTTTATGATTTAAAAATTCAACTTTTCACAAAAACTTTTTTTTTTATATAAAAAAAATCCCGTACAAAAGAAAACTGAATTTATTCTTTATAGCGTTAACTGTCAGCAACTGTTGGTTCCTGTAGTTGCTTTTTCAACGACTTAAATTTGATTAAAAATGCATCGGTCGATGCCCTATGGCCTACATTCAATTTTTCCTTTATGCATTTTGAGCTTTCTGCAGCCTGGAAGTATCAAATTTTATTTCTCCTATCACTAACACCTATCTATTAGAAACCTAGTATTTGTTTATAAAATTGTCAGTGTTGTGTCCCAAAGTGCATGTGTATTAGTGAACAGACAAAAGCTTGCTTATTCTGTTGCAGCAACACAACTTTTATCATAATAATAAATAACATAAAATGTCAATTACTAACTCTACAATACCATGACATTAAATTATTTCAAACTATTTCTTACTTCTAATACCTAAAAACTATTAAAATTGCACTAATCCCTCAATTTACTAAAGCATTTTACATTTTCAAATCCAACTGATCTTATAAAAGCTTTTGAACACTAACAATTTCCTGCCTAATTCTCTTGTCCAGGATTTTCAGAACACTTACAAACGAATTGCATAGGTACTTCCCTTTTCGAACCTCTGCAAACTTCACTTTACATGTCAGAATCGAAATGTCACATTGTATTTGTCTTAATTCGTGAAAGTGTTTTTAATTTATTTTAACTTTAAGTTTTGGATTTGGAGGTGAAACTATTTTGCTATATACAAAAAGAAATACAATGAACTGATAACAAAAATGACTCAGAACAAAAATAAATAAAAAAAAAACAACAAACAAGAGGTCCATATGAAGCTAAACACAACCCCCATGCCGGTAAGTTATTTGTTTACAATCTGGACATATGTAATTTCTTTGCATTTTTCAATTTATTTCAGGTATGGATACCTTCATCGATACACCAGAGCAACCACCAACAACCCCAACCTGTACTCAGAAAGATAAGTGCCTATTTTGTCACCAGAGAATGTTCACCCAACGTACCTGCTTGTTAATAAGCTAGGCAGTTCAGTAGACATACTCCGGTGGCAATAAACCATCCCCGAGTCTTATTAATTCTCTTTCCTTTTTCTTCTTTTAGGTTATTTGCTGCCGCAACAAATCAAGATCGGTACCAGGACACATCATGTTATCCCAAACCAACAGGAGACAACAAAAATCCTGCAGGAATGCCAGCTACGGCACAAGAAAAAAAAGGAACAAAACACCAGCAACAACTTTGCTAAGACGACGATCGTCTGCGCGCAGCGTCGTGAGTTATTTTTTGTTTGCATTATTTGTAACTATGCATGTACATATTTGCTGTTCGTCCTATGTCTGTTTTACCGTGTTAAATTTAGTAATCTAGATATTGTAGGTATATTGACGAATATACGTATACCTATTTTGTTTTCAATTGTAAATTAAAGGTAAATAGTTTTATTGAAAGGTAGTAAAACAAAACTCTCTAGTGGGTGGCGTTTGGCTTAAGGGGTGGAAGGTGAATTTTTGCAGGAGTGTTTTGTATGTTTTTTTTTTTTGTGTTCTTTTTTTAGTGTGTACATTTATTAAGTAACTATTTTTTTTTTGTTTAGGCATCTTTTAGATCTTTATAAGAAGTGTGCGTATTAAGCACCTATACTTCTTTTTTTTTTTTTTTTTGTTATGAGATACGATCGGCTACGTAACAAACACGATGTCAATTTCGGAGTGGTCGTGACGAAATTGGCCTCGATAAAAAGGAAGGCGATCATATAATATTTGATTTGGCTCGATTCATAATTTACATTTTAAAAGCCGTTCGTGATGTGAGGCACGTCCACTCCCTGAGTTCACCGATATTGTTAGTCCGGGCATACTTTTAGGTGAATGTGGAATATTTGTCCATTCTGTGAGGAATAGTTTTTTTTTTTTTTTTTTTTTTTTTTGGGTTTTGTTTGAGAGAAGGTTTCGTTGGTATATTTAATATTTGGTACCTATAGCGTTTGTTATAACAGACATAAAAATGAAATTTTGCGGGAATTCTATGTGCTTATGAGTTTGGATGTTTATCGGTCTTAATACTATTCAGTCTTCGTTTCTCGTGTATCACATTGTTCACCGTAATTTTACATTTCGAAGGTTAGGTAGAAACTTTATATCGCCTATCCGTGAGATATGCGATTTTTATGGATTGATTTAAGTAGTAAGGGTTGTTGGGGTTGAAGATTTGCTTTGGTTTAAAGTGTTTATTTGGTGTTTAATCGCTTGCTAGTTTTTAATACTGCTACAAAGCATGGTTATTTTAATCAGTCTCAATTTCTCTATTCCTATATTCTAATCAGTCTTAGGTTCTCATGCAATAAATATATTAACTATAAACTCTCTTTACTACTGAATAAATAAACAAATAAATATAATAAATCAATAAGTTAATATGTAATAAATAAATAAAAAATCAATAAATAGCTATGTAAATAAATAATCTATAACAAGACAAGACATATATCACAGTTCAGGGGGGAAAGCAACAGCAGCTGAGTCCGTTATTAAGTGTGAATATCTTTCGCATGATATACTCCTACTTTCACGCCTTGTAAATTTCCTAATTCATACAGTGAATTGCCAACTGTTTTTAAAACTACAGATTTTAAAAATTTTGGTCCCAATTTCGCGTTATATTTATCTAATAGGTTACTTTGTTAGAAGTTTCTTCTATATACAATTTGTCCTACTTTGTATGATACATTTTTACTCCTCGTATTATAAGTCTTTTTCGATTTTTGATGAGCTAAGTTTAAATTTTCAAAGATTTTCTTTCGCAGTAAAGCTTGTTTGTCACCTTTGTCGGTGATTTCGATTTCAGGATCTTTGATCATATCTAATTTTCTCAGAAGCTCATACGTTTCTCCGTTTTGGATCATTTGTGACCCAAAAACAGCATAGTATGGCTCGAATTTTGTCGCTTCATGCAACACACTACGTAGGGAAAATGCAGTATTGCTCACATGCATGTCCCATAGGCGTTGGTCACCGTCAATGTACGACCGAATTTTCGCTAAAACTGAGCGATTTACTCGCTCTGAAGCATTTGCTTGGGGCGAATAAAATGCTGTTCGTATGTGTTTCACCCCATACTTTTTTAAAAGGCTGGAAAACAATTCAGAAACGAACTGTTTTCCGTTGTCAGAATGGATGTATTCAGGTACTCCAAACATATGGAATACGCTTTCTTCAAGGTATTTTACTACCTCAGCTGCTGTTGCTTTACGAATTGGTTTCAAAAAAACATATTTGCTGAAGTGGTCTAATACTATAAATATATGAGTATGTCCGTTCTTCGTTCGTGTGTACGGTCCCAAAAAGTCAATGTATAGTCGTTGGAATGGTCGTTCGGTTATCATCTGCTGTCCCATGGGTGGCCTTGAAATCGAGTTCATCGGCTTATTGCATTTGCATATATCACAGCTTTGTACATATTCGTTCACTTCGGTAGTCATATTTGGCCAGAAATACCTCTGGCGAAGTTTTGCCAGAGTTTTGTGCATTCCGCCATGACCTGCGGTAAAGGAATCATGCGCTGTGGCCAAAAGGCTCCCACGCAACTCCTTCGGTACCCAGAGTTTCCAAGCCCTGTCTTCTTGAATAGGGTCTCCTGTTCGTCTGTCAGTCCTTTTGTAAACGAAGCCGTCCGAAATACAGATGTCAGGTAGTTTGTTTAGGTTTTCGTTTATTGTCTTCTTCAACTCAACATATTCTTCTGATGAAAAGTATGGTGAATTGAAGTCAACTTCTGACATTTCGGTGGCGATCTCATCCATATGTACTCTTGATAGAGTATCCGGAACTACATTGAGAATTCCCTTTCTGTGCTCTATGGTGAAGTCAAAGCCTTGTAGCTTAAAACTCCACCGAGCCAGCCGACCACTCAAGTCTTTCTGTGTCATCAGCCACTTAAGGCTTGCATGGTCAGTTATGATAGTAAAAGGCAATCCTTCAATGTAAGCCCGGAATTTCTTAACAGACAGAACAGCCGCATAGCATTCAAGTTCAGTTACGCTGTAGTTCCGCTGAGCGGGGTTAAGCTTCTGAGACATGAATGCTATGGGTCGTTCATTGTTCTCTTCGTCTATTTGGAATAGTACGCTCCCTACACCAGTAGATGAGGCGTCGCATTGAATGTAAAAATGTTTTGTAAAGTCGGGGTTTGTCAGTATCGGTGCTGTCACTAAGGTCGTTTTTAAGAGCTCGAAAGCCATCAAAGCTTCGCTTGTCATAACAAAGTCCTTTCCTTTCTTCAGACAGTCTGTCATTGGGGCTGATATAGACGCAAAATTTGGAATAAAGCGTCTATACCAACCCGTCATCCCTAAGAATCGACGGAGTTGCTTAGGAGTCTTCGGCACAGGAAACTCCTTCACCGCAGAAACCTTTTCGGGATCCGTTCTTAGACATCCATCACCGACGAAATAGCCTAAGTACTTGATCTCCTTAAAACAAAACTTGCTTTTCTCCACGTTTATAGTCAACCCCGCTTCACGCAAACATCTTGCCACCTCTTTGAGAACGCTCATATGGGTCTCAAAATCTGGAGAACAAATCAAGAGGTCATCGAGATAAACAAAGACATTCTCTCTCAAACGAGCGGGGATGACTTTGTCCATCAGCTTACTCATTCTCTGGGCGGCGTTGCACAATCCAAACGGCATTACCGTGAACTGATACAACGGTCGTCCAGGGACTGTGAAAGCCGTCTTCTCTCTTGACTTGAGCTCCAGAGGAATCTGCCAAAAGGCGTCTTTCAAATCGATGCTCGAGATGAAGTGCGTGTCGTGGAGCCGACTCAAAATCCCTTCAATATGTGGGAGAGGGTACGCAAATTTCTTCGTGGCTGCGTTCACCTTCCTTGAATCTAAGCAAAGCCTGTTTTTGCCTGGCTTCCTCACAAGCACAACTGGAGAGCTGTAAGCGCTATTACTCTCCTCTATTACGCCTAACTCCAGCATACGATCGAGCTCAGCGTACATCAACTTCTGAACGACAGGTGAGATCGGGTAATGTCTTTGTTTGATAGGGATTGTGTCGTCTTCCATCTCAATGACATGCTCTTCGACCATAGTCTTACCCAATCCCAACACTGCGAAAGAAGGGAATGCAAGCTTGACTCGCTCCAGTTCTTCAGTTTGTGTTGGGGAAAGCTTTCGCATGGGATCAGACTCTTGCCCTCCCGTCGGCGATAGAAAGTCGAGAGCGCTTATAATATTTGGAGCAACTTTAAAAGTCCTCCAAAAGTCTACCCCTAGATAGAGCTGTTGTTGCAGGCTTGGAACAACAAACAACTCTAGCTCATGGGTGTTGCCACCCCATGAGACATCAGTCTTAAACCTGCCATTAATGTGTTGGTTTTTACCGTCCGCTGTTTTTATATCGACTGCCATTTTTGTCACTTGTATGTTATGTCTTCTTATAAAGTCTATTGCACCTTTCCCCACACAACTCACTGACGCTCCACTATCTAGTAAGCCTACCATCTCTTCTCCATGTAATATCACTTTAGCATAGGGCCTGTTGTCATCTGATATGGCCAAAACCGTAGCTTCTATCTTATTTTTCTTATTCCTAAATATTGCACACTTTTCCTTAAGCTTAAGTATTTTCCTAAAATTTCTACTTGTCTTTTGCTCTACAGATGTTATCTCTTCGTTAAATATTCGTTTTCTAGCTTCTTCGTATTCCTTCATACGTTGGTGTAGGGTTTTATATTGCACTTCTTTTCTTGGGTGTAAGTCTAATGTTTTCGTTTCTCTTTTCAGAATCTTCACTTCTCCGGGTTCGGTTTTTCCGGGATTGACGTCTTTGTCGGCAGAGTTGACCCGGGTGCACTGCCGACCTTCTGGTTTCCCTGGCAAGATGCACAATTAAAAGCAAGATTTCCCTGTCCACAACTAAAGCAGGTCAGAGCATGAAACGTCGAGGGACATGCGGCTGACGTCGAGTTGTTGTCTTTCGTAAGTTCAGTCCTTTTGTCACGTTCATTGTTTTTATAAGTAGTGTGTCGTTTGTCTATTTTGATATTTGTTTGTGGTTTGTCTGTTCTGTTGTATTGAACGGCAGCAACATGCTCCTCCCATTCATCCTCAACAAACTCCTATCTTCTATCTCACTAATTTGTTTTCTTGTTTTCCAGTCTCTTGTCTCAAGATGCTTCTCAGCACGCCTACACTCTTCCCTAAGGTCTCGAATGTTTTTAATGTTACATCCGAAGATCAGTGTGGCAACCTTATCTTTGATATTATGCCTAACCATCGACACTAAATCTTTTTCATTGGGTTTATTCTTCAATTGAAGCATAAGACCCCTGACTTCCTCAAAGAATTCGTCGAAAGTTTCATTGGGCTGTTGCCGTCTATCCATTATCGCTCTTAGGATCTCATGGTCGCCTTTCCTATTTCTAAATTGCCTTAGCAATTCCGCCTTAAGGTCGTAAAAGTTGAGATATTCATCTCCTTGATTTTCCTCCATGTACTGCCAATACCACCGTTCGGCTCCACCTGTAACTAGGTGGTGAAAATTAGCAAAAATCTGTTCATTTGAGACCCCGTTCTTTCTTTGTAAAGTCTCTACTCTGAAAATAAAACTTTCCACCGTCATGTTTTTTGATGTGCCGTCAAATTTAATTGCCCACTTGTGGATGTCAATACGTTTTCCATAGTCATTACAGGCCCTACTTGAGTGACACGCCGGCCGTGACCTATTCGGAGAAGGGACCCTTGGTGGACTAATGTCAGGGTCAGTTAACAGGATGTCGCCTTGCTGCTCTTGTCTGGTTTGTGCAGCAAGGGCGGATTTTTCTACTAAACGTAGACGATCACTCATAGTGGTCATATTACCTGATACCATTTCTACCATCTTCTGCATAATTTTCAGATTTTTTGCCTGTTCTGCTAGAAGTATAATTGTCTTGTTTTGAGACTCATTAATTGATCGTGAAACGGCGCAATCAATCGCCTTCTTGAGGTTTTCTCCTCCCATAGTGATCTCATATTCTTCTCTGTCTTGTCTTTCATTTTTTTCTGTTTCTTTTTCTGATTGTGTTATATTTAATCGTTCTCTATCTAGTCCTCGCGTTAGTCTGTTCACTGTGTCCCTAGTCTCGTCTTCATCTCCTCCTATTGGGATTAAAACTTGGGGCAACAATACCTCCCCTGAAGCTGGTGGCTGAATCACTATTGGTACTGCTTCAGCCCCTTCTACCTGTTTCACATTTCCAATATCTTCACGATTTTCCCTAGCTAAATCATCAAATGGATTTGGTAATAAGCTTTGGTTGAGCTCATTTTCCGACGGAGTTGGACTGGGGACTTGCCGAGGGTTTTTTCGTTTAGGCTTTGCACCTCGTTTGGTCGCGGTGCTCTTTTTGACAGCACCAGAGGAGTGGTCCTCCATATCTTGTTTTTTTTTTTTTTTTTTGTACTCTTTTATTTCTCTATTCTATTTTCAAAAGCAAAAGTTACTATTTTGGTTTCAAAAAAAAAACTTCAAAAACAAACAAACTTTAATAAAAAACTGAAAAAATTCAAAAAATTAAAAAAAACTAAAAAGTTAAAACTAAAATATTATCTTTGAAACTTCACGTTTCCTTTTCAAAGAATTAAACACTAAACAAAATCAAAGTTTCAATTCCAGATTTCGCAGTATTCAATTCCAATCTGTTGAAATCTTTGAAGTAAAAAATAGGTATATATATATAAAAAAAATTCAGAATCCAAAAAAAAAATCTTATGATTAAAAGAAAACAAACTCAGAATTCAAAAATGAATTCATGTACCAAAATATTTTGTTTAACTAAATATTTAAAAGCTAAGACTATTTACTTTTTGAAACCAAAAAAAAACTAAAATTGAAATATTTTCTGAAATACTTTTCTAATGGGTTTTCTATTATTCATTCAAGGTGTGTGAAGTTTCAACTGAGTATCCAAACGATTTGAGAGGAAAACAATGTCTAAGGTAAAAAGTATCGTAAAAAGGTCTTGTCTCGTTAATCTTGGTTCGTTAAGTTTGTTTAGGTTGATGTCTAACTTCCTAAGTTAGTCACTGTTGTGACTGGTGCCTCTGTGACTCGACGAGTGCTTTGGATTATCTCCGATTGTCCCACCACTTCGTTCATTCTGATGATAAACCTGAATAATGGTTAGGTAGGCAACGGACGACAACCTTCCACACGAATAGAGTTTCGGAACACACCACTTACGCCACTCTAACCGTCTGGCTTAACCTGACTGGTATGGCTAGCTGCAAGTGTTACGCTCCTTGAATCCATTCCGCTCTTTGCTAAGTAGAAGAATCTGTATTACCTCACTAAATCTACTGGTGCTAGACCTGTCAGATCGGACAGCCAAGCTTCAACTTCCACTATGCCAAGAGCTTCTACGGTCTCTATGTCTGTGCTAATAAGGATAAGGATAAACAAAAATTAATAGGATGAAATCGATTGAGATTATTGTGAGTCCAAGGTGATGACCCTAAAACAAAATCACCTCCTTGGAGTCCCAATGGATCTCGAAGCCGTTCGTACTCGTTGGGCGCTATTGTTGCGAGTTGGAGTTAGCCACGGAGACATCTTCGGTGCTGGAAGGGGGCTAGGGCACGCTTGCTTTTTTGCACGGCTCAGCTCGACGGATTGGGTTGGTTCTTGCCCTCCTCCAAAACACCTCCTACTCAGCAAACAAAATAATCGTGCCTTTGTATAAGGAAAGGATAGGAAATTGGAAAAAGTTGGAATATAGGAACTAGGAATACTAAACAAAGAGATCGCACAAAAATAGTTACCTATGCCACCGCATCTATGAAAGGATGAGGCTTCCATAAAGTTCTTAGTGGAAATTCAGTTTGATTTGCTTTGTCGAAGCAAAAAAAGTATATAACTAAATGTAGCCTATCATCTAAACCCTAAATTCTAAATGTTTCTCCTTCTATATACACCTATATAAATTTATAAAATTATATATAAATATAATTATATATGCCTAAACCTAATCCTATAACTAAACCCTAAAAAAAATAATATCTTTTTCCACCAACGAACTGATATCAGCCCCACTGTTTCCCAGACACAGTGGTTCGTCGAGTCCTCAGAAGGCCTTGCCAGATGTTTTTGGCAAAAGTTTGGCCTGCCCACCCTTGTATCCAAAGACACAACCTTCGCTATCTCTTGGCCAGATTCTTAGAGATAGCCCCTAACTAAAAAAAAACTTCCAGTTCACAGCATTTCTTCAGTTATGTCGTTCAGTCAGTTTATGTCTATAGGTACACAAGTCAGTATGAGCGTAAGTATGTAAACAGGCAGGTAAGTACATTTAGGTAAGTAAGTGAGAAAACAAGTCTAGTCTAAGTAGAATAGCAAATGCAGGTAAGTATAAGTTAGTAAGTAAATGTAATCTAGTATTATTGAAGATAAGTATGTATGTGTCGGTAGGTATGCGTAGATATGTATAAGTCAGTAAGTATCTGAAAGCAAGTATCGGTAAGTAGGTATGTGTAGGTAAGTACGTAGAATTAAGTTGCATTGTAAGTAAATGAATTTTCTGAAGTTTGTCGTTGTCTAAAAGTCGTCGTTTACGTTCTAGGTCACATCGTTCTATCACGTTTTTGTCATTTCCACCTCTCGGTCGTCGGCTCAGCCGATCCTCCACACACCTAAATACTTTTCTAACACTCCATAGTAAATTTATTTCATTTGCTCAAAATTCATTTAAGAAAACTGTTTTCAGTTTAATCACTAATGAATATTTATTATGTAAAAAAAATTATTCAAAACAAAATAAGTATTGTAAAAGAAAAAAGGCAAAAGAAAGAAAAAAAAATTAATAAAGATTTAAAAAAAATAAAATATTAAGAAAATCTTCCTTTTCTTCAATGAAAGATTCAGTTTAAATTTAATTAAAAAAAAAATGGCATAGATTGAAAGTCCCGGAATGTTCACACTTCCTTCCTCTTACTATGCATATATGAACCTAAATAGTTACTTATGTATATCAATGTATATATATATATTTTTTTTTTTTTAAAAGAAACTTACTACTTTGTCTGTTGTCCTTCGATGTCCTGTCGACAGAATTTCGTAGGCTCGTTCAGGTTAAATTGGCTCAATCTTTACCGCCAGGTTTCACTTAAGGACACATATATATATATCCAGAGTCCAGAGGGATACACAACCGTTATCACTTTTCACTATAGCACTTTTCTTTGATATTTTAATTACGTTATTCACTTTAATTTTCTTTAAAACCTTCTCTTATTAATTTCCTTTCTCTTCTTGAACAAGATAGAATTTACAAAAAAAAAAAATCATAAATTAGAAAAATAATAAAAAAAAATCAACAAAAGGAATAAAGAAATTAGTTATTTAAAAGTTCAAAAATAAAAATAAAAATTCGCACTTGGTCCAAAAGGGACAAAAAAAAAATAACAGCAACTGTCTGCGACCGCTGCAAGGGCCCTTTGTGATGCCCTTCAAAGTTTAAATGCAGCCAACACCACTGCGAGCCACCAATCCAACACTATGCTTTTTCGGGGTTCTAGGCTCAACTCTTCCACTCTTTTCAGGTGTATTTAACCACCCTAAAAAAACCAGCAGAGGCCTAGATCTATTGCCTAGCGTCTAACGTATAGGCCAGTTTCTACTTGGTTTGGTGGACCAATATGGATATAAATATATCTATATATATATAAATATATATATATTTATATTGAAAGAGTCACCTTGGCCACCAGAGTGTCACTACACTGACCTAAACCTGTGGGAATCAAGACATCATGGAGATACTTAAGTATAAAATCAACTGTGTATTCCTACCTCTGCTATCCTCGAACGGGGTCTCAGAACTTCCTGTGGAAGAAATTCAGCTATCCCACTTTGTATCTCCTCTGGTAGCACTTTAGCAATACCACCTTAGTTGGATTTTCAATAAGTAATCCAAATCTAAAAAAATCATTTTTTTTTTTTTGTATTTTAACACATATTTCACTAACTATAGTTTGTATTTTTCACCTTCTTTGGTTGTTAATCCTCCTTTTTTTTATGATTTAAAAATTCAACTTTTCACAAAAACTTTTTTTTTTATATAAAAAAAATCCCGTACAAAAGAAAACTGAATTTATTCTTTATAGCGTTAACTGTCAGCAACTGTTGGTTCCTGTAGTTGCTTTTTCAACGACTTAAATTTGATTAAAAATGCATCGGTCGATGCCCTATGGCCTACATTCAATTTTTCCTTTATGCATTTTGAGCTTTCTGCAGCCTGGAAGTATCAAATTTTATTTCTCCTATCACTAACACCTATCTATTAGAAACCTAGTATTTGTTTATAAAATTGTCAGTGTTGTGTCCCAAAGTGCATGTGTATTAGTGAACAGACAAAAGCTTGCTTATTCTGTTGCAGCAACACAACTTTTATCATAATAATAAATAACATAAAATGTCAATTACTAACTCTACAATACCATGACATTAAATTATTTCAAACTATTTCTTACTTCTAATACCTAAAAACTATTAAAATTGCACTAATCCCTCAATTTACTAAAGCATTTTACATTTTCAAATCCAACTGATCTTATAAAAGCTTTTGAACACTAACAATTTCCTGCCTAATTCTCGTGTCCAGGATTTTCAGAACACTTACAAACGAATTGCATAGGTACTTCCCTTTTCGAACCTCTGCAAACTTCACTTTACATGTCAGAATCGAAATGTCACATTGTATTTGTCTTAATTCGTGAAAGTGTTTTTAATTTATTTTAACTTTAAGTTTTGGATTTGGAGGTGAAACTATTTTGCTATATACAAAAAGAAATACAATGAACTGATAACAAAAATGACTCAGAACAAAAATAAATAAAAAAAAAACAACAAACAAGAGGTCCATATGAAGCTAAACACAACCCCCATGCCGGTAAGTTATTTGTTTACAATCTGGACATATGTAATTTCTTTGCATTTTTCAATTTATTTCAGGTATGGATACCTTCATCGATACACCAGAGCAACCACCAACAACCCCAACCTGTACTCAGAAAGATAAGTGCCTATTTTGTCACCAGAGAATGTTCACCCAACGTACCTGCTTGTTAATAAGCTAGGCAGTTCAGTAGACATACTCCGGTGGCAATAAACCATCCCCGAGTCTTATTAATTCTCTTTCCTTTTTCTTCTTTTAGGTTATTTGCTGCCGCAACAAATCAAGATCGGTACCAGGACACATCATGTTATCCCAAACCAACAGGAGACAACAAAAATCCTGCAGGAATGCCAGCTACGGCACAAGAAAAAAAAGGAACAAAACACCAGCCACAACTTTGCTAAGACGACGATCGTCTGCGCGCAGCGTCGTGAGTTATTTTTTGTTTGCATTATTTGTAACTATGCATGTACATATTTGCTGTTCGTCCTATGTCTGTTTTACCGTGTTAAATTTAGTAATCTAGATATTGTAGGTATATTGACGAATATACGTATACCTATTTTGTTTTCAATTGTAAATTAAAGGTAAATAGTTTTATTGAAAGGTAGTAAAACAAAACTCTCTAGTGGGTGGCGTTTGGCTTAAGGGGTGGAAGGTGAATTTTTGCAGGAGTGTTTTGTATGTTTTTTTTTTTGTGTTCTTTTTTTAGTGTGTACATTTATTAAGTAACTATTTTTTTTTTGTTTAGGCATCTTTTAGATCTTTATAAGAAGTGTGCGTATTAAGCACCTATACTTCTTTTTTTTTTTTTTTTTGTTATGAGATACGATCGGCTACGTAACAACATAGACGATGCCAAAAATCACGAAGTGCCAACTGGAACCAAATAGATACCGATTTGTTGTGCAACCTCGTACGCGAAATCAGACACAAATCGGTGTTAAATTGCCAAACAAATGGCACTAGCTACAAACGAAATAAAGAGGGCACATTGGATATCAATTTCTGAGCATTTTAATTCTCATCCTTTAGTGTGTTTTTTTTAAATATCTACCTATTTTTCTCTATGAAGGTTGCAACTCAGCGTAATGTTGATGCTATTATTGCCCGCTACAAAAAAGTGATGCAGGTCATGCGTAATGAATTCGCCCTTAAAAGGATCAACGCCACACAAACAGGTGGTGGTTCCTCTTCCGTACCAAAAATGGAGATAACTGGTGCTATGTTGGAGCTTCGTTCCTACTATGGCCACCTACTTTCCGGATTACCAGTTTATGATTGCGACAGTTTGAAACCGATTACAAACAGTCTGAATTCAAACACCCCAAGTGTACAAGAAGCTACCATTGTACCACCAATAGAATGCCTCGATTCTCAAGAGCTTACCCAAGTATCAAAGCCAGTTGATTTTACCCTCGGAGATCCTATTCCAGAAAAAGAATTGTCATGTCGAGGTGAAGTTATTGCATCAGGAGAATCTAGTTCGGTGCTGACTTCCTCACCCGTGTCTCTCTTGAAGCCCATTCGATTGACCCTTCCTGACCCGAATGCGGTGATCACCCAACAGCCGAGGCAGTACTTTGCAACAAGTGTGCAACGTCGTCGGCGCGTTGTTCCGACGGCAGTTGTGGAAGAAAAACGAGGACAACTGATTGACAAGGAGCACAAGCGTATGGCAGAATTTGGAGACCTTCGTATGCAGCTCTATCAAAAAGAGTATGCTGCACGTTCGGACGAAATAGAACAACGCAAAGCGTTAAGTCTAATTTTGCATCAAAAACAAATGGAGTTTTGGAGTATTGCAATCCAAAAAATCCAGTGCAGTGAAAACCCAGGAATTTCATCAGCACAATCGTTACCAATTGGCACAGTTATCAGTGTTCCAAATCCTGGTCTGCAAAAATTGGCAAGTCAGGTTTGCAACGTAGTCGCAGTAGCCGAAATGGCGAAAACTGACGACGATGGCAATACTGGAAATGAAGACGAAGATACCAAAAATACTTAATACATCTGTTTGAATTAAAAGATATAAATAAAATGCAATTTTGTTTTTATTATATTAATTGCAATAGAATGTCGTCTCTTGCTGTTCGATTTCTATTTGCTCGACTGTTACTAGGTGCATCTTGAATTTCGTTTTCGATGTGTGCATTCCTTATTTGTTGCCGCAAATGGTCTTCATTTTCTGGTGTTTCTGCTGGTGGTGGTTCTTTAGCATCGATGCAAATATTATGCAATATTGCACATGCAGATATAATTTGTTGTGCTGTACTTTTTTACTTTGACTCGCATACCATATGCCAAAACAGGGAATCTGCGTTTCCACACGCCATATTGCCGCTCCACAACATTTCGACTGCGAATGAATCATGCCTGGTAATTTTGTATACGCTGATTTCCATAAATATCGGGATTACTTGCAGTGTATGGAGTTGCTAAATAACGCGTGTTTGCGTACCCAGAGTCATCAATCAAAATAAAGCTCCCAAATTCACCGGCTTCAAATCGAGCACGCACATTTGAATGTCGGAAAATTGTTTGATCATGAACAGATCCCGCCCAACGAGCAACAACGTTTAATATTTTTAGTTCTGCTGATGATATTGTTTGCAAGTTAAGCGAAAACCATCCTTTTCAATTCCGAAAACCTTCGCTCTGTAAACGAAAACATTCTAGAATGATTCATATTATGTAAAATCTCACTCACCAATTGCCCACCAGGTGATTGCAATTTAACGTGGGTGCAATCGATTGCACCAATGGTCCTCGGGAACTGAGCAAAACGGTAAAATGCAGCAGCAGCCGCCTCACATTCTGCTAATGTTGCTGGCATTTGGATAAATTGATCCAAATGGCGTATCAATGCCATGCAAACTCTTGGCAGTATGTGACACACGCTAGCAGCTGATACTTTCACAAAATCAGCTTCCGCAATCTGCATCGAACCACTTGCCATGAACCGCAAAGTGATAAGCAATTGCCGCTCAGGTGTTATGTAACGGGATCTTTTAATTGAAAAAGAAATTAAAGAAATGAGTCCAAATCATTTCATACCTACAATATATTGAATTTTTTTACCGTGTATTTTGATGCTGTAATTCGTCTGCTACCAATTTGAGGACGAATTCGAAAGTCGATTTTGACATACGAAAACGACGAAAAAAGTCCACATCATCCCAATTATTTAAAGAATTTCTTCATGGCATATGGTAAATGCGGCGAACAAATTGAACTTCTTCTTCATTGTTCTCGAAATTTTCAAAATCGTTTAACAAATTTTCACCACCAAAAACTAAGTCCATTCTCTGCACATAAAATACCATCATACAATGTACAAAAATAACAAAAGCAACGGAAAATAAAATTAAAATTTATAAAATAATGAAAAAACGCATTTATTACCTTTTTCTAAAAATCAACGACCTTGAAAAATTATCAAACAGAATTAAAATAAATGGTCTGATCACGGTATTAATATTCTAAACTGTCGATTTCAAAGTTCTATGTAATACCGAGTCCTAACTAATACTCGGTACCTATTTGACAGGAATAACGCTTGGTACTTCTGTCAAGAAATCACTTGGTACCAATTTGAGTACTAACAATTGGTATAAAAACCAGGTACTATCAAATTTTGAAGAGCTTAATAGTACCTAGTTCTAATTAATACTCGGTGTCAGAAAGACAGTGCTAAAGCCTAGTACCTGTGTGAAGAAATGAAATGATACAAAGTTGAGTACCAATTTTAGGACTAGTACCGGTATTAGAGTTAGGACTCTGTGATGAAATTGGCTGTCAGTTTTTCCTTGAATCGATATATCCTTGTTTCAGTCTTTACATCCCTCGGTAGGTTGTTAAAACAAATAATACCATCATGTAATATTGTACGTTGGGTTTGTTGTGTCAAAGTGTGGTAAAGAAATATTGTTTGGTAAAGAGATAACGTTTGGTAAATTTGTGGTGTTCAGAATGCGGCTCTGCTGCACAGATGTTGAACCCACGGAGCTCCCAGATAAGCTCGGATGATTCAATTCCTGTTCACCAGAGCCGCTGCTTTTGAGGATATTTGTATGTTTATGGTGTGTCATCATCTTCCATGGGAACAAAGTAATTATTGTTTTCGATAAGAGAGTAGTTTGAGCTAACGGAGAAAGAGAGTTTGTATAATTTGAATTGGGTTGAGAGATAGGTAAATTAGAGTGAGATGGAGTCACTCATCTCTATAATACACTGGATAGCGTATCGACATAAGAAAGTTGCTTCCATTTGAAGAATTGTTATATTATGAAGCTGACCACTTTTTTGTATAACAATATGACTGTATAATAATTTATTCAAAATAATCCACTATGAAGACGTCAAATTTCCGTTCGTTGCTAACCCCTCCCCCCCCCCCCCCCAAATCTCTTTGCTAACATTGTTGTGTTTGTAATTTTGAAAAATGAAACGGAATTACAAATGTAAAAAGTGTGACAAGGAGGTAAAATCGTAAAAAAACATAGACTATGTAATCGCATTCTCTTCATCACACTTATCAGCTGTTTTGTTCAACTTGTTTGCAAACTGAGATAATGAACGAAGTCGATGGTTCCCATATCCCATCTACATATTACAATTACCTATTTAAACACCTTTCTATTGATATAATTCTAGTGCCATTAGAAAATAATAGCACAAACAAGATGTACACAATGAATAACTTGATGAAAAAAAATTATGAAATAAACTCCCACAAAGTTTTTCCCTTTCATATCATTGGTCTGTTTCTCTTTCTTCAGATTGAAATTTTGAAAACAGGTTTTTTTTGGTGTTAATGTAGACGTCAAATTATGAAGCCGACCACCTAATTACCTAATACACTATCCAGTGTATATAGATATCACTGATCTCTATAATACACTGGATAGTGTATTCCTTATAATGTATAACAGTTTTTACATACACTATCCAGTGTATTATAGAGATCAGTGATCTTTATATACACTGGATGGTGTATTCCTTATAATGTATAACAGTTTTTTTGCTTCCATTTGAAGATGACAATTAGGTGGTCGGCTTCATAATTTGACGTCTACATCTACACAAAAAACGTGTTTCAAAGATGTAAATCTGAAGAAAGAGAAACAGACCAATGATATGAAAGGGAAAAGTTTTGTAGAAGTTTGTTTTAATATTTTTTATCATTAAGTTATTCACTGTGTGCATTTTTTTGTGCTATTATTTTCCTAGAATTATATCATTAGAAAGGTGTTTAAATAGGTAAAAATAAATATGTAGATGGGAACCATTGACTTCGTTCATCATTTCAGATTGCAAACAAGTTGAACAAAACAAAGGTGTGATGAATAGAATGCAATTACATAGTCTGTGATTTTTTATGATTTTACCTCCTTCTCACACTCTACGTTTGTAATTCCATTTCATTTAACCATTTGTGAGTGAAATAAAATTACAAACACAACAATGTTAGCGAACAGATTTGGGGGGGAGCAACGAACGGAGATTTCACGTCTTCATAGTGGATTATTTCGTATAACTTATTGTACAGTTATATTGTTATACAAGAAAGTGGTCAGCTTCACAATATAACAATTTTTCAAATGGAAGCATTTTTCTTGTGTCAATACGCTATCCAGTGTATTATAGAGATCAGTGATAGAGATCAGTGGATGGAGTGGAGTTAGTTACTACGTTTACATGTGGTGTTGAAGCGAGCTTGAAGCTCGCTTCAACTGCTTGTATACCTGGGTCGAGTTGAAACAAGTTTGACTCGACTCGACTTCACTCGAGGAGTGGAGTCGAATCGAAATTTAAAATGAAAAACCTGGGTCGAGGAGTTGGTTTTACAGATCATGCAATATGGTCTGTTTATTTGTATGTTTATGTACAAATAAAGCTTTGTTTTGATATATAAGTGTTGTAAGTGATTGTGTTATTTCAATTGAATTTGTTTTGCATTGAAATAAATACATTAATGCCATTCATTTTTTTAGAATCTCAATACCATTTCCACTCACTCAAAATGGAGCACTCAACCCAAGTGACGAAAAATCTGGGTCATATATTCAACCCTATTTCAACTCGAGCTCTCAAGCCTGTTTGTAAACGTAGTAAGTGTTGAAGTCATTTGATTGTGTTTGAATTTTTTGTTTTGTAGAAGATTGTGTTGAGGGTTTTATGTTGTTATTGTTTTCGCTAGGATTAAAGCCCATCCACACTAGCCCACTGAGTATTAATACATGTCAAATTGAAAGTGGGAAAGAATTTCATGCGACTGTCAAATTTGTGGGAAATATGACTTTCAAATTTTCCTTCCACACTGGCTTGTATTAATACATGCCAAACTTGTGTTGACACACAGATGAAATGTATTAAAAATTAGAACCAACCCTAAAAATTGTAAAGTATTAATACATGTCAAATCATGTATGGAGAACTGTCAAGCTGTGTAAGAGGGGCTGTCACATCTTGTATTAATACCTGTCATATTTTGTTTCCACACTACACACTATTTTTTTCGCCCACTTTTTTGACATGTATTAATACTCAGTGGGCTAGTGTGGAAGGGCTATTAGCAGTAGTTGCGTTATTTTTTTTTGCTTTTTTCGAAACAGCTGCGGCTGATTGTGTAGAAACGATAAGGGATGTGAATGGTGGAAGGTGATCGGAAAAGGCTGTTGTATTTTGTTCGGTTTTTCGGCTTGTAGCGATAGCGATTAAGAAATTATCCGTAGTATGGTTGAAGTCCGTTTCTTTCGAGCGTGTGATTTTGCTTGAAACAGATTTGGAAGCAGAGTGGTCGATTGGGAGGGAAGAGGAAGTGGGTATGGGATTACCTTGTTTAGCTATATTGGCAAATGAGCCGTTATTTGTATTGATTTGGGAGGGGAACTATTCATTGTAGATGCGTTTAGCAACCGCTATACTACACTTTTTCATTTGTATAAACTTGGGGCAGTCTTTAGATGAGGACGGGTGAAGATCTAAGCAATTCGCGCACATGATTCTTTAACACTCAGAGTCTTGGTGTGGTGGGCAATTGCAGATATGGCACATGGGGGTATTGTTACATTTTTTGGTAGTATGTCCAAGTAACTGGCAATTCCTGCACCGCATGGAATTTAGACCAAGAGCCGGTAGCAAATTTTGGGAGTGGAGGTATAACCAAAATTCATAGGGCTATATATGCAGGTATACCCATTACTAAACCAAATCCAACCGTCTGTCAGGTTTTTTTTCAGCGGGGGGTGGGGGTGGTGGTTCAAAAATGGTATTTTTTCCGATTTTTGTGTTGAAGGTATAACCACATTAATTTATATACAAACAATAGAGGATTGTGGACTGATTTAAAATATATAGGTGTCAGACGATTCCGTTTCAGCCTTCGCCCCGTCAGACGGCTGTTAAGTTTGCAAGAAAATCAACTTTTTGCGTTCGAGGTATAACCAAATAAATGATACACCAAACATTCAGAATAATTCTTCTGATTACCAAAATGTCGGTCTCAGACGTTTTTTTTTCAGCCTTAAGCCTCTCAGACGTCATTTAAGTATTTTCAAATGCATTTTCAGCTAAAAACCTTAAAACTATTTTCTTTTTAATTATAACCATATGCTGGTCACATGGAAATACTCTGCACATATTCCCACCCAACTAACAATTTAACTTGTATAAGGTCCGATTTTTCGAATTTGGTTAGCTATAACTCGAATAGAACTAAGATAAGGCTTTATTATACAAGCTAACCGTTTTCCAATATAAATTTTTGATAATAGCCTGTTTAGTGACTTTAAAATTGAGATTGGCAAGGTGTATACAAGACTTGTATGCCTTAGTATGAAAAGTCCTGTTTAAGGCCTGTCCAAGTTGTTTTACTGAAAGTAAACAAAAACATTTTATATACTGCTTGCTTAAAAAAGCTTGTAACACACAGCTGAGAGATCTAATATTTTTCTTTAGTTCAAAGTATTGTGCAGCGGGTTAAACAAATATTCGAAAGTGTTCGTCATTTATTTCAATAGATTAAAAACAAATATATTATTAAAAAAGTTTAATTATCAAAAAGTAGTGAAAAATTAATAAGAAGTCATCAAAATATCAATGTAGACTTCAAGTGCCCAAAGTCGATTAACGATATAAACTGCGCGCTCGCCGATGTGTTCCTCGATTGATGGGTTTCTTGATTGAATTTGCATCATTTTTTTTAATTTAATGAATGCATAACTATGTTTTGCTAGTTGTTACAAATTTGCTCGTAAATACATTTGTTTTTAATCTTACAGAGCTAAACGAAAAAAATGAGTGCACTTTTGAATATTTATTGTTTGTTTTTTTGCCTCAAATCTATAGTCAGTTGGCACACACATAAAAATCAAAAATTAATTTCTTGCAAATATCTTCCAACCCAAAAATCGTTCCGAAATGGATGTTATTAATTCGGCATTAAATCTTTTATATTTTTTTTATTTCGACTAACAAGAATTTTGTTATTTTCTTGTAAAGATAAAATAAAATGTTTAAAACAAACCTATTGAATAAATGCCTTTTTTATTGAACTATTTTGAATCATAATAATTATAGTAGGTAAATAAGTAAGAAAAACTTAAAAAAGAAAAACATAAACATAAAACTGAATATTTTTTGCGTGTCATTAAATAAGAAAAACAATATCATCAGCGGGCATAATCTGATTGTCCTCAGTCATTTTGTTAACAGCCGCCTCAATTTCACCAAGAGTAAAAACCTCATCGTTATTCTTATTTACTGCAGCTCAGCTGTTATTCTAGCCAAAGGTAAACTTTGCTCCCTGGCTTCGCGGAACATTTTTGAAGACTATTCTTGAAGATATTTAATCATTCTTCAGATATAAAGCAGGTGTGACTGTTGATTCGGTGTTGCCATTTGTCGAAGTTGCCGCTTGAGATCTTCTTGTTTCAAGTAAAGTTAAATCACCAGCATCGGGTTGCAGTTGCACGAAATCATCTGCTTCAATTGGCTCCTTGATCTTCTGTCCTGTTTTTCTTGCTACGGCGCGAAGGAGTCGTTTCTTGGCTACCATTTTCTGTTTCATCTTCACCCAAATAACCATCACAACGATGTTTCTTCTTCTCTTTTTCAAGAACTTTCTTAAAGTAAGCGAATTGAACAATTGATTCCAGCTTGTGCATCATCGACAGTTACTGTTGCCGACATACGTGCATGGACACGGAATGTTGTGAGACGAATCAGAGTCTCCAGACTACGGGCTGTAACGGGTTGTGTTCTAGCTACATCCGATTCGACAGTATCTTGAGAACTAAGACGAGAATATTCATTTGCAATAGCCTCACATGCTTGCTCGGTTAGTATGGGTTTCATGTATTTAGCGGCTTGAATGTATACGCATAAAGTCAACTGAGAGAATCTTGTATTGACGCTTGAGTCATTTTTCATGCAAAAGGACATCGTACTTTTCTTAAAGTTCTGTTTCTTTTTTTTTTCTTCTTTATTGCTTACAAATGCAAGGGAATCGGCATAGTTACTTCCCATTGATAAAACTTCACTATCAGATTCTTTTGAGTTTCTATAACGATGCATGATGGTCAGCAATCACATTATCCGTATCGGGGCTAATGACATCTAACATAACAAATAGTAAATCAAAACGAGACAAAAGTGATACCTGCAATTCTGTTTTCCATTGGAGTCTTATATTGATCATATCTTCCGTAGACTGGGTTAGCTGCTGCTCAACAGAACATCATGCATTTAAAGAGGCATGAATTCCAGCTTTGGAAATAGTAACTAACTTTTCCCTGTTCCATTACTTCATGAATACACGATCCATGTCGCTTATTTTATCGAATTCATCAATACACACAACACCTCGATCGGCTAACACCATTGCACCGGCTTCAAGGCGGTGCTCGCAAGTTTCCTGGTCGGTAGTTACAGCTGCTGTGAGACCCACACCAGTCGAATCTCGACCAGTTGTTGAAATAGTTCTCGGTGTTGTGTTCAAAACGTACCGAAGCAGTTGCGACTTTGCCACACACTCCAATGAGAAGAACATTTATATCGCCTTTCAAACGCGTTCTATTGGCTAAGTTCTTTTCAACCCCTCCTAGCAGAAGACACAGAATGGCCTCTTTTTACGTATTCATGTCCATGAATGGATGGAGCCAGACTTTTTGATAGCAACTCAAAAACTTTTCGTTGAATGTCTCTTATAAATTGCTCTGTGTCGGTCATAATGATGAGATGTTATTCAATGTAAGTTATATTTTTTGGATATCTATTAATAGCTAAATAAATTGTTAATAAACAAGAAAGTCAAATCAGATTCAATTTAAAATTGCTTGTTAAATTGCAAAATGCAAACATACGAAAATTTACAAATTTAATATGTGTTTTGCCTTTGGCGCAAAAATTACATGTGTGAAAATTACATTTGTTTTGCTTATGACAGACAGATGTTGCCCTCTGTAAGGAAATATATAATTTTTATAAAATGTTAGTTTAGCAAACTTTTAGAAATGATTGCCTTCTTTGGTGAGCTATTTCGTTTGGCTTCTGACAGATAGTTTTTATAAAATGTGGGTAGCAAATTTATTCAAATGATTGCCATCTTTCGTGAGCTATTTCGTTTTGCTTCTAACAAATAGTTTTTATAAAATGTGGGTAGCAAATTTATTCAAATGATTGCTTTTTTTCGGGAGCTATTTCTTTTCCGAGTGACAGATATTGCCTTGCCTAAGGATATATAAGGTTTTATAAAATGTTGGTAGCAAACTTTTTGAAATTATTGCCTTCTTTTGTAAGTTGATTATTTTTTGTGTGAAAGATGTTAAATGTAAAACACAAATGCGTCGCACGTACTTGCTGTTATAATTCATGTTGTTTCTAAGACTAATTTTATATAAATATATAATCGTTTACCCAAAATTTAATTGCAATTGGATGGATGATTGTAAGGATTTATGTTTTTCTTTCTAACGAACAGAAAATTTAATTTTAAAATTTTGGTTCAATAGAAATGGAAGTAATACTTGTGGTCTTTTAAAATCATTCATTTATTTTTTTCCAAAGATCTTGGCATATGAATGTATGGAAAAAAATATTCAAGGTTTAATAAAAAACTCGTATTTTCTTGCACATTTTAAGAATCAATTGATTCACACTTAAAAATAAAAAAGGTACGAAGTAAACTTAAGGTAATAAGTAAACTTTTCCTTAAATGTGTAGAGTAAAATAAGTTTTGATTAAAATCTCGAGTTAGGTTTTTTATAAATCCAACACATGGCCTTTACTACTCATTTATATTGCTAGTGAAATTGTATAGGCTGTGAAGTATACGTGAAGTGTATCAATGGATTAAAATTTGTATACGAGTCTTCTAAATTGGGAATGGCCTAGTGGGTAGCGCGCTTGATCATGGGCCCAGTTCCCTGTTAATTACGAAGGTGGAGCTCCAGTTCATCTTCGATTCATTAAAGAAGAAGAAGTCAGCAGGAGTCGATGGCATATCCAACGTTGTACTTCGACATTTACCTCAAGAAGCAGTAGACCACTCTGTTTAACAACGCTCTGAATAATGCATATTATCCAGTGCTTTGGAAGACAGCTGTGGTGCATCCTCTCCCGAAAAAAGGAAAGGACAACTCCAATCCGGCGAATCTCCGGTCGATAAGTCTTCTTCCGAGTATCAGCAAGGTATTCGAAAAAGTTATCAATAGAGCTCTGTCTAAGTGGGCAGAGGACAATAATATCATACCGGACAATCAGTTCGGTTTTAAGGCGGGACATGACACTATTCATGCCGCGTCGAAACTCGTTTCTGATGTCCAATGGAACAAATCTAAGAAGCAGTGTACAGGTGCCTGTCTGGTTGATTTGGAGAAGGCCTTCGACACCGTATGGTTAGAGGGTCTTTATCTAAAGCTGACCAGACTTGGCATTAGTAAACCACTATTATATTTGCTTTATGATATGCTCAATGGCAGAAAGTTTGTTGTCAAAAGTGGCAATGTAACTTCTGCCACAACCTTTAATATTAAAAATGGTCTTCAGCAGGGAGCGGTCAACTCGCCGATTCTATTCAGCATTTACACCAGCGATCTGATAAGTAGTCTAACTCAGGCAATTGCGTATGCCGACGACCTGATTGCGTACAGAACAGCTGCAAAAATTGAGGACATCAGGATTCTCTTGCAGAGTGACTTCGATGAGATTCAACGATATTGTGATGACTGGAAGTTGAAAATCAACTTTCAGAAATCAGAAACTATCTTGTTTAGGACTCCGTTGCGTGGAGCCACAAGGGATACGAGAAAGAACTGGCGCAAGCTGGTGATCGCAGGGCCAAATGGACATCCACTGGTGAGTAAAAGTGTAGTAAAGTACCTTGGCATCTGGATGGATCAGTATTTGTATTTCGACAGACATATAAATGCTGCTCTGGCCAGGGCTAGGGGAGCTTTTGCCCTGACGAAACGGTTGTTTTATAGCAGCCGGCTTGACAGCAGGGTGAAGGTGATTTGCTACATGGCCCTTATCCGGCCGATGATTGCCTATGGATGCCCGGTTTGGTTCAACGTTGCCCCATCTCAAATGAAAAAGATTCGGGTGTTTGAGAGGAAGTGTCTTCGACGCTGCCTTGGATTGCACAGAACACCAGAGTCAGAGTACAAACACTACTATTCCAACCTGGCTCTATACAACGGGGCCAACATAAACAGGATAGATAATTTCTTGCTGAAGCTTATTCGAGGTCACATTGCAAGAGCGATGTCCTCGACTAACAGCTTAATTTTCGGGGCTTATTACCCTAAATACGAATACTACGAGAGTGTGCGTCTAAGCGGCTTTATTCCGCCCGATGCATTCCTCCACCTAGACAGTCGAGGGCTGATCCAGGATAGAGCGGTGGTTCCGCTAATCTACCACGTCGGCCGTAGAACTGTAGATCGGCGGCTCCTTTACAGTCGACACGTCCTCGCACAAGACGGAGTTGAGCACCTTCGGTTCAGTAGGACTGTGTCCGAACGGGACCGAAGAGATAGGGTAAAGCAGGAGAACCAGTTCTGGTGGTTGAAAAACGAAGATGAAGTTCCTTCAGACATTTAATAGTTGACCTTGCTGTTTTCTTTTGTATGTGTATGGCCGACTTACATAGGTTTAGGTAGTTAGTTCTAAGTAGGGACAGTCAGGGTGGCACCAAAAAAAAAAAAAAAAAAATTATAAAATCCACAAAAATACAAAAAAAAAAAAAAAAAATTATAAAATCCACAAAAATACAAAAAAAAAAATCATAAAACTTGAAATGCCTGCTGTGGCTGTTCTAGTTTGTAAGTAGTCTGTAAGTAGCTTATAAGTAGGTTGTAATTAGTTTATAATTAGTTGTAAATAGTTTTAAGTAGCTTTAATTAGTTTAATTAGTTTAAGTTATTTTTAATTAGTTTTAATTAGCTTTAATTTAGTTTTATGTAGCTTGTAAGTTTTATATAAAACCAAAAAAAATAAAGACATAGATACCGAGTTTTTTGTAAATTCTTCTCGGTAAAAAATAAAACCGACCTGGATTTAGTATTAAGATAGTTCTTAGGTCGAAAGGCATTAGCATTAAGTTATTATAGTTTAACTTAGAGCGCCCGACTGGGGCCAGTAAGTTAGTTTTAAAATATTGATAAGTAGGCTAGTTTTTATGAATTTTTGTCTAGCTTTAAGATAGTTTTAAGAAAATGGAAAAAAAAAATGAATTTAAAAAAAAAAAAAAAAAAAAAAAAAAAAAGCGCGCTTGATCGGTGATTGAAAGGACGTGAGTTCAAACCTCGGAAAAGTCATGTAAGAAAGTAACATTTTTTTCAAATAAAATAAAATTCTTCACATTTCAGAACAAAGAAAAACGCTAACCAAGCCCCCTCATACAAAGAAAATAAACAAACAAAATAAAATAAATGAAAATTAAAATTAAAATGAAGACATTTTTTATACATACTGCATTGAGTGGCTCTTATAAGACCTTAACGCAAAGTCTGTATATGGCCTTTCAATAGTCTTGTTATACAAGCTATTTGCTATAATATAATAACTTGATTAGTTGAGTAATATTTTGTCTTTTTAAGGCCTTATTACACTGTTGATGGGAAGCTATTGAATTGTATAGCACTTGTGATGACAGGTTTTAAGGGAATCAAATAGCTTGTTTAATGTCAGCCAAAATGATTTTTGTAAGGCCTGTTTTAGTTACTATACAAGCCAGAAAATAACTTGTATTGAAACTTAAACAAGTTAAAACGTTAGTTGGGCAATCACGAATATGTTAGTCTCAGACAAATTTGTTTCATCCAACCTCCCACCAGACGTCATTAAATTATCATCAAACGCATTTTTCAACTTAAAACCTGAAAAACTTGTTTCTTGTGTTATATAACCAAATGAATGATACACCAAAAATTCAGAATAATTCTCCTGATTATCAATACGTTGGCCTCAGACGTTTTGTTTTCAGCCTTAGCCCTCTCAGACGCCATTTAAGAATTTTCAAATGCACTTTTCAACTAAAAACCTTAAAAACTTTTTTCTTTTGTTATATAACCAAATGAATGATACACCAAAAATTCAGAATAGTTCTCCTGATTATAAATATGTCGGTCTCAGACGTTTTGTT